>JAODKN010000041.1:35577526-35608135 GCA_026774425.1 Petrocephalus zakoni | reverse complement strand
CTCAAATTTGCTTTTTTTGTTTTTAACGTTTGTGGAAACCCCCCCCCCCCCCCCAGGTTACTGTGCAGTACAGACAGGACCGAGGAGCCATGCTGCCTGTTCGTGTCCACACGATCGTCATCTCTGTGCAGCACGATGAAGAAGTGTGCCTGGATGAAATGCGTGATGCCCTGAAGGACAAGGTCATCAAGGCTGTGGTGCCCTCGGTCTACCTGGATGATGACACCATCTACCACCTGCAGCCTAGTGGTCGCTTTGTCATTGGGGGCCCTCAGGTACGTGGTAATCGGATTTAGGGGCCACATTCTCAAAGTTCGATCCAAATGGCAAATTGTTAATTCAGCTTCCAAGCTTACAGAAAAATATTTGTTTTGGGCAGCTCTTTAGGCCTTTTTGACTCTAATAGGAGGTGTGTGGTTTGTCTTTCTCCCCACTCAGGGTGATGCGGGATTGACAGGCCGTAAGATCATTGTGGACACCTATGGGGGGTGGGGTGCCCATGGGGGTGGTGCCTTCTCCGGGAAGGACTACACAAAGGTGGACCGCTCTGCTGCCTATGCTGCCCGCTGGGTGGCTAAATCCCTGGTGAAGGCTGGCCTGTGCAGGCGGGTTCTGGTCCAGGTAAGGAAAGGAGGTGGTACTTTTGTACCAGGGCTGCCCCTCTAATGTGAATGACACCTTGTGGAGTGCTATTGGGTTCATATTTAACTCTGTGGTTCCTTTATGAATTTCTGGTATCAGGTATCCTATGCCATTGGAGTCTCCCACCCCCTGTCCATCTCAATCTTCCACTATGGGACGTCACAAAAGAGTGAGAGGGAGCTGCTGGAAATTGTCAAGAAGAACTTTGACCTCCGGCCTGGGGTCATTGTCAGGTAAAGTATACATTCAGGGCTGTTTCTTCTCATCCCAGCCTGAGAAGTTTCAAAATCCCATTGGGGGTCCCTCTGTCATTCACTTTGGCTGGACCTGTTCGTCGCTTACCTTTTACAGGAGGGTGGTGGTTGGCGGGGGGGGGGGTATACAGCTAATGTGTGAGACCTGCATAAACTTCAGCCTGACTTTCCTTGCTGCCTTGTCTACGATGGGTGCGTTTCTTCAGAAATAGTAAAAATCTAGATGTTGGTGGATGTTAAACATTTGCATGGTCTAGGGGCAGGTTCATTAAGCCCTGATCAAAATAGTTTGGTCAGGTGGTGCTTTCTCTTAGCTGTTTAACAAGCCTTGCATAGAATAAGCACCCAATCACCCCACTTCTAAAGTCACACTGGGGGGTCCTCACACCAAGAACAGTGAGTACCAGGGTAAGTTTCATCCTGTCCCATCCTCCTGCCCGCAAGCCTTCAGTCCTACCAGTACTTGCATTCGCTGCATCAGCGACATGATGATCTGCTCTCTTGGGCATGGGCATGTTCCAGTGATGGTGTTCATTTAGGCAGCTTTCAGGCTGGAGGGGCTCTTGTTTGTCACTGCGAGAACTTGCTTGTGGTGGCTGCTAAATGAACTGATTGTGTATTCCAGGGATCTGGAGCTGAAGAAACCCATGTATCAGAGGACTGCAGCGTACGGCCACTTTGGTCGTGATTCCTTCCCTTGGGAGGTGCCCAAAAAGCTGAAATACTAAACTTGTAAAGCTTTTTTCCCCCCAGGCCTGTTGGTGTATACTACAGAGAAGCCTGCATGGTCTTGGAGGGGGAAGGCCATTTATTACAAAACATCCAGAGCTCCTAATAGCAAAATTATACCCCCCTGACCCTCTGTCCTACAATTCTGTTCCTCCCATTTCCTAGTTCATGATTCTCCTTCCCTGAGCAGTAGTGTAGTGGTAACTTGTTTGGGTTTTGTTCATCTCTTGTGGTGGTTTGAGCTCTTGCATGTGTCCACTAGGCCTTTTCCCTTCCCTTCACATCCTGCTTGTGAGCTTGTAGCTTGTCAACGGACTCCCTTTCTCTTAGCACTGGCCCCATGGGTTCATTACCCTTTAGCTTCACACACGATTGCCATCATGCCAAATCAACTTCCTCTGTTCCTGGTGCTGTGTATGATGGTGCTGATTGAAGGGGCATTGTGGGGGGAAAAGGGCCTCGAAGCTGTCAGGTTGAGACTGGCCAGAAAGTCCTGGTGACTAATGCCTTGTGCACACTAGACTATTCAGCTTAAATTCTCAAATGGAAGTTGGGTCTTGATCTGAGCTGTCTGCAAGAGTACTGGTGCTGCTGCAATTGAGAGAACATGATTTGGTGTGGGTCCTTCTGCAGTGTTGCGCTTTCTTAGAATTCATAGGACAGTCATCCCGGACAATGGAAATGTTTGAGATGTTGAAAGGAACTCTGCCTGGTACCTACCTGCTTGTCCCTGTAGATGTCTTTGCTTTTTGTATAGTTGACCTGCAGTGATTGCTGATGGTTGTTAGCAGTATGATCTTCCTAGTCCTGTTTCCCTCCCGTCCGTCACTGGAGGATCTAATGATGGCACAATAGCAGGCAAATGTTATTGGCACCACTCCCCCTTTTAAAGCCCCTAGGCATCAGGCTTAAGGCACTGACCAGACAGTTGTCTAAACCTTGGCATTGATTGTAGTCTATGCAGACTGTGGCCGTTTTCTGACGTACTACAGAAAAGTCAGAAGCTGCTATGCCCGGCTCCATCTGTGTACAGTCTGAGGCTATTGTGGTGATACTACTTGATATATATATTTTTTTTTTCCCTTAAAATTTAAATGAATCTTTCAAATTCCTTCAAAAAGCAGGTTTAATTTTTTCCTTTTTAACAAGGATTTTAAATTTGGTTAAAGACAAAGGCACTCCTTTCCCCTTCTCCTCCCTTCGGGTATTGACGGCAGGCATGGCTACAGAAAACCTGCTCGGCCATTACCCTGAAGGGCTGTCTTAACCATCATTGAAGCTCTTGATACTTGAAGATGAAAATGGAAACCAATCTTAGTGTTTGTATTTATTGTGTTCTGAAACCTGGCGTGGATACAGAGAAGCTGGTTTCAGAAGGCAGCTTTTTTAAACAATGTTTTATATATTTCTTTTTGTTCCCAAATGCTGTATTTCACATTCTGTTTCCAGTGGTTCCCCTATGGTCCAAAGTGTCCTACAGAAAAGCTTTGGGTTCCAGCCATGGGGGCTGCTGGCATGCTTGACCTGTTGAGTGTCCTGGATGAAATCTAGCTTTGAGCACATCGTGTCACAGAAAGTACGCCTTGGTTGCGGGGTGCAGAGTTTGGCTGGTGTTGTACAGAGAAGCCAGCCTTGTTTACATGCCCGCTGATGGGTTGCCACCTTGCATTCTGGGTTTTGCTTAATTATACCCCCCCTCCCCCCCTGTTTCGGAAGTCCATCTGAATGCTGGTTTTTCCAACTTTATTAAATAAAGTGCCTTTTCTGTTTTTCCTCCACCCTACCCCCAACTTCCACAAACATGAAGAAAGGTAACATGAACCTATCCTTTCCCCTAGGTCTCAAACCTCCAGCATTTGAGTACTAACCCTCTTGTCAAAGATCTAAATAAATGCTTAATCATTCCGGATTTTTGTCTTGCGGTTGCATTTGTCTGGTGCTTCTATGAGGAGGGTGGGGGGGATTACCATTTTACCTCCCTCTTCTGGCAATGGGGCAATAAACCAGTTTCTAAGTATTTGGATCTGGTATGTATTGTCCTGGCAATGAATGTGCCTACAACTTCCTGCTAATAGCAGTGATACTGGTTTGCAACATAAATCTCATGGTTAGATTGAAGTGGAATTGTGGGCGTGAGCTCTCTAAGCACTAAATTTCAGCACAAGCTTTTATTGCTTTTTGTGTGTGTGGGGCATATACCTTGCAATAGTTGTCAGTGCTTCATTTGAATGGGGTTGTATTGTCACCTGCTATCTTCCAGCTTTCACAGCTAAATTTTGGCCTGGTGTTGATGCCTTGTTTCTGATTGGGGGTTGTATTTTCACCTCTGACCATTTGGCATTGGCTTTTTCTGCGCTAATGTTTATTTCCTCATGCATTCTGGAAACGTACAACTAGGTAAACGGGCTTAACTTAATTGCCTTGCTCAACTGTGATCCTATGTTGGTTGAGTTGTAATTAATTGCCGTTTGACTGCTCCTGCTGAGCTGGCTGTGTTCAAAGCTGGAAAACAACACTGAATAGTTTAGCTAATAGAAAATGTCCAAAAATAAAACATCGCCCCAGCCAACAGAAACCCCTTCCTAACTGTGGGTCACTGTACAGGACAAGCAGCCAACATGTAACTTTGGAACTCAGCAGCTGGTATTAAATGTGGTCACTTGGACTCGGCAGCACAATCAAGCTCTACCCAGATAAGTATCAATCATCAGAAATGCCTGATCGGTATGCAGATGGCGCTTTTCTCCTTCTCAGCCTATTACAAGCCTTATTCCATCCTACCATTTGCTGTTAGTTGGAAAACATTTTTGGATTATGTTATGATATACCTTCAAACAGGTTTTGGCTGTTTTTTTTCCACATGAACAAGCCAGCTCCCTCACATTTTAGACGGGTGGCTCACATGCTCAGTGGATGTGATTTCTGAATTCCTTGTGACTGATAAGCCGGAGGCACAAGACTGCAGAACTGCTTTGTTACAATAACTTTTATAATTAAACTAAACTTTTTTAAAGCTAAGCTAAATTATTCCATCAAACTGGTATATTTCGTTTTGAAAACCTGCTATTCTACATTCCCATGTAATACTTTGTGTTGGACTTGCCCTGGCCTATTCATTAGTTTCTCTGTCTAGGGTGGGACAGTGGCACAAGGTACAGGGTGGATGTGGTTTGTGGTCTTCTCATAAAGCATGCAGAGGGACCCAATGCCTCATCTTGTAGCTAACTGTATAGTACAGGATCATAGTAACCCTGAAGCAAGAAAACAGCCACCCTAGACAAGGGGACCAAGAACTCATGTTCACACTACAGTGAGTTTTGAGACCCAAAGCTGTCTTCGGACCATGGGTAATGACTGACCTGGCGTTGAGTCAGAAAACAACCTATAAACTCGGCACACTCAGAATAGTTACTGAACCCTCATCCTCTGGAGGTATAAGGCAATCGTGTCCTCATTTTGTTGCTGTACTTATAGTTCTTACTCAGTCCGAGTGTTGGATTGATGGATGTGCCTAGGCCAGGTCATAAACTGGTCCTCGGGGGGGCTCCCCAGGCAGTCTACCTTGGAGCTAGGAGGGAGCAAAAATGTGGACTGTCTAGGGGTCATTGAGGACTGAGTTGGAAACACTTGTCTAGGCCACTGAAGACTATGCTGAAAACCCATTTACACCCTCTGTACTGAACAAGCTATAGGTATTGCCCAGTTTATTAGTGTGCCTGTTCAAAGATAATGTAAGAACACTGTCATTCATCAGGTCTTGTGAGTTGCTGATGTTATTGGATAAACTTTTTCTCCATTTGGCTATTGATTTACAGGAATTTTACTTTTGATCATCCATTATATTTTTGCTGATGCAACAACACAACATTTGAGTCTTGCTCAAAATATATTTGACAGTTTTTCAACACCTTCTTTAAAGACCAAATCTTGGAATGTTCTACTGAGGAAGCTGTATGGGGGGGGGTCCCCAATACGTCGATTATGATCGACCAGTAGATAACAAAGGTGGTGCAGGTGGATCGTACAACATTCAGAAAATTTTTTTAGACATAAACCTATCATCTACCCTCCCTTTGACATTCACCACTTGGCTGACGTGACGGGCGGGCAGCCTGCTGTTGCTTAAACTTTGTTACATTAGCTTATGATAAAAACGACTTGGATCCCTTCTCTTCTAACGTATCGCGAAGATCACACGGGTCACCCAGCAGAAAAGGCGAAAGTATTGCGAGCTGATGCAAAACTCCAGCGAGTCAAGTGACCCAGCGAGCCGTCCAACTTATATCCACTAAAAAAAGGGATTAAAAAATTCTGGGAGCTGGACCAAGTAAGAAACCATAAATGTCTTGTATTGCGCTTTAATGGTTCATACAGTGATGTTAGGTTCGCCAACATTTACTGAACATGTACATATAAAGTATGTAATATATATAACATATGTTTAGCATTGTAATATAGGTTGATCATTTTGACCTGGTCATTTTAAAAGTAGCTGGCAGGCTGAAAAAGTGTGGGCACCCCTGCTGTATGGTATGTGTACACGTCAGGGAGGGCTGGTCACTCAGTGACAGCTCTTTTTTTAATGCCTGAGTAACAAAGGGACAGGAGCCATGTCTCCCATCCTCAGCTTGGCTGTGGATGATGGTCACTGACATCTGTAGCACAGCATGAAACATTCCTTACCCTAAGCAGATGGAAATAACTCCCGGAGTCCTCATAAATCCTCTGGGGAGGGTGGGCGTAATTTTGCTGGCTTTCTGGCTTAGAAGGGAAGGGGGTGTGGAATCCCTCTGCCCGTTAAGGAGAGAGACCTTTCCAGCAGGACATTTTGCTGACTCTGGAAAGAAGCTATACAATCAACCGACCTGTGAGGTTAGGCCATGCTGATACGATTGTCATTTCTTATCGGTTATGGTCTCCTTATTTAAACCACTATGTTTAGTTTGCATATTGTGCTTTGTCAATACAATACTATTTCACTGGCCACATGACATTGTCAGTTATTAATTGTTCAGTTCTTTGGAGGGTAATTATCAACCAAACCTGTGAGATGTACGTGAAATACAAGAGTGTATTTGACTGCAGTGGTTTTTTTGGCAGTTGCCAGAATGCGGCACGTTGGCAGTCCCTTGTGAGCCCTGCCACACATGCTGACTTGCTTTCGTTCGGCCTGAATTATTGATTAAGGAATGACGCCCGTGATAAGGAAAGCTGGAGTCAGCCGCACACATTCTCTGATTCTCTGCAGCTGGCTGCCATGAAAATCACTCTGTTCTTTTGGTGTCTTTTTAATAATGAAACAAAGCCGCTAATTCATTCACAAGCATTTCTCCTGCAGTGTGTTTGCTTATCCTCTGGGAGTTCTTCTGGCTAATTCTGGAATTTTTCCATAAAGCAGCTTTATGGCCTTAAGATCTGATTTTTGTAGTTTAATCAAAAATGTGCCTTAAATTTCAGTAGAATTTTACATAAATATCTGTGATATGGAGTTCTTGGAAAGGAAAGGCTTCCTCATTCAAAGTCCTGCTCGGAGCCAAGATCCACTAGCTATTTTAAGGGCCCGAAAACGTATGCAGGGTGAACTAGGATACAAGGCTATGCACATTTACAGTGGGCTACTACTACACACTGTTGCACTTGTGGTCCTCTGCCAAGTCAAAAACCAAATGCCACAGCTGCTGACGGAACCCTAGTCCCCCATGACACTCACCTCTCATCTATATTAAGTTCACTATGGCTTGCAAAAATGGAGAGGGAGATGGTGAAACCCCTGATGGAGAAGACTTGTCTTCTGACTGAAGGGGTTTGTGACACTGCTATGGACTTCAGGATGCACTATGATGGGCTGTTAACACACATCCTTGGAGTCTGCAGGATAAGAGACACTTTTTCCCCTCTCTGTTCATTTATTCATTATTCTATTCATGCATTATTGCAGTCAAATATATTATTTACATGTATATATGCATATACATTTCTATATATCCATGCACATATATATTAAAGTACTATATAATAATATTTTATTTAATCTTTATTTATTATTATTATGTAATACACACACACACAATTGTGGTCAGAAGTTTACATACCCTCATCATGGGCATGAATGTCATTTTAATTTTAGGCTTCTAATAGTTTATTTGAACCCTCCTTTTTCCAGGGTGGAATGATTATACAACATACATCTTCAATGATTTTTAAAAACATGAATTAAGAATTCAAGTTAATATTTATTTTCCACACAGGATCAAAAGTATACATACAGGCTCAAATATATACATACATTCATCTAAATCTTTTAATAAGTAGTGCTGAAGGTTGTAGAATGTCTTTTGGCTTGACAAGGCCTATTAACGACTTGTCAGTGACTGACTGCAACTGTTTCTCTTTGCCAGCACAAAAAAGGATATATATATATGTGTGTGTGTGTGTGTGTGGGGGGGGGCTGTGTGTGTGTATTCTTTAGACCTAGTACCCTCAAGACTGCAACATACAAGAGGCCAGTTAGATGGCCGGGGCATATTGCGCGAGTCAGCCTTAAGGAAAGTGTCTAAGTGCAATGCCATCCTCCTCAGCAGCAGGACGTACATTTGTCCTGAAAAACTTTTCACTATCTAAAAAAGTGATGGCCATTTGGAGAAATTCTAAACACTGGATGTTATGTGGACAAATATATATTTCCAGGAAAAGTTCCCTGCTAGCACCCAAATGTGCTTTATCAACTATTGACATAAGTTCAGAAGGACCAGATCTGACAGCAATTCACCTCGTTGGGTGAGAGACGTTATCTAGAGCTGAACCCTCCATTGAAAGGGGAGGAACAAGGCAAACCCAAGCAGGAATACCGTATCAAACCTTGGGCCCGTCTACCTGCCCCATGCTTTGGCTACAAGGATGTCCCAACTGCGGCTGGCATGGGTGAGAGCAGCTGTGGGGAGAAAGGACTGGTGGGAGAACGTGAGAAGGTCAAGCCTTGCGCCGACGCCTGGAATGCTCATCCATGAGAAAATGAGGTAAAAAAGAGACATACTTTGAGTTCCTTCAACCCTCATTCAAGGGCGCCCCCTTAGACATGGTGATTGCTAGACAACTGTCTTTACAGTCCGTGGAATTTTGCCACTAAGATACAACAACAAATCTGGGCCAGACGTGACCGATATGCAGTTCAGGCTTAATGTGATGTGTGCGGATTGAAGCGGCTCCCTTACATAACATGGACGTCATTAGCCGCTGTCACAAACAATTAGCCGTCACCCCGATTTTTCCATGTGCACTTGCTTTGTGACTGTAGCAGGTTCAGTCTGATTGGTGACCAGGAAGTACCGACAAGATGTTTTCAGTTCTTTGATGATTTGTATGGGGGGGGGGTCACCCTTGCCATAATATCAGTATAAGGCAAAGGGTACACAAACAGGTAATAAAAACATTTCCCCCCGTGAATAATAATAATACTAATAATAATACAGGCCTCCAGACTCCTGATAAACTGAGATGAAAGGTGTGATACAGTGTGCAGTGTGTCATACAGCTTGTGTCATATATAGATGGGAGACATGCGATACAGATAGAGGAATGCCAAGGGCTCATGCCCTACACTCATGGGGAGTAATATATGGACTACTGAAAAGAGATAGTGGGTGGGGGGGGGGTTAATGAATGACATAAAGATAGGCAGGCAAATGCTAGCTTTCTGTGCTGGGGGGCTCAGCCTGATACTCACAACCTACAATGAGGACGCAACTCAGTTTTAAAATCTATATTTGTGTATATTATTTTGTTTCAAGTATATGTATTTTTTTGGCATTATGTGGATGTTGTTGCTGCTGTATGTGACCCGCTACACATGCATCAGAATTTCCCAGTGATCAATAAAATTAATCTTAATCTTAATTATGTTGCCTATTGTGTTTATTTAATTAGTCGGTACCATTCCATGCTTATCTTTAAGAGGTAACTATTAATCATTTGTTCTGTCTCCTGATAAATCTCAAGGATACAGAAATTAGTCCTTCCACTGAGGGGTGTGTGTGAAACTTGATGTGTGATTGGACGGCTGATTTCCCCCCCCCTCCCTTCTTCTTAACCTTACTCTATCAATCATAAAAGTCACATGTGGTGGAACAGAAAGGAAATGAGAAGTGGGCGTGGCATATAGTGGGGGTGTGTTCCCATCCACCAATAGGCTGTGGGAGCCCTACCCCATCAAAATAAGTATTACGAAAGAACGAGAAGCAGCTTGGAACAACTTGTGGGTGTGATTTATTAGTTAACGTCATGTTTTGAAACAATAAATTAATCTCCTTAATAGTGATAAGCAGTTTTAATTTCAGCACTTTTCTTGAGTACATTGACCTGTGTATTTGTTCCCTATGCAGAACATTGACCCTTTGCTCTCGGTGTTCACAAGCTCCCTCTGTAACGGATTTTCCCGTCTTACGTCTCGGAAAAATAGACCAACGCGTTATTATATCAGCCGAAGGCAGCCAGCCTACGCTCTGGCCATGGGTGAACAAAGTCCATGGACAGAAGCAGGGTTTGAACCCCCAGCCTTGGAGCTAGGAGGCCTCTATACTGCTCTTTCGCACTTCACAGTTGGCTGAAAGCACTCCTTTGGGTGAGACGTATTGGACAACTTTTGTCAAGGCCTCCCTGTGAAGCACGTTTTGGCTTCTGTGACAATTTCTTGTTTTTCGAATACAAAACAGAAAATCATTTGATAAATCACAAAATGAATATATCACAACATGAATGGCAGTTTGATTGTTTCTACTCATGAAGGCCTGAGGCCTGAGCAACCGTTTCAGTTTCCAGCAGATTCAAAGCTGGGACAACAGCTAAGCTATTGGTCCTACATATATAAAGGCAAATCCAGATGTGTAAAAATTAGCACAACCCCTTCCACATTTGCATTTGGGCTTCCAGTTTGAATGCACAAAAATTTAGGAAGATCATTCTTTTCATGGATAGATTCTCACAACCTGGCAAGACTGTGTATAAAAAGTTTAAACTGGTGTCTTCCTCTAGCTGTAAAGTGTAAATGAGCAGCGCAGTGACATTGCATCGCCATAGTTGGGGGTTCAAACCTCACTCATGTGCCTTGCTAATATCTCAGATCACAGACTGTTTCACTGTCCAACTCAGACCATCAATGTCTCCAAAGTTTTCAATCCTTTGCTGAGCATATTGCAACTGTCTCCCAATTTACTTCAAGGATTTACTTCGTATGACATCAGGAAGATCAGGCCTTAGCAGAATATGCTCATACCCTCATACAGGTGCTTGTAATTTCCCGACTTAATTACTATAACTTGTTCTTTACTGTAGTCAAGTACTGTTATTTGTTACTAACCTGGGTGTTTAAAAAAAAAATTATAATAATAATAAATAGGTCAAAGGCGAATTTTCGGCATACCACAGCACACAACAATGAAATGTGTCCTCTGCATTTAACCCATGTGACATTGTGACACAGCAGGGAGTAGCTACTTGAGCACCCGGGGAGCAGTGCTCGGGGACAGTGCCTTCCTCAAGGTACCTCAGCGCTACTTGTGGCTCGGGGACTCGAACTCTATTTGGCTGTGTCCCTAACCATTACATTGCAACAGCGTGTCTGATATTCAATTAGAGGAGATGCTTTCTTACTACATTCCACCTTGTCTCCTAAGGTATCCTGTGAGCATTCAAAGAGGATCAGATAAAAATCCTTTGGTGCTTACATTCAAGCTATTATTGTAAGGACACCTCCCTACATAAAGTCGTCAAGCAACAGCCTGGTGATTCCTCTGCAGAGTGAAAACAAATACTGTACAAGACTTCTTCATGTGTGACTCCTTGATGGTTATGGCTATATTTACTTCTAAATGGGATTAGTTCTTATTATTATTAAATTATTACATAGGCAAACTAGCTTCCTTACCTAGGAGTATTTAATTTGTAGTAAGTAGTAGAAATATATACTGCCACCTGGTGGAAGAATCTCACTTAATTTTAGCATGTCTGCCATTTTCATGGCAGACAGGCTAAAATTTATAGATAAAATTTATAGATACTCTATATTGCCAAGAGTATTGGGACACCCCTCCAAATCATTGAATTCAGGTGTTCCAATCACTTTCATAGCCACAGGTGTAAAATCAAGCACCCAGGCATACAGACTGTTTCTATGAACATTTGTGAAAGAATGGGTCGCTCTCAGGAGCTCAGTGAATTCAAGCATGGTACCGTGATAGGATGCCACCTGTGTGTCCATTCGTGACATTTCCTTGCTGCTCAATATTCCAGGGTCAATTGTTAGTGGTATTATAACAAAGTGGAAGCAATTGGGAACAACAGCAACTCAGCCTGGAAGTGGTAGGCCACGTGAAATCACAGAGTAGGGACAACGCGTGCTGAGGCATACATAGGGCTGGCTCATTTCACGCTGAAAAATAAAGGACGCCTATGTGCCAAGTGACACATCAGTAGTGGTAAATCAAAACTTAAACCATGGTCTCAAGAAAGTATTACAATTCTTACTTAGTATTTGAAGTACTTTATTATCGATGGATATAAAAATAAACAGAATTAAAAACTTTTCAGTTATTAACTCCTATTGGTAATGAAATTAGCTTTGACACATGAAATAAGTCACTTTATATCAAAACTTAAGATGCATAACACTTAACAAATTAAATTAATCTTTAGGATATACTTATTAACTATAAATAAGACAAATCAATCTAATCAATCCAACGGCATTTTCATACTAAATGTGGACGGGATGATTCTGCGCTCATCACAACTCGGAAATACTGAACAAACCGCGTTCCATATTGATTAAAAATGGGGCGCACAATTTTATTCTCATCTCCTATTCGGGATGATTCCGTATTTTAAGAGACGTGTGGCAACCCTAGGCACACAGTGCGCAGAAGTCACCAGCATTCTGCAGGGTCATTAGCTACAGACCTCCAAACTACGTGTGTCCTTCAGATTAGTTCAAGAACAGTGTGTAGAGAACTTCCTGGAATAGGTTTCCATGGCTGAGCAGCTGCATCCAAGCCTTACATCACCAAGTGCAATGCAAAGCGTCGGATGCAGTGGTGTAAAGTACACTGCCACTGGACTCTAACGCAGTGGAGACGTGTCCCCTGGAGTGATGAATCACGCTTCTTTGTCTGGCAATTCGATGGATGAGTCTGGGTTTGGCAGTTGCCAGGAGAACAGTACTTGCCTGCCTGTATTGTGCCAAGTGTAAAGTTTGACGGAGGGGGGATTATGGTGTAGGGTTGTTTTTCCGGTGTTAGGCTTGGCTCCTTAATTCCAGTGAATGGAACTCTTAATGCTTCAGCATGCAAAGTCATTTTGGACAATTTCATGCTCTCAACTTTGTGGGAACAGTTTGGGGATGACCCCTCCCCGTTCCAACATGACTGCGCACCAGTGCACAAAGCAAGGTCTGGTGTGGAGGAATTTGACTGGCCTGCACAGAGCCCTGACCGCAACCCGATAGAACACCTTTGGGATGAATTAAAGCAGAGACTACGAGCCAGGAATTCTCATCCAGCATGAGTGCCTCACCTCACAAATGCTCCCCAGGAAAAATGGTCAAAAAATCTCATAAACACCCTCCTAAACCTTGTGGAAAGCCTTCCCAGAAGAGCTGAAGCTGTAATAGCTGCAATGGGTGGGCCAACTCCATATTAAAGCCTATTAAGAATGGGATGTCATTAAAGTTCAAGTGTGTGCATAGGCAGGCGTCCCAATATTTGGGGCAATGTAGTGTATACTAAATCAGGGTTCCCCAATTCTGGTCCTGGAGGGCCAGTTTGCAAATTTTTTTGCTCAAACACACCTTATTCAACCATCGGTTGACTGCCAGGTCTAGTTGGTGTGTTTGAGCAAGGAAATTTGCAAAGTGTGTTGCAGACTGGCCCTCTAGCACTGGAACTGGGAGCCCTGCACTATATGGACAAAAGTATTATTTCACACTTCTTAATTATTCAATTAAACCCATTGCCACAGGTGTATAAAATCAAACACCTAGTCATGGAGTCAGGTTTACAAACATTTGTGAAAGAATGGGTTATTCTGAAGCTGCAGAGTTCCAAACTTCCTCGGTCATTAACCGCAACACATCAGCTGGGCTTCCATGGCCGAGCAGCTGTATGCAAGCCTCACATCAGCAAGTGCAGTGGTGCCAAGTATCAGATGGAGCGATGTAATGCATGCTGCCACTGGACTCTGTGGTGACACCTTCTGTTACTTGCCTAACTGCATTGTGCCAAGTGTAAAGTTTGGTGAAGCAGGGATAGTGGTATAGGGATGTTTTTCAGGGGTTGGGGTCGGCCCCTTAGTTCCAGTAAAGGGAACTTTTAATGTTTAATGCTGCACCATACCAAGACATTTTGGGCAATTCTATGCTTCCATCTTTGTGGGAGCAGTTTGGGGAAAGCCTTTAAATCAGAGCTAGATAAGATTTTAACAACTGAGCTATTAGTTAAGTTCTCCCCAAACGAGCTTGATGGGCTGAATGCCCTCCTCTCGTTTGTATATTTCTTATGTTCTTTCTCTGTTCCGGCATGACTGTGTCCCAGTGCATAAAGCAAGGTTTATAATGACATGGATGACCGAGTTCCATGTGGAGGAACTTGACTGGCCTGCACAGAGCCCTGACCTCAACCCAATAGAACACCTTTGGGATGAATTAGAGAGGAGACTGTGAGCCAGGCCTTCTCATCCAACATCAGTGCCTGACCTCACACATGCTCTCCTGGAAGAATGGTCAAAAAATCCCATAAATACTCTTAAACCTTGTGGAAAGGTTTTCCAGAATAGTTGAATCTCTTATAGCTACCAAGGAGGGGACCAACTTTATATTGACGCCTAAGGATTTAGAATGGAATGTCATAAAAGTCTCTGCAGGTGTATTGGCCAATTGTCCCAACAGTTTTGTCCATATAGTTTACTTGTTTACTAGTTTACTATAGTTTTCTTTACTTGAACAGTTGCAAAAATAAAATAGAACATTAATTGGGTGAATAAAATAGAAGTTATACATCTCCTGAGATAGTCCAGAGATTTGCCCTTGACCACACTTCTGGAGAATTTTTAATTTTGGCTTAATGGTCCGTTTTCTGTTTACGTGAGCTCTACTATTATTTTCAGCTTTGCTCATAGCCATTGTGGAAGTTAAATTATTGCATTTCATTATTGGAAACACTTTAGTTGAGGCTGTGTGAACCTCCTGTTTAATCATGCCCCTTTCTGGAAGCCTGGCTGTGTGCAGATCCATCCATCCAGCTTTTAACTGTTCATCCCTATCAGGGCTGCAGGGGCAGCCTAGAGTGCATTCTAGGCTGTATGGGCACAAGGCGGGGGCACACAGGGTAATATACTGTACAATGGGAAATTTAGAAACATCAGTTAGCCTAACTGCATCTTTGGTCTGCTGCATGAATCCGGAATACCCAGCAGAAACCCACATGACTCAAAGGATTTTAATCCTATTGGTGAAGCAATGGTTTAAGGTACCATGCCTGTCATAAAACACCCTAGTAATTAAATCATTATTAAAATTCATTGACACGGTTTCAGTCGCCCTCATTTGGACCATTTCCATGACTGCAATTTATCTTATAAGGTGAGGTCAGACTGTTTAACCATTCCTTCAATGTATGCCTTATATTGTGTCTCCAGACTCACCTCAACCATGCAAGGATGCAGTTTTGGAAGGCAGATGAATGAGTGGATGGATGGATGGATGGTTAGTTAATCACAGCTCTTTATAACAAGGGTAGAATAACCATCTCTGTAAAATATTGCTTTACAGACTCTTGTACTCAGTTGACAGGCGTGTACTCACTGTTTATTCATTTGCATTTTGATTCAGAAAAATTTCCCAGATGCTATTGAGATGCTTTCAATGATGCATCTTTAATTACAGAAACGTGTCTCTGTTCCCTAGTTCAGAGCCCAGGTACTTTGTGTAAACTAAAAACCAGCCAGGATCACTGCAGGATTCCAGTAATTTACACAGGAAAGCTGAGAGCTTGCTCCTCCAAGTGTGATTCCCTGCTTTATGTTTAATATGTGCTTCTGTGCTCCATGAGACTTAATGTTAAGAACAGCAGCTTTTTCAGGAAAATGTCAGAGCTTTCAAAGTGGATTTGTGGAAACTTTTTAATATTTTTCAAGAAAACAATATCATTTGGATAAAAACAACCTGTGATAGTAAACAGCATAATAAGACAAGTACAGAGGAGGTCTGAAAATACACAAAAGCTGTACTATCCAAGTAAATACAATGTGAAAAAGTCAGGATCTACTTGTAAACCTTGTATAAAACTGTTGTGATGTTCATGAGCACAATATGGGCAAGTAAACAGCAGGAATGAATCCTCAGAATGACCTCTTGTTCAGGTTTCTGATTTGACATGTCCGCTCTCTCCCTGTTAAGTACTTCAGAGCTTTAAGTGTGACAATGAAATGCAAAACCTGACCAAACTGTTGAGATGCTGTTTCTGCATCCTCAGAAAAAACAGACCAAAGAGTGGGGTTTGCTTCTCCACATCTGCCCCAACACTTGTGTGCATCTCCCCTGGCTTCCACTCCACAGGTGACCATCCTTGATGCATCCGGTGCTACCTGGTTTGAGAGGGAGGCGTGGGACAAGAGACTGCTGCTTGTCAGTCACCTCCTTACCGTTCCGTAACCCCACCCACTCATTCCACTCTCCATTTTGATTGGCTCCCACAGACCCCTCCCCCCTGGAGTTTCAGGCCTCCTTCATGGGTTCATGTTCAACGCTTGTCTCGTCTCTTGTTGATCTCCTCCTGGACCCGGGCCTGCAGTGCCGCCCTCATTGCTGCATCCAGAACATTGTCCTCAGCAACTCTCTCCACCACCCTCTCTGGATCATCTTCCTGGGGGACAGGTTACAAAAATAAGTGAAATATAAGCATGCACAAAAAACCAGGAACTGGCAACTCCAACCCTTTATGGTGCAAGGTACAGTGATCCTGATTCAAACCCTTCATTATTTTAGTGAAGGCATTTAGATACTCAGGTGCCAATTAAAATAAGCATATAGGGCAGGTCCTGTTAAGGACTTTGAGCCTTGAAGCAGGATTTCTTATGTAGTTTGATAACTTGACAGATTTAAGGCACTCTGAGCTAAATGTAAGCGTACGAAGATAACTTCAGATTCAAGGTACCTCAGTTTAAATAGACTTTATCTAGCTAGCTAACAAATCTCACTACATGATACACACCCTAGAGCCTAAACACCCCAAACTCAACCGAAAAAAAAAAAACATTCCAGCATCCCAGTTTATCAAAACAACCTTTATGTACAAACAGGGTTGCCAACTTTGGTCAGCTGGCTGGTGTGAGGTTTTCAATTCAAGACAGGTTTGCACTTGCATTTATATTATATATAACAGTTTTATTACCTTGTAAATAGTCTGTAGGGCTTGCAAACTACCCCAACACTTTTGATGTAGCTAATTTTAAGTTTATAATGTAATAATATCGATTTGCCAATACAGATATTGTTTTCTCATCTGAGCATGAATTTGAAAGCGTGTCACGTCAGAGGTGTGAGAGTTGACAACCCTGTGTATACAGCTCATCCCAAGCACAAGTCATATGACCCACACTGGCAGCGTGACATAAGTTTATTGGTGAACCTCACACTTGTCAGTCAAACAAGGCCAGCCAATGCACACGTGGAACCCCTCCTTCCATGGTTGTGTGCAGGAAAGCACATCTCACCTTGTGAACGATAAAGGAGGTGAGACGGCCACAGTCCGCCTGGTAGTCAAGCCAGAATAAGTCGGTGCTCTGGGTCTCAGGCTCGGTGCTTGAGCCACTCTCGTTCCACTCCTCTGTATCAGCAATGGTGCTGGGTTCTGATCCATCTGAAACCACCGGATGCAAAAAAACATTGCTTAGTCCCACCTGAGCCCCTCTGCACGCCACTGACTTAATTAGCATGCTAATTGATCCGATTCAGCCCTCTCTTTCCATACTGAGCTAATTAGCAGTACAGGACAGCCAGAGAAAGTCAAGAATGAAGCAGTGTAATATCCGTATTTCGGTTGGGTATATAAATGAACGATGTTCACTGATTAATTCAAAGGTAACAGATGCTATAGTGATAAGCTACAGCGTGCAGCTCAGCGGGATAAGCCTCTGTGCCTGTGATCGCAAGGTCGCCAGCTCCATGGATGCCACTGCAGCCCTGCCAAGCTGGCCCTCACCTACATGTGTGTCAGGGAGAGCAAGACCTCAATCTGTCTGAGAGTCACAGAGAGCAAGAGTGGTAAGCAGAAAGAGGATTTACCCAAAAGGATCAATAAAGGTCTAAAATAAATGTACTTATAATTACTCTTGGGTTCTTAAAGAAATCAGTCATCAGATCCAATTTAGAAACGTATGCAATTTTCTTAGACCTAATTTTCCTGATATGCTTACGGATGTTATTTCATCCGCACTGAGAGCCTGCAGTGCCGCTATGTGCCGTATCCGCTCCCCAAGGACCCGACCCCTCAGCGGGGTGAGGGCGGGCGCCGGGTCCTTCGCCACACACCCCCGTTACTTTCACTTTCGTGTCGGGTTTCCTTACTCCTGCGCCGGGGGTGGTACACCTGAATGTCGGGCCGGCGTGGGCGCCTGGGGGTGGTCGTGGGTCTGCGCCTCTGTTTCTCCTTGGCCTGCTTCACCTCCTTGTCATAGTCATCTCTAAAACGACACACAAAAACCCTGGGTCACTAACTGCACTGATCTGTGAGATCGGAACTCTAATCTGGCCACACATGCTACCATGGGTCTACCATCACAACATGCGCGCACACGATCATAAAATAACTTTTATTTCCTTCCTTAGCATTGTGAGCACTGGCAATCTCAAACTTGCAGTATTTAGATCATTTTTGCGCATGCCCAGTAGGGGTTAGGGCGAGTAGGCGTACCATTTAGCGAGATTTCACGACCACTGTAGTTTTCCCCCCCTTTTAATACACTAATACTGAAGTAACTCCGCAGCCCAGGTAACACACCTAATAAAATCGGTTTCTTGTGTTTTGTAGCAATTCTCTGACCCACCTCGCAATCTGATTCCTACGAATATGGTGTAGGAAACCGTGGTTCATGTCCAAACGACCCCCGGGTTTATATTTCATCTGCTGCCCCTCATCTTCTCGTAACACCTCCATCGTGGTATGCTTAGAACCGTTCTTTTCTGAAGGAATATAAAGACTCCCGCAGTTAAAAGCCCATCTTCCCATCGAGCTGCATCGTTAGTCAAACCACGAAAAGTCGACTGTTGGCCAACTCGATGCACTCCCGGGGTTACTAAGCTCGTACACTTGTTTTTACAGACTAAAAATATTGAATTGCCATGTTATGGTCCGGTTTACTTAATCAAAGAGCAATCAGATCTTAAAATCTGTTAATTTAGTTCGAATTGCATTACACTGGAATGGACCTAAATAGAGATTTGCAATGCTGGAAACTGTTGTAACCTGTAGTTCTAGCTACAAAATGATATGCAACTATAAACTCTATCTAGTCACAGCTCAAGCCTAACACAGGCTGCACAGGCTGCAAGGCTGGGTTACATTCTGGACAGGATAACAGTCCATCAGAGGGCACATCCACAATTTACAAATGCCTCACCAAATGTTCTTAGAAAGAAGCAAAAGTAGCCGAAGGAAACCCACATCTCACAGGGATTGCCCGTTTATCAGTCAAACTGTTTGTATTTATAGTAATATGTTATGATTACATTTGTCAGAGTTCAGTATTTGACAAATAAAAACAGCATCACGATGGATTTACGTCAACATTTCTCTTCTTAATATCGCGAGACTTCGTTTTACAACTTCGGGATAGTGTTTGGTTGGCCTTATCGTATGTTGTCGAATTGGAACCGGGAGTTTCGTAGTGTGTGGCGTGAAAAGCTAAATAATATTGTTAAATATTTAAAACTCCAGTCTCTTTAACTATTTATAAAAGCAGTAATAAAAGCAATATGGTGTCAGTAAAACGTGAGAGGCAAATTGACGTAGAAGAGGAGGATGAGGGTACGTTAGCCTGGCTGGCTTTAAATGCACGTTTCGTTTCTTACATAATATACATTCGGTTAGTCGGTTTGCTATTCGAAACAGTTTTTTTTATTGTGCATGTTCCTAGCCAAATCGCAAACGAGTCTGTAGAAAGCGAAGCCAGAGTAGTAAGCTTGTATTGTTATATTGTTTTAGTTAATAATTAGTGTGTCATTCATTCATGGCTGTATGCGATTACTTGTTTATTAATTGCAAGAATAAGACTTGATGTGAAAATGGATAGCCCCACCATGCATTTAATCTACAAAACAAACGTTAACACGATAAGACCAACTGAGACTTGTAGTCCAATACACACGCGTGTTTGTGTCTTTCCCCCCCCCAAGTACCGACGAAAATCGGTCGGGCTCAGAATGAAGACGACCACAGAAGCCGCCATTGCCCTTACCTGGACACAATAAATAGGTAGGTAAAGGGAAGGTAATACAGACCAGGGGATGTAGGGGGTAAACCGCTCAAAAGAAGGTTAGAAGTTAAAATCCAGTCTCCGTCATACTCTTGAATAAGATGCTCAGCTTCATTTAGTTCAGTAAAATATGGTGCTGTATTAATTGATATATTAGGAAATGCATTTTAAACACGATTTGCTCTGTGGCATCGCCTTATGCATTGTGCCCCCCCCCCCGAAATATCTTGCGATATTAGTATCTTGTATTATTGTCTGATTTATTTTATTATTTGAAAGTTACTCAAATGTTAGATGATTTAATTTCCAGAAGAGGATGATGAATGCCATCCTTTCCTTGTGATGTTCTTTCGTCCTGACAGGAGCGTGCTGGATTTCGACTTTGAGAAGCTGTGTTCCATCTCCCTCTCGCACATCAATGTCTATGCCTGCCTCATCTGCGGGAAGTACTTCCAAGGTGCGTAGGGTGCCTCTGGATAGACAGTCCAACAGCCACTCAGTTAGGGGATAGTGGTAGAAGCTTGTTTATTAACTTTCAATATTCTTCAGTATTGACAGACCAGGTCTTTCATTTCTCTCAGATTGAAGCTTCTCTGTCTGAATACCGGCTCAACAATGCCAGTGCATATGTCTGCTGTTTGTGCTGTTCTTAGCTTATTCCAGGCCCCTTCACGGGTCCTTCCTAGATGGACAGTGTGCCCCCAGTTAACGCATCAGGTTGTCTTCCAGGTCGAGGGCTGAAGTCACATGCTTACACACACAGTGTGCAGTTTGCCCACCATGTCTTCCTCAACCTGCACACACTGAAGTTCTACTGCCTGCCCGACAACTACGAGATCATCGACTCCTCGCTGGAGGACATCACGGTGAGCGTGCACATGCGTCTGGACTTGGAGGCTGCTCCTCTTGAGTCTTTCGAACCCATTTCCTTCTCATATTTTAAGGTACTAAATCAAATCATGTTGGAAAAACTGAGTTTCATTTTAAACTCACCTGTTAGTGGGTGGGGCAATGAGTCACACGCCCATCCCTCATTGAAGGTCGTGTCAAATTATGTAAAAATGTATTCTGGGAGGAGTTAAATGAACAGCCGCCTACTGCATCATGACACCGCACAAGCTTGCCCTGACTCACCTTGTGGCTTTCCTTCCTAAGCCGTTTTGCTTCCCTTGGACTGAGTGTGTGTCTTTCTCCCCACAGTACGTGCTGAAGCCCACCTTCACCAGCCAGCACATCGCCAGCCTGGACAAGCAGGGCAAGCTATACCGGGCCTATGATGGCACCACCTACCTTCCCGGAATCGTGGGCCTCAACAACATAAAGGCCAACGACTACGCCAATGTGGTTCTGCAGGTGGGCGACTGGCACCAAACCAGGCTAGATGCTTTATACTCGGTATAAAAGCAGAATGAAGGCTCATTACAGATGTCATATATGCTGAGTAGAAGCTGTTGTATGAACCCTGTATTCTCTGGCCTCTTGTCCAATCAGGATGGTCCCTCACTTGCCCAGTCACTGTGCTCTGAATGTCAGCCTTTGTCCAGTCAGACTCTTCATCCATCTTTCCCATGCCCTTTTCCCCAGGCTTTCTCTAATGTGCCCCCGCTGCGGAACTACTTCCTGGAGGAGGAGAACTACCGGGGCATCCGGCGGCCGCCGGGCGACATCATGTTCCTGCTGGTGCAGCGGTTCGGCGAGCTGATGCGCAAGCTGTGGAACCCACGCAACTTCAAGGCGCATGTGTCGCCGCATGAGATGCTGCAGGCTGTGGTGCTGTGCAGCAAGAAGACCTTTCAGATCACGAAGCAGGGTGAGGCTGCTGCTCAGGGGGGCGTGTGGCTCAGTGCCATGGGGGGGGGCTAACAGCAGGGTCATTTCGTGCTGAATGTGTGAACGTAAGGGATCATGAAAGGCCATGGCTTGGTAAGTGGAAATCGGCATGTTGGAGTACTGGTTGGCCCCTTGGACTGGGGGTTGGGAACCTGTATGCTAGATCGTGGATTTCTGAATTGAATTATAATTTTTTTTGGTTCTTTGGTGTTCCGGAAATGTTATGAACTCAGACTTCAGGACTTTAGGATGAATTCACATGACACCCTGCTCCATGCAAAGTCGTGAGATTACTATAAGGGTTTATGGAAAAATTAGGGTTTCAGGCAGGCCACTCAAAACCTACCCAAGCTATTACAGTAATTATTCTGCTTTATAACACCACGTGTGAGAACTTTGGAAAAGCTTGAACATCTGAAATTTTACCAGAAAGTGTCAATGAAGTAATTTCGTGAAAATTACGGCTTCCAAATGACTGCTTTTTTGACCTTGCCTATTGAGGTGCAACTTCACTATACACAACACAAATGTCAGGGATTAGATCCTGTATAAGCCAGCTTGGCATCTGTGTTATACAGAGATGCTGTTCACCATTTGTATTGGTCAGTTTGCCTTTTGGAAACGCGCATATCATCAAAACTGCCTGTATTATTAATGTCCGTTGACACTTAGTTAAATCTGGCATAAAACTGCATTTATCGTGCACTATGTGATTCCTTCCATGAGAGAGAATTCACCGTGTTTGACGAGTTGTGGAGAAACGCTTGATCACAGTACCACGTGGATACTGAGGTCCTCAGTGGCTGTTTCTATTGGTCCTGCAGGGGATGCTGTCGACTTCCTGTCTTGGTTCCTGAATGCTTTACACGGGGCTCTGGGAGGCACGAAGAAGAAGCCCTGTGAGTATTTATTTAGTATTTTATTGCATTTATTGTAGGCGTGTAAACTTGGCCCCAATCTGATTTGATTATGATTATTTGGGAATGCATCGTAAGTCTTTAATTTCTGCTACAATTCAATGTGATTCATCAATTATTAAAAGAAGAAGAAGAATTATACTTTATTGATCCCCGTGGGGAAATTGACTTTTCACCTCCCCCAACCTTGCTCTCCATGAGAGTAAGTTTGGCCGTGAAGGGCAGCCACTTGTGCGGCACCCAGGGAGCTGGGGGTTAAGGGCCTTGCTCAAGGGCCCACAGATGGCCAGAGGCTGGACTTGAACCGGCGACCTTCCGATTACAGGCACAGAGCTTACAGAACTGTACAGAAACGAAACGTACAGGAAGTCCTTCTTGATTGGCTGCTTTCACCTAGCCTCACTAGTGATGCACCTCAGTCAATCCCAAAGCGCAATTTTTGTTATACAAATGAAGCAGCCCCAGGGCTGTATGCGCGAGTGTAAATAGTTACTAAACAACAATACATAAGGCGATGCCACAGTGCAAACAGTCTTTAAAATGCATTTCCTAATATATCCATTAATATAGCACCTGAAGCAGCCACTATCCATGGGGGGTGGGCCAGCGTTAATGAATTATAAACATTTTGAGTGGGTACTTTGAAACCCAAATATCGGCCAAGACTGATAGATTGGATTGATGCCGATATCTTTTATTTTTTTATGATTTTCAACCTATACTGATATATCTTAACTGATACATTGTACATTAAAGCTAACCCTATTTTTACCTGGCTAGGTAGCTACAGTCTTGGCCATTGTTACTGTAGCATTTTTTTAGCTACAAAATCAGGGTGGGTTTCCCAAAATATCACTGTAGTAGAAATTCCAATAAGAGTAGCACTTCCTTCATGAACATCAATAAACCTTTCCCTACGTTTTGGAAATCTGCATGCCGGCGTTGCTGCTTTACCCGTCTGCCTGCAGTAAGTGAGTGTGAGAGCATGCAACCCAAAGCAGGGCTACCTACAAGGAGCATTTTGCTCCCAAATGGATTGTAACCGGTTCTGACGTTATTGTTGCTATTGAATCGCCACCCTAATAATCATCACGATGCACCTTTACACCCCTAGTTTCCAAGTGATCTGTCATGTCAGTGTCACGTGACTATTTGACTTTCTTTTTATACTCCTTGTGGAAACCCCTTTTCTCATGGCATGATGCTCCTTCGCCGTTGCTATGGCAGCAATCGTCACCAAGGTGTTTCAGGGCTCCATGCGTATCTTCTCAAAGAAGCTGCCCCACCCAGACTTGGTGAGTATGGATGTGACCTTGTGGCCATTGGCATGTAAATGGCATAAAATGCACTCCTCTCTAATACGATTGCATTTTTCCCGTAAGGAGTTGCATGATGAGGACAAAAGAGAACGTGGGACTACTTTGTCCAGAGGAATGCTTGAATTGTTACAAGTAGTTTTTTATATGCATCATTAGTTATTATAATTATCTCATGAATGACATCAGTGGGAAACTATTTCTGTGGCCCAAATTAATTTGGAAAACTTGAAATGATTTCTTGTGAGAATGTGAAACTTCAGTTGTACTTTGCATGATGATTATGATACAGCGCTGTCTGCCACCATGACTGTAAGTTCTATATATCCCTTCCTTCCCCCTCTGCAGCCAGTGGAGGAGAAGGAAGCTCTGCTCCTCAGGGAGGAGTACCAGGAGAAGATGTCCGACTCGCCCTTCCTGTACCTCACACTGGACCTCCCCACTGCCCCTCTCTACAAGGACGAGAAGGAGCAGCTCATCATCCCCCAGGTTCCCCTCTTCAACATCCTGGCCAAGTTCAACGGTATCATGGAGAAGGTACTTGCCTCCCCCACCCCCCACTTTTATGAGACCGTCAGCCCACCAAAGCCAAGGCTTCTCGGTTACTCTAATGAAGTTCAGTTCAGGCTGGGTGCCAAAACACTTGAATCCGCTTAACGTCTCAGAGGAATTTTCCCACGGCCCCATCTGACCTGGGTCCTGTTGGCTGTTCCAGACCTCTGCCTCCCCACAGCTGCTCCCTATAAGTCTTGTGGTTGTCTCGTTTGGCTGTGTGCTTGGAATGTAACCTGTACCAACTCTGATCCACTCAGTTTTATATGGACCCTTCTGCTCTGTATACCTGCCTCTAGCATTTGACTGCAAACCTCCCTCTCACAGGAATATAAAACATACAAGGAGAACTTCCTAAAGAGGTTCCAGCTGACCACACTGCCGCCCTACCTCATCTTCTGCATCAAGAGATTCACCAAGAATAACTTCTTTGTGGAGAAGAACCCCACCATCGTCAACTTCCCTGTCACGTGAGTCCCTTTACAAATAGCCCAGCTCTCATAAAGAGTGGGGCAACTATTTTCTGCTCTTACTTCAATTTTTATGTCTGGTCCTAATCAATGAGCCCTTGGTTGCTGCGACTCAGATGGCTGTGCCAGTGTGACTGGATTTTGTGTAGTATCAATTTAAACATTTATAGAGCAGGCGATCTTTACCCTGATGTGGTAGCTCCTCATTTCCTCCATGAATGATTTTTTTTTTTTTTTAAATCAATTCACCCAAAGGTCCTCTGCTGTGAGTATATGGCTCCTGCTATCTGTTTTTGGTCTGTTAGCTGACTCGGTATCTCACAGTAACAGTTTCTGATGCCACACTCGAGTGGCTTTTATCCCGAGTTCTGTACCAATTCCCTATCTCCCCAGGAATGTGGACCTTCGCGAGTACCTGACCGAAGAGGCTCAGGCCACCGCCAAGAGCACCACCTATGACCTGGTGGCCAACGTGGTGCATGATGGGAAGCCATCTGAAGGGGCCTACAGGATTCATGTCCTGCATCATGTGAGACAATGTTTAATAACATGGAGGTAGACATAAAATGAATGGTTTTAGCATTACGTGAGTTAAACGGCTGTGTGTGGGTGGAGCTATATGGCCAGGAAGGTTAGTGCTTACTATCAGGGATGTGACTGTCTGCCTGCCTGTCTGTTAGGGGACCGGGAAGTGGTATGAGCTCCAGGATCTGCAGGTGATGGACATCCTACCGCAGATGATCACGCTGTCGGAGGCATACATCCAGGTATGTTCTGGATACCATTACAGCCGTCTGTACCCCGCTTGTAAACCTCTTACTGGTTCAGTATGCATGGTGAAGGTTGCACTGAAGAGACCATCGTATAGTTTCTATTTATTGACTGTGGGGGGAAATTGGCATTCATCTGCAGTGAACAAAATGTACAGATACAGTGCAAATGTAAGAAACTATAGTGACAATAGTACAAACAAGCTTGTGCAAAAGAATTAATGGAGGCATGGTTTTGACACTCTGCCATACTGTGGCATCAGTTAAAACTGCGGTCCTGCTGTGTTACGGCTGTATGTTAGTTGGTTGGGTGGGTGGGGCCCTGCTTCTAGCTTAGACTTATACTTACCACCTCACCATCACCAATGGGTTTTATCTATTGCTTTGTTTAGATCTGGAAGATGAGAGAGCCGGAGGATGACACTGCCACCCACACAGGGGCGTGAGGCTCAGCAAGGCCTGGGCCGGGGGGAACCTGAGGAACTTCCTTTGGGCCAGAGGGGCGCTTGGGCAGCAGTTCGTTCCATGGAGTTTCTCAGCGCTCTCTTGCAAGGGTAGCTAACTGAGGAACTAGTCTGCTGGTCTAGTCTAGGATTTTTTTTTAAAAAAATAAGACTTCAAATTTTAAAATTCTGTACTATGCCTGGGGTATGTAAATAAACTCACCATGTTTGTTTGCCTTCAGAAGCTTTACACTTCTTCAATTCATGAGTCATTGACCCTGCTTTAAGATGCCCAAACTTAAGAGCCAGAGTCAGAGCAACTAACAAGAATAAACAAAAACATCCTTTGCATGTCAGTGTCATTAAATGAGGGGCTAGAAGAGCAGCAGGACCAACGTCAGAGTGCATCTCCATCACAGGCATTTCACAAAACAACATGAAGCCACGATCCAGCCAACCGTCCCGAACAAAAACGGCACAAAATTAGTCAGTGCAAAAGGTATCGAGGGCTCATGACCCAATCGGGTGGCTTTAAGGTCCAGTCGTGTACCACACTGATGCTGCAGTTCAGTCTAATTCCAGACGTATTTCTGGCAGAATGCCACACTCTGCAAGACAGGAATGCAGCACTTCAGTTTTCAGATAGTAGCTCTGCATTTATATACACTTAAGGGCATTAAAAGGCCTTGACAGATCCCAGGAATCCCATGCATCTAAAAGCTCGCGGGAGTTTTACGTACACAAACATGACAGCAGGACGAAAAGGACATTTTGTCAGATGTCAGACCAATCTGCTCTGAGCTAATGATTTTTTTTTTTCCATTCTGCCCCCAGAACATTGTGTAGGTAAAACCTCAACAAGTCACCTAACTCAGTCCAGTTGTAGTTCCTGCTGCCGCCCCCCCCCATCTGCAGGCCAGATATAATAATATGTAACCTGCTATTTTGTCCTGTACTTTCAGACTATGCAACTGATCCCCACACTCCCAATAAATAAAACGACTAGTTCATCCTCCATCGTTTTTACGTGGCGATGTAGCTTCCCAGGAAATTACGTGTGAAGTTTTTACCAAAAAGCTTTTTGTACCTCTCATGCTTATTTAGCACGAAGGTCAGAGGTCCCAGGAAGTTCAGTGGGAAAGCATCTTAATAGCAGTAAAGGTGATGTACTCACGTTGCATTCCTGCGCTATTTTCTCATCTCTGCACCTGTAGTTATTCCCCCAGGTACAGTGGTTACGCCCCAAAGGCTCCACCCTTCTCACCCTGACACAGAGGTCCGCACGCTGTGGGGGGAGAGTTAGCACTCAGCAGAACAGGTAGTGTCACGATATTAACATTTAGAGGCAATGTTCAGCTGGATAAGTGGAGCGGGAACTTTTTTTTTTAATATGCAGGAGATGAGGCTGGCAGCCAGCGGCTGGGTGAAGGTGACACAGTTTCCACCATAATCCAGCCATTTACAGCCACTTCAGTCCCGAGTAGAATAGTAAGAATGTGCCCGTGATGTTTGCCTTACCCCACAGTTATCCAGTGTGCTGCCGTCCTTTCCCAGAACCCCCTGCAGGACCGGGCCGTAGCGCTGGATGAACAGCTCACACTGGAAGCAGCAAAAGCAATATGCAGTGGTTTACCTAATGTAGAGCTTTGCTTCCTACCAAAAACCACTCTAAGTAAATGAAAGCACTGGGTTTTAATGGTTTTTAAACTGAGCGATTACATTCCCCCCCCCAAAAAAAACATGTGCAAGCAGATCAGAGTTGCACCTAACCTAATGTGCCTTGTGTGGCTACAAGCTACAAAGGTAGGGAGGCACCTTAGGGACGGCCCGAGGATACAGCAGGCAGACGGAGCCCAGGAAGCCAGCGCTCTCAGCCTCTGTGGCATTGGACCCGAGCTGGACCCGGGCCAGGGCCGCCAGCGTCCGGCAAGTGTCACAGTCGGAGAGGATGGGCTCCTCTGCAGGACGGCACAGGGAAATGGACAAGCTAAGCCAAAAGGATGGGGGCAGATGCAGGCTGGGAGGTGTTCAGAGTGACTGGGATAGCAGGGCATTAACAGAGACTGATGGGTCTGATGGAAGCTGCCCAGAGCAGTTGTGAAGCAGACCCTGCAGACCGGGGAGCCCTTACCCTGCACAGGCCTCTCCTGGAAGAGGCAGAGGTGCAGCAAGGTGCAGATGGTGTGCGGCGCGGCGTAGGACAGCAAGAACTCCACTGCATCTTTCCCATACTTGTTGACAAAGTTGTCACATTCATCCTTATAGCTGGAAGGCAAGAGGTCACACACCTCACCCATAGCCTTCAGCACGGCTTCCTGGGAAGGGTGAAAGGAGAGACGGCGTGGGGAACGAGCCAAGGAAAAAGTCACAGCAGCATTTTTAAAATATACACACCTGATTTTTAAAACAAACGTCCAAATAATCTGGTCCATTTTTTAAACAGCTACAACAGCTTTTGAAATCAGTCAGCATTAGAAATTTATTTAAAATAAAGTATTCAAACGGTTTTGCATCCTAATGAGAAACTAACGAGATTTATTCCTCATTACCTCAGTCCTTTCCTTAGGCAACAGGTTTTCTATTTTCTTGATTATAAAAACACAGAAGGTACACTCAGGAGAGATCTGCACCTGGGAGAACCAAACCAGCAGTTAGCCTTCACATGTCGGTGGTCTTGTGGTACTATTAGTAGAAAACATTGTCTAATCCATTACTTCTGGACTGGTGTCTTTCTTTGAAATTCCACTGGCCACCCCAGCAACAATTCTATTGGTCAGAATCTCCTGTTCGGCAGCCTCTGATTGGGTGCTGCACAGGCCCAGGGCCGCGCAGACTTGGCCAGGATTCTGAGGCCATTAGGAGAAAAAGCAGGTCAATGGCTGGATTAAGGAAGGACATGCCTTATTTCCAGTTAACATCACTCAACTGAAAAGTCCTCCACCATGCTTTTTACAGACGGGATGGTTGGTCATTTCGGAGGATGAGCACTCACAAGGACACGGGTCAGGAAGTGAACAGCCAGCGGCACATTCTTCTCCACGTTCCCCAGACAGAGGGTTTTGGCATCATCTGCAGGGAGGGTCTGACACAGGGCTGCAAGGGCATCTTTCATCAGCTCCTAGGAGGTGGAATACAGCATATGGCTCAGATTTGATCTGCTGAGGTCAAGCCTAAAGCAAATAAAACTCCAGTCCATCTCAATTTTGTGAGTAGATCTTAAACTAAACACTTAAATTGATCTTTTTTACCCAGTCAGCTCAATCGGTGCAAAAAACACTTCATATAC
The DNA here is from genome assembly GCA_026774425.1 of Petrocephalus zakoni. Taxonomy (NCBI): domain Eukaryota; kingdom Metazoa; phylum Chordata; class Actinopteri; order Osteoglossiformes; family Mormyridae; genus Petrocephalus; species Petrocephalus zakoni. Next base: position 35,578,410 of record JAODKN010000041.1, on the reverse strand, counting down.
ACCATTGTACTGTTAAAAATACTGTACTTATATGTCTCACGGTAAACACACAGTCTATAGCCGGGTCGGCTGTGCTGTAGCACGGCTGATGAGGGTGAACTGCATCCAAAAAAAACTGTTCTACTCCCTGTGAAAATGGTTTGTATTTGCAAAATCCGACATGGACCAATCTATTACATTTCGCAAACTTTGCAAAGATACCATCCATACAACAGGTGGCAAGAACCAAGCAACTTCTTACTGATGAAAAAACTCACTATTATCCGTTTATTATACATTATTTGTATCGGTTGGGCTCAGAAGTGTGCAATTATTGATGAAAGTGACAACTGTTCAGTTTTACAAAAAACTTTTGAACTTTTAATAGTATAAAGATATAGAGACTGACCAGCTGGGAATGGATACTGCATTACAGCCACATTTTAGGATTGTAGAGCCTAGTTCATAATTTTCCGCATGTGCTTTTGGGCTGTGGAAGGTCCTCTTGGTGAATTTTATATTTATATGATTTCAGAATGCCAGAGCAGCGCTGCTTTTTAAAATAACGTCTGGGCAGTATGAGAAATTATTCTTCCTCTGCCCTTTTGTCATTGAGTGCTGATCTGTGACAGAACACGCTGCCACCTACTGGAAACACCTGATCGATTATCTTGCACATGTGCAGTTGATGTACACAGACGTGCAAGGTCTCCGGCGGACATAAACATCTGGGCTACACACGCACTGATCGCAGTCAGCCCCCGATGATGAGATATACGTCACGTCCCCTCGTCTGCAGCTGAAAGCGCACGCAGAAAAGAATGAATTCGAACATAAGAACTATACAAACGAGAGGAGGCCATTCGGCCCATCAAGCTCGCTTGGGGAGAACTTAACTAATAGCT
>JAODKN010000041.1:35556567-35567966 GCA_026774425.1 Petrocephalus zakoni | reverse complement strand
AGGATTTCCTGATATAAAATATGGTTTGATTTACAGCAATTGACAATGCAAATCTGATCTATGAAATTCAACAGCACTTTGAATGTGAAATGAACTGCTTTGTCAAGCTGAATGTCGGTTAGGAGAATTGTATGAAGAGTTTTGCAAAAGTGACCTAAGTATTGAGAAATGTGTCCCAGTGTCTGTAAAAAACTGTATGTCAGTCAAAATAGGGAAATGCATTGAAACAAGTCCTAAATGTGGACCCAGAGTGGGTGGAGCTTAATACTATATAAAAGTATGATGGGACAGTCACACAGCAGGCATAGGTGTGTGGAGCAGGACTCTGGAGGCTCTATACTCTATACTTCCCCTGGTTATCATCTATCTCTAGGAGAAGCTCTCTCAGCCCTACAAAAGGTGAGCAATGCCAGTCACTGTTTGTTCAGCTTTGAAAATTTGAAAACATGCCCCATCTCACCGAAGGATTCATAAATAGATTCTGATTATGAAAAAAAATTATCCTGCTCGATTAATCAATGCAGGGAAAGAGCTCTTCAGACTGACTAAATTCTCAGTGGTGAAGCAGCAAATGCAGGATTGTCTGAATATAGAAACATCAAAGGACATCACTGATACAATTAGACATTCACATTATAGTTCACACTCGGTCGGTGACCTGGGTTTAACGTCGTCTCCTTCATCTTCTTCACACCACTTTTCCTGGTGAAAGTCACAGATGACATTGGGTTGATAATAAACGTATATTCAGTTTTAGGAGCAAAATTATAATGTGGGCAATCTGCTATTTTATTAATGAGGTATGCCTGCATGTTCTGCCGTCCTGGTCGTGCTTTATTGCATTGGCTGTAAACATGCATCCTGCTGGAGGAGACATCAGCGATACTTTAAAGAAAGAAGATTTTTAGGAAAAAATACTGTTCTGTTCTCTTATTTTATTCACTTATTATTTATGCTCCCAGGCTGAGCACTCCTCTCCCAGGCTGAGCACGCCTCTCCCAGGCTGAGCACTCCTCTCCCAGGCTGAGCACTCCTCTCCCAGGCTGAGCACACCTCTCCCAGGCTGAGCACGCCGCTCCCAGGCTGAGCACACCTCTCCCAGGCTGAGCACGCCTCTCCCAGGCTGAGCACTCCTCTCCCAGGCTGAGCACGCCGCTCCCAGGCTGAGCACACCTCTCCGAGGCTAAGCACTCCTCTCCCAAGCTGAGCACGCCGCTCCCAAGCTGAGCACGCCGCTCCCTGGCTAATCAAATGGGACACCACCTGGCCTTTCTGTTTCTCTGGTTGCATCTGCAGGTCTCTGCTCAAGGGCGCAGAGGTGAGTGGGAACTCAGGGGTGAAAGGAGAGCACACTTACCCCCTTAAAGTCTGCAGGGTGGAGCTCATTTTGGCTTGTGGGATGCCCCATCCTTCAGACATTTGATCATGTCTACAATCAATGTCAAAAATGATTACCGACTTTTTGCAAATAGAACAATAATGGCCCCTTGCAGTTTTACATTGTATTACTAAAATTCCACGTGCATAATAAACTTCCCATGTGTGTCATTTTACATCAGTCATACACTGGAAATCTCACCCAAAGTAACCCAAAAAACGTAGAAAGTAACACTCAGAATGACAAATTAATGCCGAATGCTCAAGGAAACAACTCCACTGGAGTTGGACCGTGAAATTGTGTTGTGCTTGAATGTCTTGGATATGTCTATGTATTATACTTTTAATTACATCAAGTAATTATTTAAATGCATTTGGTATAAGGTACAGATAAATGGTCAGGAAGTTTTAAATATGTAACTTCCTTGGAGAATGCTTGCCTATTACGATATGTCTTTCTGCAGATGAAAGCTTTGCCAAACCATACATCCTGAGCTCAGTGGAGGAGGCCAGGAGAATTGTTGATGAAGCTTATAAGTTCTCCAGAGAACAGTAAGGATGGCTTGAGCATGTCTGCGCCTCTTTTGAACTGTTCGGAATGTCTGGTATGAAGTGTGAGGCTTTCTGAACTTTCTAAATCATATATTGTCATATGTCATAAAGTTCCATTAAAAATTGTTTTCCTAGGGTTTGTAATCTCAAACCTTTTAATAAACCAGCAAAGATCAAGTTTTTACTCATGATATTCAGTTAAATTTGTTGTTATATAGCGCCTTTCACGGCAGAGTCACCCACAGACACTTGGAAAGAGTGTGTAGAGTAACCAAAAACTCACATGACGAGTAGAGAGAAAAAAACATCTTGAGGTCCAAGACTCTGTGTCATATCTCTGACTCTGTAACCTGCTGTTCCTGACTCTGTGTCATATCTCTGACTCTGTAACCTGCTGTTCCTGACTCCGTGTCATATCTCTGACTCTGTAACCTGCTGTTCCTGACTCTGTGTCATATCTCTGACTCTGTAACCTGCTGTCCCTGACTCTGTGCCCTGTGTCTGCCTCCTCCTCCCTCACAGGAGCCTGGCCCGTGCTCAGGGCACGGCCAACCATGCGGACATCCTGCTTTTCAAAAAGCAGCCTGTAGCGGGCACACGCTCTGCTGTGCGTGCTGCAGAGTATATGGACGTTGCACTGCATCTGCTAAGGGAGAAGACCAGCCATATCCACAAGCATCTCTTCAATTCCACAGGCCAGTTATGGGGCAGACTTGAATCCCCCCCCCACACACACACACACACACACGTTTGTAATTATAACATTGTGGGGACTCTCTATTCATTTCTATGGGCAATAGTCTATTCCCAACATGACAACTTTTTCCCCTACCCAGCCCTAACCTTAACCATAAGTAACCAAAATACAAGACTTTTGGCATTTTTACTTTCTTGATTGCATTATCCAAATGGGAACCTGAAGAAATTTCTCCAAAACCAAGGAAGTATCAGGTTTTACCAGACTCTAGAAACATTTTGGTCCTAAAATATGATCTATGCAAACCCCCCCCCCCCGCACACACACACACGCACATCTCATGCTGTCCTTCCCCATGCACCAAAAGAAATGCAATGCACATAAACCTAAAACGTCGGCGGCGGGACAAACGACCCATAGATGCAGCTGTCAGGGTCTCAGCCCTTCCAAGGGGCGTTTATCGCACAATACGGGGTACAAACAGGAGCCAACGTAACCGAAAGCGTAAACATACATCATCAATGACCGACAGGGGAGACTGGACTCAGACAGATTAAATACACCTAAGCACTAACATCAAACAAGAAACAGCCGGTAACAGGAGGATTCCCACGGAGGTAACGAGGGGGGCGTGGCACACAGAAGGATCCGACGGGCAGGGCGTGACACATACAGCATACACTTACACAACAAACAATAAACACATGCTCAGATCAATGTTACACATGTGCAGATATTCACACATTCATGCACAGAAAACTGGCATACAAATGTGTGCAATCCTGCTAATGTTGTGTGTTTGATGTCAGCTGCAAGTTTTATCAGCTTTAAATAACAGGTCTGTTTTAGATTTTTGCCCCTATCAGGTGCCCTAGGGGAGTGTTTCTGAATCCAGTCCCTAGTGACCCCCAAACGGTCCACATTTTCGCTCCAGTAGGGAGCTGGGAGGGAGCAAACGTGTGGACTGTCTGGGGGTCCCTGAGGACCAAATTGGGAAACCCTGCCTTAGAGTGTACCCTGCCTAGTGCCATGTGATTTCTGGGGTATATCCTTGTAACAGATTATATGAAATGGAAGGATGGATGTTAATACTGTCACATTCGGTTGAGATGGTGCAGTAGCTCTTCCCTTGAAATAGTGCATACCCTTCTGTACCCTAGATCTGCTTACTGCTGAGGACCTGGCCACCATCAGCAAGCTCTCAGGATGTAGGTCCCTCCAAAGTCCCGCTCCGTGTAATAAAACCGTATTACTGAGCAAGTTCCGTACCATCACCGGGATCTGCAACAACGTGTAAGTCCTCAGCAGCCATATTAGCATGCAGCAGGTGTCACCTGCGGGAGGAGGGGGCGCAGACTTGTAACTGAGTTCTTTAAGTTCTTGGGTGGAGACCTTCCTCTTGACCTCTCTTATTGAGGCTCTTGACCTGAATTGAGCCGAGCTGCCTACTCCTCAGCACGCTGGTGGTGGGGCGTGGCAATGGGAAGGCGCCATGCAAAGGAAGGTTTGTGTGTTTCTGTTGTGTCTGGTTCACCAGGAGAAAGCCACATCAGGGATCCTCAAACACACCGTTCACACGCTGGCTGCCACCTCAGTACCAGGATGGAACATCACTGCCCAAGGGCTGGGACCCTAAACAGAAAGTCAATGGCTTCCTTCTCCCCTTGGTATTATGATTACTAAACCAATACTATTTATTTTTTTCTGTATAGGATTACGGTGGCATGGTGCTTCAGTAGATAGCACTGTTACCTCCCACCAGGCTTGGGAGTGTGAATTACACCATCATTATTTGTGTGTGGAGTTTGCATGTTCTCCTCGTAGGATGTGAGTCTCACTCCAGTTTCCTTCCACTGTTCAAAGACATGCTGTGAAGCTTTTCTTGTGTGTATGTCTGTATCCAGCAATGGACTGGCATCATGTCGAGGTCCCCTGCAAATCTACTCAGAAAAAGACAATTCAAACATTGCTAGCTTTCCAGAGACAACTATCAATAGTTGATTTCAGCATGTGGTTCTCTTTACTGGTTAATCAATTAGCTCTTGATCCCACTTGTTTCTCCATCTCAAGGTGAGAGAGGTCTCCAACCGTATCCTTCACACAGAGAACAAGGATGTGAAACAAGATAAAATCTTCTCCCATCTGGTGACCATCTTTGGCCAATGGATGGACCATGACTTGACCTTGACGCCGTCATCTCCCAGCATCCGCTCCTTCAGCAAAGGAGTCAGCTGTGAAAATACCTGCACTTTTACTAACCCCTGCTTCCCCATCATGGTCAGTGCCCTGGTCTCGTGCCACAGAGTTTGACAGGGTTTCACAGCGGTTAGAGGGGAATTCAGCATTTGCACTGCGCTTCGTCCATGGTTCCGTGGAAGCCGTGGTTCTGCGACTTTCTGGTGAATCCTTTGCATCTGCTCTTATGATGTCCCAAAGTCTGGGTTGTAGTAAGAGTTTTGTGAGAAGCCGCAGGATTTTCATTTTAGCTGCTGAATGCTAATGAACTTAGGGCAGGGGTTCACTTAAACCTGACAATTACCTGGTGAGGTGATCCAGGTGTTTCTGAGCAGGGAAATCATCAAAACGTGCTGGACCACGGCCCCCCAGGACCGGAATTGCCCACTCCTGACTTAGGGGATTCTTTAAAAACTCTTCTTCCACTCATCAGACAAACAGAGTCTTTCGAGTCTTTGGTTTCTGCAGTCCTTTCAGTGAAAACCAGCACAGCCCACATTTCCGCAGGGCCTGAAGTGCTAACGTCTGCTCTGGATTGTGACTTTGAACTCCATGACAGATGGGATCTGATCTTCTGTCTCGCTCTGTCCATGTAGATACCGCCAAATGATGCCCGCTTCAAGAACAACACCAGTGTGAAGTGTATCCCCTTCATCCGCTCTGCACCAGTGTGTGTGACTGGGGAGACGGGGGCCCGGCACGTCACGGCCAATACGCGGCAGCAGATAAATGCGCTGACGGCCTTCGTGGATGCCGGCCAGGTCTACGGGTCTGAGGATATTCAGGCACGCAATTTGCGTAACCTGGATCAGGACACGGGCCTGATGAAGGTCAACAGTGTTTTCCGTGATAATGGCAGGGATTTGCTACCTTTCTCTAGTCTAAAGACCTGCAACACGCGAAGAAAAATCACTGGGGACAACAGTCTGGAGGAGGTGCCCTGCTTTTTGGCAGGTGAGGATCTCAGCAGGTGTTAACCTGTGGAACCAGGGATCAACTTCTCATCACTCTTATGGTCATCATTATTGTTGTTATACAGTTATTGTTAAGGTGCAATTGGGGTAAAAACTGTTAAGGTACAGTATTTCTCGTTGAGGAAGTGTAGGGGGCACTCACTGCTGAAAAACACTATTTTACTCATGTGGTATGGAGGGTCTTTATTGGCTATATAACAAATATTACACTAAAACTAAATCTATTGCATGAGAAATTACGGGGCACCAAGCAAGGAAGGTACCCTAAGGCATCTGATTGGGGTAAAAAACCAGTAAGAAAACCAAGTAAATTTACATATGACCATGAGCGTAAATTATGGGAGGAGATGGGGGGGGTGTAACCCCCCCAATAATAAAAACCAGGTAATACAACCCCCTTGACCCCCTTAAATGGGTGGAGACCTCACCCCCCCACCCCCCCAAACCCAAAGTTATTCCCTTGCATATGCTACATAGCCAGCCTTTCAGATTAACTGGGTGCCTAGATGACTGTAATGCTGGAGTCACTGGTGTCACTATAAGGGTGTGACACTCCCCACAGGTGACGTGCGTGTGGATGAGAATATCGGCCTGACGTCCCTGCACACGCTAATGGTGCGCGAGCACAACCGGCTGGCCCGCGGCCTGCGCCAGATCAACCCCAAATGGAGCGGCGAGAGGGTCTATCAGGAGGCTCGCAAAATCCTGGGAGCGTTCCACCAGGTGATGCCATGTCTGTGGTGGTCTCCAGCTGCTGTGTGCCCACCTATGACTTCAGTAGCTGGTGCTTAGGCCACAGAAAACATGTGAACCACGTCACATCGTATGTGACACATCAAAGAAGTTATAACGTTTTAAATACTGTACAAGCTGGTCCTGTGTAGCCCTTAAATTCAAGCTACAATGGTTGATTCATTCTTCATCCTAACTTTTTAGGAATGTTTAACAAAAATATTTTACAAATGGTTAAAAAGCCCAGATTAGCGTTTAGCTTCCATAAACACACAGTTACAGCCCAAAATAGACTGCAGTTTTTACGGAGAAAGCACTCAGTTTCGCACTTATGTGCTCGGTATCGCCACCTAGTGGTTCACATGCCACACTCTGCTCTTGTTCTCCCTGCTCTTCTGCCCAGGTCATAGCTTTCCGGGACTACCTACCACACATCGTTGGGGACACAAATGCGCAGAAGCTCCGCAAATACCCCGGCTACAGTGCCAGGGTGGACCCCAGCATTTCCAACGTCTTTGCCACGGCAGCCTACCGTTTTGCACATTTGGCCATCCAGCCTTTCATCTTCCGACTGGATGAGAGCTACAAGGAGCACGCGCAGTTTCAGTCTGTGCTGCTGCACAATGTCTTTTTCACCCCCTGGAGGGTGGTCTTTGAAGGTTTGCCTTTATTATTTTCAGCATCATCTAGCTATCTTGCATAGATGCTTATGTAATAACGGGTAGTGGTGAGCCTGGAGCCTATCCCATAAAGCACTGGGATTCTTATACCTGGCATAGAAACATGGGTGAGGGTTTGGTTTCAGCATCGCCTGCCTCGCTAAATACACACCGTACTCCCAAATATTACAAGGGACATGTCCCTACCATCCTTACCCAAATCTACACCTTTGCATAGAAAAACCCCCCACAATTTTGCATTAGAGAATCAATGACTCACCTGCAGACCATTCTGACGGGAAACCATTCCGAGGAACGCTGTAGGGACACTGGGGTGGGAGGGCTTTAGCTGCTAATGCCGACCCTCGTCTCTGAATGACACCCCTGCTGCCTGCCCCCCCCCCCACCTTCCACAGGAGGCATTGACCCGGTGCTGCGAGGCCTGATTGGCCGCCCAGCCAAGCTGAACGTGCAGGAGCACATGATGCACGACGAGCTCCGGGAGAGGCTCTTCCAGTTCACTGCGCAGGTAGCGCAGGACCTGGCCTCACTGAACATGCAGCGCAGCCGAGACCACGGGCTGCCCGGTGAGGGACCCCCACCTGGCCCCTTCCTCTTACTGCCTTTGCACCTTCTCAGGGTCACAAGTAGGAATATTGGGGCAAAACAGAATACTGTCAGCAGAGTGCACTGGTCATGTATTTATACATAACCTACTTTCTAATAGATGTCTTTGTATTTTGGGAGGAAACTTTGGTGAGCATGTGGAAAACATGCAAATCCCACGCAAACACACGGCCTCATTTTTTACTTTTGTCATTAGTAGAGCCGAGGGAAAGTGATTTTGCCGACAGAGCAAGTTTGTTCCTGTTATATTAAGCAGGTATTTTTCAGGGGAGGTATCATGATGAGGAATGTTGAACAATATTTATCATTATTATTGGTGATGTTGTTATTATTAGTATTATTATCGTTATCACCAGCTGTCAGTCGTCAGTGACGAGACCAGATTGCAAACTGCAGTGCTTTTTGTTGTTCTGTAAAATTTGGGGTGGCCGGTGATGCTCCTCTAAACACGCTGGCAGCACTGATCCATCCCCCCCCCCCCCCCGCCCCCACCAGGCTACAACGCGTGGCGCCACTTCTGCGGACTGTCCCAACCCAAAACAGAGCAACAGCTGGCCAGAGTGCTCAGGAACAAGACAATGGCCCAGAACCTGCTCAAGCTATACGGCACGGCGGACAACATCGACGTGTGGCTGGGGGGCGTGGCAGAGCCCTTCGTCCCTGGGGGCCGCGTCGGGCCCCTCTTTTCCTGCCTCATCATGCAGCAGTTCCAGAGGATCCGCTCCGGCGACCGGTGAGTGGCACCCACTGAATCTGAGGGATGCGGCCCATGGCTTTCAGGTGGGCGGGACTCCGATGTGCTGTTGATGAACGTCTGGTTTAGTCCAATGTCAATCAGTAATGTAACCAATGGGTGGAAGCAGTCTGTGACTGAGAGGCTGAATTAAATTGAAAAATCGCCTGCTTTCATTTAACCCAGAGAGTTTTGTGTGTGTTCTGTGTGTTGCTCTTCTTTGCAAATTAACTGTGCGCTGTCAGCTTTGCCATGATTGATTTAGTATCTCAGCGGGCTCTTATCTGTTGACCTTCTGCAAGACAAATCAGTTTCTTGTGAAGCTTCATTCCTTCTGCTTTGGACTGCAGTTTCAGATTGTGACACCTTTGCTGGCTTCAGACGCGGCCTTCGAAGTGAGAAAAGGCTGTGTTGTTTTTCAGATGATGCTTAGTCTCTGTGTGTCTCAGTTTTTGGTGGCAGAAAAAAGGAGTCTTCACCAAAAGGCAGAAAAAGTCCCTATCTAAGGTCTCCATGGCACGCATCATCTGTGACAACACGGGCATCACCAGGATTCCCGTAAACCCCTTCCTGCTGTCCCCCACTGGGGTCAAACTTACCAATTGCCAGAACATCCCGGCTGTCGACCTCAGGCCCTGGAAGAGCAACAGTAAGCATCCACTGAATGCCAGGTGGACAGGGCTGTTACCGTTAAATGCACTCAGCACTATCGATCCGACACTTAAATTAAGTCCCATTAGAAAAGTTCTTAATCTGTTATTCTTTTTTATTTCAGAAAAAGAGGATCAGCACTCTGAAGAAGGTATGAAATTATTCCTGTAATACATTCTCTGAATCATCATGAGACTATGACGTAATTATGCTACCCCTCCCTCCAGCTTCACTACTTGTGAATAATCTCCTGTATTTTAGTACACAGCAGTACCACATAGGAACAGGTGAACCAGCTATGGCTGATATAAAAACGCGGTACGAACCTCTGGGTCTGGCTGTAATTGAGCATATAGGCTTTGAGGGAAAAGCAGTGTTTCCTGGTTCCTCTCCTCAAGTCTGACCCGCTCCAACCCTCCCAGAACTGCCGACCAACACCACTGAGGCATTTGACTTTTCCGTGCGGCTCGGCCCGGCCGGTCCCAGCCCGGACCGAGTGGACGATCAGGTGATCGTCTTCCGGAAGCCCACAGACGACAGACCTCAGCCATACAGCAGCCAGACGGGCAGATTCACCTGCCGGATGCCTGGCCTGTACCAGTTCCACTTCAACTGCGTCCTGCTGGCCGGCGAGAAGGACATCAGACTCATGCGGAACACGGAGCCACAGGTCGCATCCGTCATCGGCCGGCAGGACAGCCATCTGACGGCCTCCGGGGGCGCTGTGCTTCTGCTGAAAAAGGGGGACAGGGTGTGGCTCCAGGGCAGCAGGGGAGGTGTGGGCCTGGCAGCTACCAGCCTCTTCACGGGCCGCCTGCTCTTTGCTGTCTGATGCCACGGACACACCGCCATTAGCCGCCATTAGTCGCTGTTTGCTCCAGTACTCTGCCATAATCACATATTTAGCACCATTGTTTAAAATATAGCTTATAAGACATACTGCATTTCTGGAGGACAGCAATCTAAATTGAAAGACGGAATTTACCACTAACAATACATCAATATGGATAAATATGTTTATGTTTAAAGATTCTTAAATAACATAATAGGATAATTGTTACTGTTGTTTGCTGATGTGTGATCCAGTCACTAATCAGTACTTTAAAATTAGTTCCCTGCTCATATCAGCAAGAATGTATGCCAACTTGGGCATTACAAACCGGAAATGTGCAGGCATTATAACAAACACATCGAAAAATAATAATGCTATCATAAAATATTCACACGTCACTAAGCAAAGTACTTTGATCTGCAAAACACTGCAAAACACAAATGAAGAAATATCACGTCGTGACATTTCTTCATTGCCAGTGTAATGCAGTTTGGAGACTAGCACCCTGTCTCATGAAGAAGCAGTATTCAATTTTATTTCTGGTGGAATTTGTAAAGATGGAGTAAAAACTAGCAGACATGTTGACCTACAGGGATTTAATTCTACGGTCCTGTTTTTTCACCATTTTATCTCCATCTGGTCCTGAAAATGCATATTTACTTGTATCCCATTATATACACTGCAAACTCCCCTTGTGGGCTTTTAGGTTTTAGCATGTGAATTGCCATTTTATATGCGAGATAAAATATCCTTCCTTGACTTGACTCAGTTTGCTTAGATCCAAACCACAAAGTAAGACCCACTTCTAAGCCCCGTGGTTGCTGAGACGTGGTCCCGTCACCATCCTGCCCAGCCCTTCCACTTACACACTGGCACTGTTTTCACAGGGAATGTTTCGTATATCTTATATTACAGGCAATTTTATGTGTTCAATGTACCACTTCGCTTCAGTAGTTGACAAGAGTTCTTATCGCCTTTCTCCTGTTTTGCATATATAATATACAGCAATAAAGAGGGACACCTCCCATTTCGTTTGCATGTCCCGTTCAGTGATGTACTCTCACTCAGGGGCGTTGGAGGGGCATGCATACCCTTTACGGGGGGTCTTGAATATGGAAAATTATAAAATTATACAATGGAAGGGGGCCGGGTGACAATGGCAACATTGACCACAGACACCAAGCTCTGATTGCAAGGCTCTGGGTCTGATCTCAACATCTATAGGGAGCAAATCAGTCCCGATGCCCCCACTAATTTATATAGTATACTCTATGCTGTATGTAAAGCTAATATATATAGTATACTGTATGCTGTATGTAAAGCTAACGTA
>JAODKN010000041.1:35544388-35555078 GCA_026774425.1 Petrocephalus zakoni | reverse complement strand
ATCTTAAAATTATATTTAAAGGAAAATAAAATTTCACTCCTCAGGGGCCCTCCCCCCACTTGGGGCCCTGGTAATTTCGTCCCACTTTTCACCCAACTACGACGCTCCTGAAGGTAGCTACTAGCTAACACTAGGCGCCTACTGATATGAGACGCGTAGCACTTGCTAGAGTTGGCGAGTGAGGCGCAGTGATGCTTCTGTTGTCTGAGCACCAGAGGGCAAATATTTCAATCGACAGCTCGGCCATTTAAGTGGCACCGAAATCTGCATTTCAATGCGGTCCCGTACAACCCTGTGTTTAACCACTGGGGAAATGAACTTAGGAAACCGGAAAAATCCATCCATCCATCCATTTTTTGAAACATCTTGTCCTATCGGAAAGAAATACATATTAGATCTGAAAAGATTGATATATAAATCGACCTTCATTTATTATTTTTTAATCTACTGCTTCAATTATATAAAAAAAAATAGTAATTTAAACTGAAAACGGTTTGGCACGCGTGTGAATTTCAAAACTGCCATTAGGTCAGCAAACCAGCAAAAGTCTAATTTAGTCGCATGGTGGCGCAAGAACTCTGCGCGAAGCCAGCAGTCAGTTTGGTAATTTAATGCGAAAACTGGCAAAATTTTCACATTTTCGATCCCGGGTCGTTATTTATAATTGAAACGATTTTGTTTCACCTGCATGTCGCGTATAATACGTGCAAGTTAATGTTCAGTTAAAATTGAATATTCTTGGCCATTAAATTCAGCTGCAAATAAGACATATAAAGTAAAAGTGTGTAACAAGAATCAAGAAGACGATGCCAGTTCGTGTTATTATAAAAAGCACTGCTATGCCTTGTTTGCAGTTTATAGCCTAATCGTTTGTAAGGAATGATAACGTCCAAATGTGATGCTATATTGACCAGCATCAGGTATTATACTAATTAAGAACATGTGCTTATAACTTGAAAGTTCACGTCCCAAGAGAAACCATTGAACAGGTACTTAACGCGAATTGCTGTAGTAAAGTATTTTACTGTATAAAGCAGTAAAACGTCCCTTCAGATAAAGGCACGAGTTATAGCGCCTAATTTTCCAGTTGTGACTCCGGAACGCAGTTGATGGTTCAAGACTTATTTTATATGAATTGACTATTTTATATTGTTTACGGATTTGTTCACGTCATATGTCAGTAGAATCATATTTTGCCGTTTAAATTTAAAATAAAGACGGTTCCCATTGTCGCTTCAAAAACACTTTTTGGTGACTTTTTTGGTTTGCTGGGATGTGACGTATTCACACCCATAAACCACATTTGTTTTATTAGTGTTACGTAAAACTTTTTGAAATCCTACTGAGAAATACAATTTGAATTCCTTTCTGGTAAACTTGGTTTATTGATGGATTTAATGTATGTACAATAAAGATAGGATTGCTAACCTAAGGTTATATTCCCTGTAAATACTAAATGATGCCTGAATGCTAAATGTAATGACTGGACAGCTAAATTATTCTTGAACTGATATTTCCTCACCCTTACTGGTTTATATTGCTGAATCTGGCATACCATTTGTAAACTTAATCTAGGTTTACTGGTATGATGTGGAGTTAAAATAGATATAGAGTGGTTATTAGTGGACCAATTGAAGTCGCAGTCAAATTGTGGTTGCTGCCCCACGGGACTCACTCGGCTTGGTTTACTAAGCAAACAAATAAATTAGATGAATATACAGCGATCGATAGGATGGTGGTGGCCCGTGTGAGGCCACTCTTCCGTCTGGAGCAGGCAAAAGGGCGAAGACCAGCTGCCGCATCTTGACCCATTCTCTTGGCTGCCCCCCCGTGACCTCCGTGGACTTGCCGCCAGAGAGTGGCGTTGGTGTTCCCAAGGGGCCGAGGGGTGCGGGAGGGAAGTTAGCGGCACACGATACCCCATTGTTCGGCTTAGCAGTCACTGATCCCCTTCCCCACCCCCCATTAACACGCGCTGACCGCCGTTTAGAATTAAATTGATTAGAAAGCCGTTTCTCCGACGCTGCGCTGTATCTATACACCTCAAAAACAATAGACGAACCACCGCAATTTCACGTTAGCCTACTGTTTAAACCACGTTGTTTCTTCTCTAGCTGAACTTTGCCTGGCCGATCTCTTACCGTGAGGTGATTCTTACAGAGTGATATAGAGTGATAAAACAGGAGATATACCCCAATCAGCGGGTAGACTGCCACATAAAGAGATCTCAGGAAATAGGTTCCCCCTGGAGTTAGCATGGGCCATGAGATCCTTCATTTTAGACTGTTAGACTATAAGACTATAACAAATGTGATCTGATCCATATATGTCTTACTGGTGTGGGAGAGAGTTGGAGATGTCACTTAATAATTTAAATAGAAAGGTCTGTTTATTGGTGGGTGACTGAAGCCAAATTAAATATTGGGGGGCGCGCCCCCTGGCTCCTACGCCCCTGCTTACTGGTTTACATATATTCAACATATAAACAGGCGAAACCAGAAACAAACAAAATATTGCAAAACAATTCCTAATTACAAGAAGTAGTTGTTAGATAAGTGGATAAGTGTAAAATCTTAGGGGGCTGAAAAGCGTCAAGTGATTATCATTTACCCATGTTAAAATATTCTCATTTGTACGGATGGCTGCGCGGGAAGTGCGTTCATCAGAATATTAGTTTTATATTATCTGCTGTTTTATTCATTGTTTCAGACTTGTTTGTGTTTGATTGAGCATAAAAATATTGGAATGGTTGAAGAACAGGTGGAAATAAACAGTGGCTCGATTCCACCGAGCAGTTGGAACGACGCGCAGAGGCAGTGCGCTTTCGATTAGCACCAAATTCCGCCCTCCTGTATTAAATAAATGGCCAGGCTGCGGTTTATAGGCCTAAATGTTCCTGCTTCGGGCTTCACGTTTAAAACGCGTCACGTCACAGGCCCCAACGCACGTCCTTCACCTTCCGCGAAAGGCAGAAGACTGAACCCCGATCCATCTTCAAACCTAAAAGAAGAGTTCAGCACACCTATTACTTCATCCGCAATTTAAAAACGTATGATCGATATCAATGATCGGGCTGATGGAGCAGCGAGCGGCCTCTCTGTGGTTTGGTGGGGGGGGGACCCCGCGTTGGTTTCCGCCGTCTCTAACATCTGTACCCATTTAACGTTTTCGGGGTTAAGCAGACATGCCAGTCAAACAACTTGAAATGGGGTGTGTGTGGGGGGCGGGGAGGGCGGAGCAGGAGCAGAAGGAGGGTGGGGTGCTGGGCGGGGGGAAATGAGTGGCAGGGATTCCGCGAGACTGTCCCTGTAATTGGGGGAACAGCTGACTCCGATGCGTGCTGGCAGATGGTCTGTGAAGGGCGGGGGTCTGAGGAGGGGAGATTTGCATTCATTGTTCCGGAGCCCGGAGTCGTCCGAGAAACAATAACCTCGACCAGGAGGGAGAGAAAATAATAATAAAAAACTTTCCTTTTTGGATAGGGGGAGGTGAAGGGTACAAACGGAAATTAATGCAAGTAAAAAAAAAAGTTGTTGAGAAATTAATGCGAGGCCAACGCTGAATTCACAAAAGTATTTGCTCAGTTGGGCTATAATGAAGTTTTTAACCATGTCATTGAATAAAATACTGTCCCGCGTACGGACTGTTATTTTAGCCTGGTCCTCTGTATAGAACTTTAAGGCTTTTGCGTGGTGCAGTTGTTGGCATGTTTGAGAATTGTTAAAGGGGGTATTATTTTGGTTTAAATGTTTATGCCAAGCATAAGGACCTGCACCACAAAAAAAAAAGTTTCTCCGCCCAGAATTAAAATTTCTAAGCCGAACCTAAATTATATCGTCATAGGCAAGTTAAATTATATTTTAGACAAGCATTCCCTTTGTGATTTTGCTGTTGTTTAAGGCTCAAATCGTACATCCTAGATTTGTAACACACTGCCTGTTTTCACTACAGCGGCAGGGAAGATTAATTGGCTGAAGTGGATATCATTGTTCCTTCTGAAATTGATACGCGACAGTCTTTTATGCTAAATCCGGGATTTAAATCACGGCGAAATAGTCCAGTACAGGGGGCAGAAACCTTAATCAGTTATGTGGCAGTGTAAGAACAATCTCCGACAAGAGCTGAATCGGCGGCCACGATTAATTTAAAACAGCTTAGGTCACCTTATGTGCGAAGGTAAATTATTAAGTCACAGAGGACGGATTTGTGTGTTGCATGCACATCCAGCTTACTGACGCGCGCATTCGCTCTGCCGTCATCGACGGGAATTTACGGTCACCATTCCAGGGCGGACGGAGGGAAGTCACAGTGCGCATGACCTCGTCCAGCGGCGTCTAAGTTCCTCCACGTCTAATTGCAAAATTGACCATGATTTACGATTAAAGTTAAAAAAACAACTCGAAAACAACCCAAGCATCTTGATTTATGAAATCAGTAGGCCATATCAACCATATATCAACGTCGTCATATTGAATCCGAATGATGTAGTTGTACTGGTTTGCACAAAAAATGAATAGACATTGCATAGTCAATTTAATTATGACTGAACTGTGAATTTAAATGATTTTGCAAAATATGGTTGCATGCGCGACCCTGCATAGGACAAGAAGTTAGGTCTATAGAGAATGGGTTCATTGATAGAAAGCATTATTTCTTAGCAATTTCTTAAATGCCTGGTATACTAAACTGACATTGTAATATGTGGGATATGTCTACACATTGCCGTACATAACATAGGCTTATGTCTGAGCTACTGTCTAGTTCAGTAAAGGTTATGGCAATGTTCCTGTTTCTGTGCCTTGTTTCCTGTTAGACTGAGAATTGCTGAGAATGTATATGTATTTAACTGCAAACTAAGCTATTAAAATATTTTGGTACTTTTTTGGAAATACCGACAAATCAAAATGTTTTGTTCACAAGTCTGCTAAATATGTGAAATGTAAATATATGTCCATTCACACCTGAGTCTGAAGTGCTGGCTGGTATTAAAAAAAAGTTTGTGCATGGAAAAGACTGATTGGCTACAGCTGTGTATCGAAACTGCCCAGAATCCCGCCCCTATTGAAATTTACGCCTATGAAAATGGCGATGCAGATAAGCAGCACCAAATATGGTGTCTAGCTCCTCCCACTCATCCCGGCCAGCCTCGGCAACTCATTCATACTCTAAAGCCTTTAAGCATCATTTTAGTACTTGATCCATGCCTTCATGTAACCGAGTGTCAGGCTACCAGCCTTTTAAATCCAGAATTAGGGGAGGAGCACTTGGAATTTCCACTTACCGCCAGGTCGCTTATTTGTGGGTGTGGTTGAATTTGACTTAGAGAGACTGTTTTCATAACTCAGTCTCGTTTGTAGTGCATAAGTGTGTGTTTCGTGCTTATGCGTAAGTGTATGTTTACGGCTGAACAGGTGATCCTTGCTAATGGTCGAACCGACGTTGGACCCATTCCCGTCAATCCACTGAACGATGCTAACATCCAGAAGAGAAGCGTATCACCTGCAAATATCTTTATACCAAGGGATCTTTTAAAGCCAAGGAGGAAAAACCGTAATTCACTTTGCCTTTGCGTTTACTTCCACAAAAGAAGTGAAATTGCATTTTGTTTAGGAACTAAAGTTTCAAACAGCGATTTGTCCTATTTCACTATCGCTTCAGTTTACTTACAAGTTGTCTTAGAAAAAGGGACCGACGACGTTTTTTTTAGTTTTAAATGTTCGGGATTCAAGACCATTTAAACAGAGAAGCGAGTGGAATAAAGGAAAAGGCTCTCGGGGCGGAGATGGATTCGGTTCGGTCCTGGGTTCGGAATGTTGGAGTGGTGGACGCGAATGTAGCGGCCCAAAGGTAAAGTGCAAGTCGCTGACCAAGAACATTCTATTTCTACACAGTGTGATGCTTCGTATTATGCAACGAGCATACATTTAGCATGCATTCGAATTTTATATATGTTTGCTGCAATATGCGTTTGCAAAGTGTCCAGTCTGGTCGTTAAACGCTAAATAGCGTGAGTAAAAAGTAGATCGAAAATGTACTTTGAGAAAAATGAACTTACACCGAATGCTGCATAGACGATTTCAAGATATCCGTCAACGACATTGCCATCGCCGAGATAAACTTGCCACATCTCCACGCTATCCTTCTACCAGCTAAATAGGAGTACACACATTCTTTATAATTATTTACAATACTTAACTTGTTTTCTCTTAAACATAGTCAGAGATGGTGCGATTTATTCGTTTTAATTGCTTGATTGCTTAAGCGGCATAATTTATTAAATCAAATTAAGAAATACTTAGGCGTATTTTAATTGTCTTTTCGTAGATTAACATGTAAGTAATAAGAAAATGAATGAATCACTGTAGCTCCGTTATAGTGAAAATTGTAAAGTAATAAACATAATAATTAAAGATAACAGAAAATATATCAGTGAAATAGTCCAAGAACAAACTATATGGCAGTTTGTGGTATTGTAGCGTTGTATTGTTCTCAAATATATTCGGCTCGTGGCGTGCGCCCATACATAGTTTTTTTTAACTGAAAATGTCTTCTACCCCTGTCCTGGATACAGCCTAAATGAACAATGCCAATCCTAACCTCAGTGAACAATAAGAACAGCTGAAATTAAAAAAGCAACAGGTCAGTGTCTCCAGCTGCAAAGTTGACGTGCTGAAAACAAATAGGAGCAGGGAGGAGGCCAGGCTCGGCGCGGCGTGTCCTGGCCGCTCGCCGTCAGGCGCTGGAGGTGGCAGAGTGACGGGTCGCATAAAGGACTGAAAGCGAAGTGTCACGCTGGGGCGGCCTGGGATAATGTTATCTGCGCTGCTGGGCGGCACGCCGGCCACGAACATGCAGCCGAATTTGTTCGCTTCTTAAATAATGATTAAACGTGCCCCTAGTAATAAATTACGGTAGTTCGCGTCCCCGAGAACCCTTTAATTTGGGAAATGTAGCAACATAACCAATCGCATATCAACGTCCTCGGTAAATTCCATTTATAATACAAATTTTGCATTATTATTATTATTATTATTATTATTATTATTATTACTAGAAGTAGCAGTAGCAGTAGTATTGCTGCCAATGACAATAGTAATAGGATGATGAAGACTAATATGTTAATACGCTATTTGGTTAAGGGTTTATGCAAAAGACTAGCCAACATGAGCGACAGTTTGTGCAAGCATACATTTTACGGCTTGACATTTCAGTTAATGCTATTGTTGCAATTAACACAACGTATCCGCCTTGCATTCTACTCGTATTTGGTTTAGAATATTCTGTTAGGTCTGTCCTATTTGTGTTTGTTATGTCCAATGATCAGTCGGACAAAGTTGGCACAAATATGACATGATTTCGTTCTCCTGTATGAAATTACTTCATTTCCACAAAACGATTAGAAGTTCAGCAAGTTAACTTACATGGATTTCGGTAACTTCAACAGAACAGTCAGATTGGCCTAAGGATTGCAGTTCTTCGAAAAATAACGTATGACCACGCTGTCGACTCATAAATTCGCCACAAAAAGACCAGAAACAATATGGGATAAAGGAAAGTCTGCGATGTTTCGGACCCGACGCGCGCCGCGGTGCCAGCACGATGCGGGCGTGATGTTTAATTGAATGATGCCACCCGTTCAATACTAAACAGTTTTGTCGTCCTTTTTAATTACATGGCTGTATAAAGAAACATATAGACCAAACATATTAATTGATCGTTTTACTTACTGGAACTACCTTTCCATTAGAAACAATTTAGCGGTATTTAGTTCTAATTTACTGACTTTTGTATTTGTTTTACATACAAGCAAATGCAATGCTTGCCGCAGCGGCAATAGTATGAATACCCATTCATTTACGTATACATATTTACGCATAAGTAGCCTAAATTATACTGGAATACAGTGTTCCGTTTCTCGTGAGTTGATTGCGCTAATTGCGGAAGATTGAAACAGCATTTGCGATAAGGACACGGAATCGATTGTTTTTTAATCCTCTAATTTGTTTACATTCAGGCAGATAATAAGAAGATTATATGCGTACATGAATAAAGTTGTACAGTGGAGGGTTGCTGTTGTGACTAGACCATTAGGGTATAGTATGATATCCATTTACTCGGCACCGACAAAGCGCGTTTTTGCGCGGCGGGTCAGGAGGATGGTCTGTTGATCAGCTTAACTTAAACTTTATGATCGGCGTTTTTGGTTGTACGAGTCAGTAGGCCACGGAGAGATTAATGGTCTGCTTCTAAAGAAATCCCACTTTCAAAATCCCCCAGCACTCGGTATGCTTATTTCAATAAAGACCAGAGCAACCGATAATGGTGACTTAACTTATACCAAGTCTTATACCAGTGGTTAAAAACCCTTCACGCTAAAAACTGAAATCTAAATATAAAATATACATGTCGTTTCATTTTTAACTTAAGAAACGGAATATCAATAAAAAAACGAAATCTTTATAAGTCTGTATTTGCAGGACCTAGATACTGATAAAATAAATAAACGAAATATCAGTAAGTATTTAAAACATATTATCAAGTCATATTCATTACTAACTTAAACCCTGAGGAAACTTTCATGCCACAAAGCAACATTTTTTTCTGCTAAATCTATAGTAAAGTTTACTTAAAACTTGGGATTAAAGTGTCGTGGTAGGTGTGTTAAAGTGCATCAAATACTGTTATTAAAGTGTAACTTTAGACGTGTGATGCTGGTATAACATATAGGGTTAGAACATTCGATCACGCTAAAGCACAATATAACTCGAACCCCTCAAAAATATTTACAAACGACATGTAGTTACATGACCGAACAGCGAGCACATTCCCCACGTGGAGGTCAATTGTAATTTCAATCAAGAGGTTTAAAATCGAGATCTTCCAAAATCATTTCACATTGCCTATATTATGCTGCCTGTCGTGGGCTATTGTGATATGTGGTAAATTATTCAACAACTATGTTCTATTTTATGCCACTACGCTTCGCACTTCTTTTTGTGCTCTTGTCGTTTGTGAATCTTTAAAGGACAAATGACGGTGCTAAAGTAAAAAAAAAAAGAACTCGAAATAGGAAATATGATGTATATTTATTGGGGGTTCTCAGGACAAAACAGACAACAGGTACAATAAAAATAATATATTTCGTCCATCCATTCATCAGTCTATCAATCCATCCTCCAACCATTTTTCCTGGACACTATCGCGAGGTATTCTATATACAGCCAAAGCCCGTGTGTGTATTTTATTTATTTACCCTGTTCATGTATGCATAAAATGAACACTAACGACCATTGTTATATATGCACGAAATTTATATTATGGTGTTGTAAAGCATAAATTGACAAATGCACCATTTAGATATAACAAAACTGTCCGTGTATCCTGATGTTCCGTGCATGATCACACACAAAACCGGGAATAATGTGTCATGACAAGTGCTTAATTCAGCGCAGCGCACCATCCAAATATGAATGTTTTACATTCCTCACAAAATAAAGGCACAGGCCTACAGAAGCCACAGAAGGGGCCAAGCTGCGAGTAATTGCTGATCAAAGGCCATGAATTCATAACGCTCCTCTTACAGTATACTCGCATTTTTTTACTTTTACGTTTTTTTCTACTTCTTACGTTTGCCTATGAATGGGCCTATATGCCAGATTATTTGGAGGACACGTCAGTTACCATTTATGCAATACGAGGCCACTTATCAAATGTACAATTATAAGAAAATGTTAATCGGAATTGCGCTTGGAAACATTTTATTTGAAACTATGCGCAACGTGACTTTTCCCTTTCGCAGGGATGGTTTCTAATTTATTTTCCTGCCTGTAGAAATACCTGAAATATATGAAACATATTTATATATTTCTCAAGAAGTGTCTTTAAGTAACAAAGTGGCAGGGCAGCTGGCACCAGATTCAAGGTTTCCAGACCCGGGGGGACCTGGAGTGAGGAGCGCGCATTGACGGCTGCCCCGGCTCGGCTCACCGCTCCTTCTTCCCGCAGCGGCGTGGCTCTGTCGCGGGCCCATTTCGAGAAGCAGCCGCCGTCCAACTTGCGCAAGTCCAACTTCTTCCACTTCGTCCTGGCGCTGTACGACCGGCACGGGCAGCCGGTGGAGGTGGAGAGGGCGGCTTTCGTCGACTTTGTGGAGCACGACAAGGTGTGCGGAGTAATAATAGCAATAAAGCATTAAAGCATACGAATATCATAAAACACAAGAGTTGTTCTCCTAGAATTTTTGGTGCTGACCAAAAGTCAAAGCAGATGGTAAAGAAATATAGACTCAAATCTGTAAAACTGACTTTGAGTTTTGAAAGAAGATGTTAGGTTAAAAGTAAATGTAACTCTCAACCAACAACTTAAACGAAGGAAACGACTGAAATAAATGTTTCATATGAATAGCTTCGGGATTAGAATAACACAAAACGAGCGTCTAGCCGTTTGCGCAGTATTAGCATTGTCGCCTTATAGGGAGTGCTCGTCCACAGCTACACTCACTCCTTTTATTTCCCTGGGGGGGTTTCTTCTGCAACATACTAGCCTTAACCCTAAAATGAGAATAACTCTGAGTCTCGTTAGTCAGAACAAAACCGGGGGGGGGGGGGTGCCCCCGGTAAGGGCTGACTGCTGTGTGCTCACTTTACGCACCACACAGCTATAAGCACGGAAGCCACAACACACCCCAGAA
>JAODKN010000041.1:35473078-35483821 GCA_026774425.1 Petrocephalus zakoni | reverse complement strand
CCTAAAATTGAACCCTGCGGTACCCCACTATGAACGCAGGCCCACTGTGACATTGTGCCTCTTATAACTACTCGCTGCAAAGGATACACCCGACCCATCCTTAAAAAAAACGGGAAAAGAAGGACGCATTTGTGGGCTGCATTTGGAGGAGCCGTCGAATTCGGACAGCCTCGTCACAGCGCTGTGACGTAATCAGTCTACAAATGCGCCCTTGGTAGGATGCAGCCCCCGAATTTGGACACAGCTAGTCCCCACACAGGGACAGGTTAGAAAGCTATTCATGAATGGATAAGTAAGACTTATTCCTTGGTGGAAGCACCATGCCAGGGCTGCTCTGGATGAGAAGCATTGAGGTTGGCCTTACAGGGGCATTACTTTCCATATCAACAGGAACTGAGGCCGTGATGGATCGTTATCTTCTGGGGGCTTAATGACTTCACACTTAATTAGATGTGGCTCCAAAGGTTCCATCCCCAGCTGCCACTTGTCATCGTCTCAGAGATGGATTGTGTGTGTTGCAGGTGACCCCTGGCTCCGCCAGTGTTAATCTGTCCCTGCATGTAGATCAACACTCTGCTAGCTATTCTGCGCTCCGATGACTGACAATAAAACATGCTTGAGTATTTTGCTACAATTAAGCTATTAGGAGATGCTATAAGCTAAAAAAGTTTTTTTTCCTCGCTCATGTGTTCTCTGTTGCTGCCCATCAGACTGTTGTGTCGTTCTCAAGGGGAACAAGAACACAACCATCCGGGCACACGCCCATGACCTCACTGTAGCCACACCCCGGATTAGGCCACACCCACACAACACTTCAGCTGTGCAAGAACCTGCATTACCAAAGGACACCTGTATGCCTCTAAACCCCAACGTAACCCACAAACACACCACCTTCAGAGTATCTCAGAATCTCATTCAGCTTAACCCAGGCACCTCACCTTAAAACACACACACACTGGAGGCAAAAGTGTGAGAATAAATAAAAACTGAACTGAGTAGACTTGTTTAGCTCTTATACTATTTACAGCTATCTTGGCTCCTTTTATTTATACATCTCTGAACCTATTACCCTGGTCACAGGGTTACGACATTTACTCAGTTCATTGGAAGAGAGTGTAACGTTCAGATCAGCTGATGGCTAGAGAGGAAGAGGGTGGCCAGCTGTAATGATGCCCCTGTCCAGTTGGAAATAAACCTGAAGTCCAGGAGCTTCAAGTTTATTTCCAAGGGCGGGCAAAGGGTCAAACCCAAACACAGACAGGTATATCTAAATTGTGATCCCAAGCGGGAGCCCAAACACAGGCAGAGGTTGATAAAGGCAATGCAGAACAAAGAACCAAATGACCATCATGGAGAAAACAAAGTATGTAGGGCCACCCAGTACTATGCAAAGGGCCAGCCAGCAGCAAGTGTGGTAACTGATCCAGTTGATTAGTTACAGCTGTTTCTAGTATCTAGGGGACTGGCTGGTGGATGCTGGGCTTGGTGTAAGCGTGACAGCAACTAGGACTGCATGATGATGAAGAAGGAGGAGGCCTTTGGGAAGCTGGGAGATACAGATGGAACACATTCTGGAGAACCTGAACCATCTGACGGCACTTAATAATACATGTGGTTAATTTGCTTCAAAGAACACAAAATATCCAGAACAATCCAGAGTTATTGGTTTAATAAATCATTTTCTTTTTATTATTATTCTTACTCCGGAGAAATTGTCATCTGCAGCGATTTGCCACGTTTTACGTTTTGTCCACATCTACAACAAGAATTTTATAATTAGTTTCATGGGTTTAACAGCTGATTGCTTTGAAATGTTGAGTGTTTTGTGACTCCTGAAGCACTAGGATACCTGCCAGTCTCCACTTCTCCACAATGTACACTTCTACGTCTACATTTACACATCATTCACTCTTAATTATCAGCACCATAACAGTCCACCGGTTTTTGCAATAAGCTAAGTTCCTTAGCACATTTTAATCAGTGATATGGGTCAGCTTGGTGGAACGGCATAAAATTGCCTTCTCCTGAAAGGACACAAGCATAGACTGAAGGTCCTTGTGCCTGGGCGGTCGCTGCGTGCTGCTTGACACACACATTGTAGCGTGATGGTCCAGAAACAAAATGTGGCCGTAGATGATGTAGAAAAGATCCCGGAATCTGGGAGCCACCTTTCTGCAGAAACGCTGATGCAATCAAAAAATATATATATCAAGAAATATCCCTTCAGTGCTGTGGGTGTATTCCCTCCTCCGTTTCCTCCTGGCACTGTCCTAGCGCTCTCTGCTGCCCGTCCTCTCTGTCCCGCTTTGCCATCTGATTTAATGGCTCTGAATCATCCAAAGCGAGGGTGTTAATGTTTGATCAACAAACAGAAGATTAGCGCCAAGGGGCCCTCATTCGCCTACGAAGACGCCTATGGGGGAACTTGTTTTTAACCCGGAAGATGCCCTGGCTTGACTTGAGCAAGCCCAAGGTCATGTGACACAAGCTTATGGGGTGCCGCTGGGCCGCCACGAAACCAAGAGCTTCACCTGCTACCCGGCAGGGGATCTTTTGGTCCCTGGACTGAGGAGAGCGTAACACAGTAAAACAGGCTCAGCACATATCAAACAGTGGGAAAAACTGCATCACTTGAACCTTGTAATTCCTCATACAAACAAACACACAAGGTAAAATTACAACAAACGTTTCCTAAATGGTGTTTTTCGGCTTAGCTAGCTGTCAGGCAAGCTGCTCTGCTCACCTTCGCTCTTCTCAGTGAAGAATGACAGACTGGTCTGCCAGGGCTGGCATCGCATTCTGCGCCCGTAAAGCTGACATGTCATCACATTGCTGTAATCTCATTTTTGTCACGCTTAGACTGATAAATGCTGTCAGCCAACATCGACTTTGCTGCTTTAGCATGAATCTTTTGCATCGTTAACCTGCAGACAGAAGCACAGGTAAATAATTCTATAATACGCAGGTAATTTATCATTATATACATACATACAAAGGCACGGTCCTGGAATACTTGTGTGTGTCTGTGGGGAGGGGAGCTGTGGTGATGTCTCTACTAACGCACGTTTGCTGGCATCTGATGTCCTGATAATTGAGGTAGACCTGAGAGGAGCTGCTGTGGTCACTTCTGGCAGCTTGGACTCCCAGGAGACCTTGAGCTCCCTAATTCCTCCCTCCTGATGCTCCCCTCAGCCTCCGGGGGCCGGCTGCTGGCTCCCAGCTCGGAGGCAAATGAGAGGGAGCCGGCATGACAGAGAGAGAAAGAGGGAGAGAGAGAGAGAGAGAGAGAGAGAGAGAGAGCGAGAGTGTGTGTTAGTGAGTGAGCGAGAGAGAGAAGGAGAGGCAGATATGTTAAAGGGTTTTTTTGCCTGCATCAGCAGCATTGCGGAGGGAGGTCAGGATACAGGAGAGAGAGAGAGAGAGGGAGGGAGGGAATGAGAGTGTAGGGAAGATCTATTGCAATACTGGCTCCCTGCTCTCCCAGCACGCGACGCACCACAGTACCGCGGGGACGTGGACCTGCTCCGCCCCAACACAGCAGTGGTATTCCCTCTCTGCCTTCCTGAAGGCTCCTGAG
Source organism: Petrocephalus zakoni (assembly GCA_026774425.1). NCBI lineage: Eukaryota > Metazoa > Chordata > Actinopteri > Osteoglossiformes > Mormyridae > Petrocephalus > Petrocephalus zakoni. Next base: position 35,480,244 of record JAODKN010000041.1, on the reverse strand, counting down.
AGAGAGAGAGAGAGAAAGAGAGGAAGAGAGAGGGAGAGCTAGTGGCAATCTGAGACTCGGTGCAGTCTGAGCACACACACGCACAGACTGCACCCCTGTCTCCGTACGGGTCGTGCCTCTGCTTGTTCGCACAGCCCTGGGGGTTCAGAGTGCCGGGGAGGACCGGGACAGAGACGTGGAAGAGTCTGCATGCACTTCCTTCTTTTTCAGGTGCACGTTCTGGCATTTTTGCCCCTCTGCCACTTCACGCGTGTTAGTAAAGCACAGCGACAGGATGGCCCCGGTGCGACCGTCCTCTCTGCAACGTCTTCCAGCCAGGTCTCGCCTCCACGGGAACATGGAGACCCGGCCGCACGCTTAGACCCGTAGATGACCGGCGGACAGCACTGCTGGGGAGCCCCGCTGAGGGATTTTGCAGCCTATGCGGGCAGTGGCGGCACGAGCAGCCGCGCGGTGAGGAGAGCGGCGCTCGCGGCTCCTGTCTGACAGTTTATTTTTCATACGCTTCCACTGTTTGTTTTCTCCCCTAAATCCTCCTCGCCCCACTGCGGAGGGCGCTGAGTTTTTGAGGAGGCGGAGAGAGGAGTGAGAGAATCCGAGGTCTCCTGCGACTCCGGCCGGCTGTCCCCCATCGCCGCGCCGAGCTCAGGCGCAAAGGAGGGGGGGGGGGAAACAGGCGTGCGGCAGAAGCGGGAAGCGGAGAGAGAGGGGAGAGATAACGAGCGGGGGGGATAGTGAGGGAGAGGGTACGGCAGCTCCCCCCCCCCCGATTACGGAGGGCAGCCCTGCCTCTGAGCATCCGTGGCGGGGTGGCCCGAGGAGCTCGCAGCACACGGCAGGGGGTAACGCGGCAGAAACGGCGGCACCATGGCGCAGGCGGCAAAGCACCTCCGCAAGAACAAGGATCTGGAGGCGCAACTGGAGCAGGAGCGCAAAGAGAAAGAGGAGGAGAAGAGTAAGAGGAGGAACCGGTCCCGGGACCGTAAGCGCAAGGTACAGGGCTGCCGGTGGGTGCGGGGGGAGCGGGAGGGGTGCAGGGATGCACGCATCTTCATGCAGGGGTGCCGGGGCAGCGCGTGTGCCGAACGGTGCACACAGGCATCCACACGTGCCGAGAAGAGCCAGACGGGCACGCGCACATGCACACGCACAGCACAGGCGCCGTAAATAAACACAGGCAGGGTGGGAGGGACGGGCTTCTCTGATGACAGTTCGGGAAGCCATCCATCTGCTCGCTAACCGCGTGCCCGTGAGGCTGCCTCAGTGCAAAGAGCCCAGAGCGCCTGGGTCCCCCTCAGTGCCGCGCCGCACCATGCCGGTGCTCAGCCCCAGGCTGCCTCTCTGTGTCTTCTCTTTCCTCTCTGTGCTGCGGCAGTGCTTTCACAGGCAGGGATTCCGCAAATTGTGGGAGGGGGTGTTGAATCATTGCACCCCCTCCCCCCCACAGATAAGGAACCTTCCTGTAATGCTTCCATTTATGATCCAAGCTGAGTCGTACCTGAAGAGCAAGGAAGAGGAGGGTCCAGGCTGCTCCCTGTTCCATTCACAATTGGACGGGTTTCCCGGGGAGAGGCGTCGTTCATTTTGGTGTGCTGTCACGGAGATGCGGGGAAGGCGGGCCGCGTGTGGGATTCTCGGCGGCACGCATGGCACCGAGGGAGGAGTGTGAAAGGAAAGCGAGGTAGTGGGTCCTGTGGGTCCTGTGGGTCCTATGGTTCCTATGGTTCCTATTGTTCCTATGGTTCCTATGGTTCCTGTGGGTCCTGTAGGTCCTGTAGGTCCTATGGATCCTGTAGGTCCTATGGGTCCTATGGTTCCTATGGTTCCTGTAGGCCCTATGGTTCCTATGGGTCCTGTAGATCCTATGGGTCCTTTGCGTCCTATGGTTCCTATGGTTCCTACACCTATTGGTTTGGTTTGGCTTCGATGTGCACAATAAATAAAACAAATGTGTTGTTCCTACTCAGGGTTAGATTACCTGAACTAGTGCTGGAAAAAGAACACCCCCCCTGCATGGCTGCATGGTGAAATCACTCACACAAGCTGTTTATCAATTGCCCCCAGATCTGCTTCTGTTGCGCCGCCTTCAGCCGGGATGTGAAGATGTAGCTGTTATTCCAGGGCTAAATACCCACCTGTTATTCTCCCACTAACACTTTAATAAACCCTACTGTGTTTTTCCTTTGATTTTTAATTCTGCTTTGTTTTCTGTCCTTTGTAAATTCTTAATCTCACTTTAAATGTGTAATTTAGTATTAACCATAAGTTGATTGCAAGGTGGTGCGAATTGGAGGGAGGTGGATGGGAGCCTGGGGCAGGGTGAGAGGGCACGGGGACGGGGGACCTGTTCCTGTCAGCTACATGTCTGAATAGCTGGCTCATAGAGTCGTCATGGAGCTGCTCCTGTTTACTGAGCTGATCAAATGCACCGCGCTGGAGCTGAACTGCTAGACAGTCGCACTGCAAAAACGTGCCGGCCGTCCGCTCTTATGCCGCTTTGCTCACTGCAGAAATGCAGCTTGGAGACTGTGGTCTTTTTGATCGATTGATTGATCTGATAGGACAGGAGAGGTCTGTGTCTAGCTGGGGGGTCAGTTTAGCGAGGCAGGGGCAGAGTTCTGATGGGGGCTGCGGCATTTGTGCCCTCCCTTCCCCCCCCCCCCATCCTCTGCAGGTGCACACAGTGGGGGATACAGGGTGTCTGATTTGGGAGTTATTCTATAACCTTAGTGACCCCTGTGTACAGCTGAATCAACATACTTTACCAGTACAGGGGCAGCCTCGCTCGTTAGCAGATTCTAACGGGGATCAAGTTTCTGGACACACGTCAACCACACCTCCACCCCATTCCACTCCTTTTATTCTTAAACATCCACTTAAAAGCTAAATCTGGATCCTGAAGCAGATCTGGAGCCCTGGTACTGGTGGTGGGGGGTGTTTTTTATTCAGAGGTACCTCTATGGAAATTAAGTTCTCTTGGTTCTGTTTCGATGCCCCCCTGTTTACTGTACAAGCCGCACCATTTTCAGACACAGCCCACCTGCATTCCGGAAAGTGGTGTCCTTAGGTGCCCGTGTGTCAACTGCAAGCCTACACACACGCGCACACACACACATACAACAGCGGTAAGCGCCGGGAAACAAAGGCTGTGCCAGGAATCCGAGTAGGAGGGGGGCAAGACGGTTTTGACCCACAGCGCCCCCTGCTGCTGGACTTGGACGAGGGCACAAATTAATGTAGAAGGTTAGACAAAGATACAGTCATCTGCCCATCCTGTTCCCATGTTTTTTTCTATAACTGAGTCGTTCCCAAGAGTAAGTCTGACCTCACTTCTTTTCAAAGGCGCTGTTGTGCACAGTAATGGTGAAAGTATCAATGCACCGAACAGGATGCTTTTCTTTTAAGTGCTTCAGTGTTGGTATTCAGCAAAATGAACTACGAACTTATAAATTATGTACAGTACCCTGGACGAGGATTCGCGCTAAGCGCTAACTGAAGAAGTGCTGACCTTTAAATACCGAGCCAGGAGGATAGCGGAGCACTTTGGGTCGCACGGCCACAAGTCGGAGCTGGTATTCATTTTCACCTGGAGAAGTGAGACCGGCCAGGAGCAGCAACGCGTGCTGATTAGGTGCGCCCCCTGCTGGTGTAACACGGGGCCATTTCGGCATCATGCAGTGCATCGTACTCTGTTTGCCATGGATCGCGGTGACTTTGCCAACCTCAGGCAGAAAGGGGACTTGTCTATGCATCTATTTATTTGGCCCGACATTAAATGTCAAACAATGCACAAAAAAAATAATGCAATGACTGGGTAGTGATCACAATGGTGGTATTTAGTTACCCTGCTTTGGCTATTTTGAGGTACACTGGGCTGTACGACCTGACTCTTACAGATTTACTTATTAAAAGTGTTAGACCCTTTCTTTTTAGTTATCTGAGGCATACAGATATAATTTTTGAATGTCTTAAAGAGGCATTTACTATCGCAATGGCGTCTTCTCTTAACGGGTGGTACAGGAGTTTACTCAGCGATGCAGAAAAAAACATATAGTGCTCTGGTGCTGTGATTAGCAATATGATTTAATGCAACAGCATTTAATTGTTCCCAGTCGCGTCAGAGCGATTGCGTTAAATGCCGTCATGTTTACCAAACAGGATGTCCAGCGGGATTCCTATGGCTCATTGTCTGCTTCAGTACAGATGAATATGACACCGTGATTTAATTAATTTGGCCTCTAGGCCCGAAAGGGGGAATGCTGTAATTGTTTATGATGTGGAGAAGGTGGGGTTTGACCCACAGCGCCCCCTGTTGGTGAACTAGGACTGCTTCACAGGTTAATGTGGAAGGTTAGACGAGCAGGCTGCAGCCCAACAGCAGGGCAAAGCGCTAACAAACATTTTCCCAACCTGCTTCCAGTGATGACTCCATCCCATAATAACAATAGCCACAGGCCAAATCAAATCAAATCGAAATGTATTTATCAAATGCACTGCAGTACAGCAAATGGTAGTGAAGTGAGCTTCCCTATAATAAGTAATGGAAATATACAAAGAAAATAAATACGTAAAATAGTAAATTGTAATAGTGAAATAGTAAGAACATTTAAAATATTATTGTAATGAAATAAAATAAAATAGATGTAATATAAGTAGATGTAAATAAATGTCTAAGCGCCCCATACTAATACGCTGAGCATGTAGTGCAGTGTGGTGCGTTTGAAGATCCCAGCAAAAAGCAATCTGCTCCGATCTGCTGTTTCTCCTGGGGGGGGGGGGGTCACACAGAGCCCCCCGTCTCCTCCTCTCTGCTCACACTGTCACTGCACTGCCCTCCAAATAAAGAATCACATTGTAACGAACTACTTATTTGTCAAACAGGACCCGGCAGAATTCTGACTGTATTATTGCTATTCAAATAATTTTTCCTTCAGTAAGGGATGTGTTTTTTATTACTGCTAAACCATAATGAGTTTTATAAAATTTGCATAAAAATGGTGCTGTTGTGCTATGGGTAATAACTCTGCATTTGCGTTCACTGATTCATATATCAGGAGCTTTTGCCTTTCACTTAAGACACACAGGGAATAATTAACCCTCAAGGACAATGACTTTTGGTCATATTGGCTTTGTTATGCAGTCCAAAGAGCGACTGGATAGGTAAGACACCCTGGTTAGAACCCAGCAGAACCAGCGGGACTGCTCTGGCGTTACACCTGCAGCCGTGAGAGACAGAGGGCGACCTTTCTTGGGGGTGGGGGGCTGGCTATGCCAGGGAGTCAGGGGGTTTGTGTTTCCGGGGCCAGACCACCTTGCCGTGCTGTCAGCCCATTGCATTCAGTCTCTTCCTCACCTCTGCATTCCGGACACGCCGGGATTCCGGCTCTGTTTACACCGCCGGCGTGTCCGGCTGGGGAAGCCGCAGAACCGGTGACTCAGCAAAGCTACATCATAGGGAGCAATTAAAACAGCCAGAAAAGCACCATTTCTGGGCCATGGAAGTGGTCTTTGGGGGCGGGGGGTGCGTCAGGTTCTGAGGAAAGTGGGTCGTGTGGAGGTAAGGGAGAGGGGGTGACTTCTGCAGACTGGGTCGATTTCCGAGCCCGCAGGGATCCCGGAACCGAGCCTCTGGATCAGCTCCGGCTCATTGGGATGCAGTCGCCCTAATTCTGGGGGGGCATGGGGACCATCTCAAATGTGGGCCAGTTTCCTTAGAGGAGTATTTAACGCCTTTTGTGATGCCCCATGCAAACCTCCTATCCAGGGTGCCCCCGGCCTGGTGTCCCCTGCTTCTTGGGATAGACTGCAGGCTCACTCTGACCCAGAGCTGAACGTGACAGTTCTGCTGTTTCAGTTCGCCGTCTGCTCTCTCTTCAGCACGCCGTGGCCCTGTGTGGTCACATCACTTTAGGCTCGCCATGTCAGAAGGTCCCCCTCTTCTGTGGTTAATGACACTGCATAACAATCAAAATGGCGAGGTAAAAGGCCCTGGCTCCAACTCAGGAACTCCGGAAGAAACTCGGGAACTGGGTCCACTCGGGAACTGGGTCCAGCCCTGTGGACATATCCAAGAAGAAGAGTGAAATCCACTAAAGCTCGGGGTGCCATTGTTTGGCATTTCTCTACACCAAGATGGTTGAGTTTCTACAAAGTTTTTTAGACTTTTGTTAAGGGGTAGTAGGAAAAAATGTCTACCGCTAACCGTAACAGCCAATCTAAGCCAAGAGCTCACTCACGACTAACAGCGGGGCGGGGTGGGGGGGGTGGTGGGGGGTGATGGCTGAAAGCCTGGCAACGGGTCTCTGCTGACACCAGGAGCTGAAATGAGAACTGGGTTCTGGCCCGTCCCGGAAGCACACGGTTTCATGCTTTTCATATAGCTTAAAGTTCAGCCTCAGGCTGGTAATGCTGAAATCTCAAGTATTTTGATTTGAAATGAATGTAGCGACCAATAGTTCTCATCTGGGTTTAAGGTATAATTACAGATAAGGTGTGTGCGGTAAAATAGCACACCCGCAGTTACCTTTTATGACATCACCAACACACTCTGTGCAGGCGGATTGTCCTCCATTCCAAACTTATTTAGATGGCGCTGCCTTATATAACAGGAAGTGAGACTTAGGAACACTGAAAAGAGCTCTTCAATCCATTTCCCCCATAATTTCCTTCTGTGTAAAAGTTCCCCTTCGTAAAGAACCAGAAAAGAAGATTTGAGTTCTAATGGTCTGTAGAAATGGGGACATCTAGTAGTATTTCCTGGAAACTGTTTCTGTTCTGTAAATTTTCTATTAATGTGTATAAGTGCTTGTGTGGAACAGTCATAGACTCCAAATCAGCCAAATCCTTTCATAGAAATACTTACAGCCATCTGTATATGAAAGGGAGACCCATATGTATACATCTGTATGTATGTCTATGCTGAGATTCATTTAATAAATTATTCATTTGTAATTGTCCTTAGAGACAATTTCTTCCAGTTAAGAATACAGAACAGCACTAGACCTTTGCAGTGCATATGGCACTGCACTCTTACTTACTACGTCTGCCAGACAGTGCGTAAGACACTGCGTTTTACTTACTTACCCTTCATCTGCCAGACAGTGCATTAGGCACTGCGCTTTACTTACTTACCCATCGTCTGCCAGACAGTGCGTAAGGCACTGCGC
>JAODKN010000041.1:35450205-35465327 GCA_026774425.1 Petrocephalus zakoni | reverse complement strand
CTCTGTAGCAGCCGCCTGCACTGCCTGTCGTTATTCAGTCCTGATCTGCCGTTTTTGCTCCTCTGTAGAAACAAGGCATGTTAGTGTCTCTGTAGCAGCCGCCTGCACTGCCTGTCGTTATTCAGTCCTGATCTGCCGTTTTTGCTCCTCTGTAGAAACAAGGCGTGCGAGTGTCGCTGTAGCAGCCGCCTGCACTGCCTGTCGTTATTCAGTCCTGATCTGCCGTCTGCACATCGACTGTGTTCATTCCGTTCCCTGGGAAACGGTGCAGCGTTCAATGCCGGCAAAGCCCTCCGCGGGCTGTGATGCTTTTACTGCTCTCCAGCTGCCAGGGGGCACGTCGTAGCTGATTCGCCGGGCCGACGCAGTGTCACTGGGACGCCGGAAATCGCGCCTCTGATCAGATCTATGTGGTTTCGCTACTGTATCTACTGTTTCTGGAAAAAAGATACCGGGAATGCCTCTGAGACAATCTTTGGGTCTCTTGTGTGGAGCAAAAAAGTGAGAACACAGGCCAGTTGTACTGCTGTCATTGGCCTGGGCAAGCCCTGCTGTTAGCTTAGTAGGACATGGGTGTGATCCTGGATGTTCGTAAAGAAGGTCAGGGTGTGCATTTGTAATGCCTTTGCTGAAGGTCTTGCCATTGTTGTGACTTACAGTGGTCCATCAACCATCCAGCCATCTACCCCTATCTCCTGTCTACTACAGGGTCACCTTGAGCCTGGAGCTTATCCCGGGAAACATACTGCACAAGGCAGGGGACACTGTGGATGGCATGCCAAAAGCCCAAACAGTTCTTACGAAAGTTTTTAGCGAAACAAAGTCTTTTTATAGCTCCTTTGAAGATCTTTCAGCTGATGTCAGTGTCACCTTCACTGGAGGGTGTACAGGCGGCAGCCAGGTGAAGCCAAAGCAGCAGACACTGCCCACCTCTCCACTCTGCAGACCGCCACAGGCTGTAAGCCTCAGGGGGCTCGTGCCGCTGTCCTGTGCCTGCGATTGGCTACCAGTGTTGGGATTGTTTCCATCCATCCATACATCCACCCTTCTTCTAATCACTTATTCTGGCTGGCTCATGGCCAGGCTTACCTCACACTTGGCCAGATCACACTATACAGAAAACAGTTCTCATAAATATAATACTAAAAGGGAGTCAAATTAAAGAAACAATACAATTATATTAAACAAAACCATATAATAATAATTTTTATTCTTATTTGTCTTTGTCTCTACAGTGGTTTTGAGTAGCCATTTCTCACAGTACTGGTTTAACTGGGCTATACTGGCCTGACATTAACGAAAAAGTTTGGCAGATTTTATATTATCTTCCCGTGTATCCTTTTAAATATTTGTTCTCACTTGCCCTTGTGCCCAGGCAGACACAGACATCCTTTTTCTTGGCTATTTCATTCTGAATATCCCCGGCCCACCTTCGGACTCTGCTCGAGCTCCTTACTGAAGCTCATTATTGACATCTCACTGCCTGCCTCCGGCTGGCACGGCTCCCCCTTTATCCTGACAGACTTCCTCCACCCCAACTCACTTCCCTTGATTAGCAGCCCATCACGCTGCACTGAGATTACATCACGCTACAGTGCCAGGGGGACTGTACCACTGAGAGAAATTGGGGGGGGTGGGGTCTCAAACACTCTTCAAGTGAGACCACCATAGGCATTAACACTGGTTTCTTATCTTTGGATCAGCATATCTACTCTATCCCCCCCCATTATAAATCCTAGCAGTGTGCCACACATCCCTCTTTCTCAGTTGTATTTTTTGATGCTATCTTCTCAGTGCTCTCCCTGCTTGTTTTATTCCCCTCACATCTGTCTTTCTTACATTAGCCCCCCACCTCTGTCTCCTTTCATCCTCCATCCATCACCGCCCCCCCCCCCTCAGCCACTCCCTCACAGCACTAACAAGGGTATCCTTCATCTCTGCCAGGTGGAAGTGGTGACGTCAGCAGCGGACCCTGCGGGGGGCAGGGGGGCAGCAGCTTGCGAGCCCGCGGTGTCCGAGAACACGGCCTCTCGTCACTCCAGTTCAGTAACCCCTCCCTCCCTGCACCTCCCTGTAAACCGTTAAAAATAAATATCTACTTCTCAGAGACGACAGCCCCCCTCCCTCCTGTTTGCTGTCATCCCTGATATCCGCCCGTCCTGCCCGTTGACGTGTCAGCCACTGAAATCCACCACCCCCCCCAAACCCCGCCCCCTGCTACTTGCAGCATATGTTGCGCAGATCCCCATGCGCAGGCTTAGCCGGAAGGGGTTATCATGGGGGGTGCAGAGAGGCTGTGGGGAGGGGGAGTGTCATTGCACAGGAACGTGGAACGTTGCACCACAACAAATTCCCTCCCCCACCTGTAGGAGGCGCTCTTCTCCACTTTGCAGAGTGGGAGAGCTGACAGGACTGGGGTGCGTGTCATTCTGCAGCAGAGACACCTGCAACTAGCCTGATGGGCCATGACGTTTCCAAGTGAATGTATTCATCTCAGGGCTGCGTCTCTCGTTTTCTTGTTTTCTCGCTCTCCCTCCCTACCTGGCCGCCCTGCGGTGGCAGAATGTAAATGAAGGTGAGCGATATCGACACTGGAGGCTCGACAGCTAGCCAGACACTAGCAGAGAGTGCTGGCGCGGGGCTTCCTCGCCGCCTGCTGCTGCCGGTGCAGGGCCTGTAATTGCCTGCGATCCGGCCGCAAGGTGACCGGCTGCTCGGGCCCAGCCCAGCCCCTCCATGTGTTTATTGCCAGGAAATCACAGGATCCTACTTTCACTTTAGGTGACCCTGTGTGTTAGTCCATGTTTGTTTACACAACAACAAATACGAGAGCTGCAGTGCAGCAGCCTAACGCTGAGGATCTGCTCTGAGGATCTGCTGTGGCTGCTCCTCGTTTCCTCCACTTAGGGCCACTTGGCTCCCTTTTCCGCTTCCGTGGGGGTGTGGCTGTGGGTGATGTGCTGCTGCACTGGGAGCCACTGTGGCCTCACAGTCCCAGGGCTCAGGGTGTGCAGTGTCCCCTCTTGTTTGTGTGGGTTTCATCCTGATGTGTCCCAGCATGTTCTTGCATCGCTTGCGTATGTGTACCCCAATGGTCTGGCATCCCAACCAGGGTGGTTTGTGCCCTCTACTTCTGGGATGGGCTCCAGGTTCACCACCACACTGTCCCGGGTAAGTGGTTATGAAAGACCAATGTTTTAGGTAGGACATTAAGACTGAGTGTACCAACGAAAAGCAGGACCTCACTTTTACATGTATGTCTTCTTTCTCGCTGACTTCCTGCTGTTAACTTCCTGCTGCTAACTTCCTAATGCTAATTTCCCTCTCTCCCTGTTGTTTCTGTCTTTGAAAACACAGACAGAACAAATCTAACACAAAATTAGGCCTTTTAGTCCTGGATGCAACTTGCATTATAATAACGAAATATCTTCCTCTTTTATGTCGTTTTGATAGCTGGAGAGCCACCCCATTAACCGCTGTTTCTGTAACCTATCAGGCTGTCTAAACAGAACAGGCAGCTGTCTACCCCTTTGTGTTTCCCTGGTTTGCTTCCAAACTTGTGACCTACGGTTCAAACCAGACTCTGGGATACCCGACCAATCTGGCTCGAATTGTCTCCGCAGGGAGCTTCACACCAGTGTTAAATACCTCCCATCAGTGGCAGGCTTCCCACAGGCCCAGATTTGGGGACATTTGTATTATTGTGGCCGTTATTTCATGTCAGATGTCAGCACAGTAATTAGGATATCTGAGATGATGCTCATTCAGATCATTGTCGCCCGATTCGTTTTTCATTCACTGGGGGTGTTAGGATGAGGGGGTCGTTCACCTTGAACTATCGACTTTAATTTAAATCTTGAGACTCTTGTCTCTTCTGTGGTCTACAAAAGCTCTCACTCAACCCACCTCTCCTGCCCAGGAGAAGTTAATCGAGTCCCTATCGTTTAGTTTCTCAGTCATCATTTAAATCATTTAGAAACATTTCCAGCCACAGTCATGTAATACTTATTCCGAGGGATCTGTCAGCATCACACATAGAGCACATGAAAGCTGTAAATTGCCACAGACTGACTCCCGAGTGATTGAAGCTAATTCATTTTCTGATCTCCTGTCTTGCGGTGCCACATGCTTTCTGGAAGGGAGAGCAGCCAGTAGAGTCTTCTCTTCTGAGACTCTTTGGGCATCTTCTCCTTTAATTCATCACAATCTCACCGCCCATTACCGATCTTCTCACCGCCCTGTGCTCCCCAAGCTGCTCCACAGCTCCAGTCTTCACCAGTTCTTCCAGTATCCTTCTCCTGGGCTTTTTCTGCTGAGCGGCTGAAACCCAATCTCCCTCATCCCCTTGTGCTCCTGGCCCTGAGTTGTGCGATTATCCCACTGTCAGCAGTACCCAGCCTTGTCCGTCGTCATTGATTAACCTCTGACTCCCAAGCGGAGTCTTTTGAATCGGAAGCCTCCAGTCCCCTTTACTCATAACACCCAACCATGATACCGCTCCAAAAACGAGGAGAATGGCCTCAAATCCAATGATGTGTAGAGAGAGATTGAGAGGAACACTGCTGTCAATGACTGGATAACACAGACATCATACTGTGTGACTTTCTACATGAACATATTACAGAAAGCATCTTCTGCCATTTTGGTTTGAGCGCTTCTGTGCTTAATGTTTATGTCACATGAACACGATTTGCCATCTTTTGCCTGGCAGAGGACTATATCTCATGTGTGTCAGCCGGGCAACACTGACATGGCATTTAAAAGTCATTTGAATAATGCTCGTTGATGTGATTGGGTTGATTCCTGCACCCAAATGAGCGTTAGCAAAGAGCTTGTATTGATCTCTGCTATTTGATGATCTTCTTAATTAGTAAAGTAGTGATTAATCCATGCGGTGTATTTATATGTACTTCTATTGTTAAATTTAAAAATATGATTAATGCTGGCATAATGCTGATTAAATTCTTACATTTCTTGTGCGGTATATATGATAATTTTTCTAATTTTATTACTAGGTCTATTTACAAACCATATAGGACTTTCTGTGACAGAAAAGCATTTATCCATTGATTAGTTGAATTTATGGTTATTAGTAAGATTAATTTTAAGGTATAATGGGTGCATTATGTCCTGGTGACTCCCAATTCCTCTATTCCACCAGTTACTGTAGATGGACAATGGTGCTGATGTCTCTTAGGGGACTGGTTAATGTAGATGGATACAGGTGATGATGTCTTGTTGGGGACTGGTTCCTGTAGATGAATACTGGCGTTGATTTCTCTTAGAGCACTGGTTCCTGTAGATGGATACTGCTGCTGATGTTTCTTATAGGATTGGTTCCTGTTTTTTTTTTTAAGTGTATGACTCAGTACTCTTGTTCAGCCCACTTGCTTATAGTAATAATTCAAGGGTTTATTTTATCATTCAGGCAGCTAAAATTGCCTACTCCGGGGGAATGAATTATTGCAGAGGTCCTTGGCCATAGGTCCAAAATGACAGAGAGCGAGTCACAGGTAGTGAAACACAGAGAAGTTGCCCTAAGGGTGGCCAGGTTTTGGATATCTACTGAAATTAATTAGAATAGGGACTCTGAGATTATGAAGGGAATACAGAAACCTAGTGGGCAGAGGTTATTAGAATGACAGAGTCACTTTACTCAGATTTACACAAGACTAAAGAATTATGGAGCTATGAAGTTTAACCTTTTGTGCTGTGATTATGCACATTTTACCCAATGAGTGGATGTAGTTGGATTATACTGTATATAATATGAGATGAGTGGCCCATCTTGGTAGGTGAGGGTGTGATCCAGGGGTGTTGATGTGCTTTGTTCTCTTACAATGTAAAAACATTTTAACGATCTGTAAGCAAAAAAAGAAAAACATCGGACAGGAAGTGGAGGTCTCAACATTTATGGACTGAATACCGCAAACACACAATATGACATCACCTCAGCAAATCAACAAGTCATTTATTCAGATTTTTATATATATGACTGTCATTGCCGAACATAGCATAGAGATTATACTGAGCATTATGTTGGCAACAACCTCTTTAGTCTGACATTGTCACCTTGCTTTCTACAGTAACCCGATTTAATTTGCCGCTAAGCCTTACTTACATCTGTCCCTCTGTTTGTGTTATCAAGTTTTAATTATCTTGGCTTTTCTCCAGTCCCTTTAGACTAGAAGCTTCTTGGTCAGATTAGCAAACAGATGCCACAAGAACGACAGGAAGACGTGAGTGAATCAAGTTTGCTTCTGAGTGACAATGGAGTCTTTAAGCTCTTAGCACATGAAATAGCAACATGTACCAAGAAGCAAGTTTTTTTCATGGAATTAGTGCAGTTGATTAGTTGTTAAAACACAGTCTTGTAACCTAAAGGTTGCAGTATCAAGGAAATGGGTTCTAGCATGCTCATTATATGTGGAACCTTAACATTTTTCTTATCAAGTTAAGATATGGAAAAATCATAATTCACCCTTCTTCCATAATAGCTTATCTAATACAAGGTCAGAGGGAGCCTGGAGCTTATCCCAGGAAATACAGGGAAGAGGACGTGTAGAATTCTAGTCATTTATAGTACAAACATATACTAAGGACAATTTAAAGCCGCTATTATCTGAAGTATGCAGTTGTGAAGTCTGGAGCTCAGAGCAGGCCTTCTGAGGCTCCTTAGCAACTGCAGGCACTGTGGGACTTGGGGGTGTGAAGAAGGAGGTGGAGGAATGTTCTGTGTGAATGAAAACTGTTTCAGATGGACAGCACTAGAATCTACAGGCTCACAAGCTAACATACTCTATCCTTTTGTACAGGGAAAAGGCTGATTTAAGTGTAATGTTAAGTGTGTGCTTTGGGGCAGCTACAGAACAGCCCTGTAGTAAAGGTCTAAACCCGCAAGCTAATCTTCAGGGCCTCACAGGGAAGGTCTGCATACAGGGATGGTGAGGCATCATGGCAGGGAGGGACAGAACCCCAGCAGCCTGCAGGAGTAGAATACTGCAACACCATTAATGATTCAAGTCCAGCTCCAGCTCATGTAGCAAATACCGTAGCCAGCTGAGGCTCTCTGATGGCTGCCTCCCCCATTCAGATGGTGTGCTCCAGGTTCTGCTCATCTGAGTCACAGCATGGAGCAGCCTTCAGCAGGATGGAGGTGCAACACAGACAAATTAAGGGGTTAGATGAATTCTGACGCGGTTCATATGAAAATGGCAACTGTTGAATTGTCGGAGCAACACTCTTTAGGAGTCATTAGGAATTTGTTGCTGATGGTGGTTTAGTGGGCTCCAGACTCCCTGCCTGAGTAGTCTCTCTGAGTAGTCTCCCTGCCCGAGTAGTCTCCCTGTCCGAGTAGCCTCCCTGTCTGAGTAGTCTCCCTGTCCGAATAGCCTCCCTGTCTGAGTAGTTTCCCTGTCCGAGTAGTCGCCCTGTCCGAGTAGTCTCCTTGTCCGAGTAGCCTCCATGTCTGAGTAGTCTCTCCGTCCGAGTAGTCACCCTGTCCAAGTAGTCGCCCTGTCCGAGTAGTCTGCTCCCTCCTGCTGTCCTCCCGGCATGCAAAGAGGATGACTTGTTTGTTGATCATGCCTGAGTGCCCCTTATGGTGGCTTGGCGCTCTACCCGGGGTGCACTCAGCGCTTCCTGGGATCGCCGCATGAGTAAGCGGCCCCAGAGAGTGGATGGAAGGATGATTTATGGATTAGCGCTCGGCTGTTGAGCGATTGTAGCCTGGTTGGATAGCAAGCGGCTCTCTGGGACTGACCGTTGCCTCTGGAGATGCCGCCGGAGGAACTTCCTATCTAATTCTAATTAATGGTATTCCTACACTAGGGGCATTTTGATGTATTCCCTCCTGCACTGGGAATATCTATATTAGTTCATATTAGTCATGATATGGCTCTGGATGTGAATGTGACATAGAGGAGGACTGAAATGTGAGCAGGATCTCCTGCCTGAGACCCGTACGTGTGTGTTTATATATTTGCAAGGGTGACTTTCATGTGTCAGCTTGCAGAGGGCAGGAAACAGTGGGGACGTGACTTTACCTGCCAGGGGGAAGACATCAACATGACAAGTGCGGCAGCACACGTGCTGCGCCAGGCGCCACAGATGCCGACGTCTATACCGAGGCAGGCATATGCACATTTTACTTCATGTCGAGACCAGATGCCCCTGCAGTAACAATGGTAGTGATCTGGGGACCTTGGTGAAGATGTATCTGTTATATAAGTCCAGCTGACGTCTCTTTTGAAGTCATAATTAGCCCCCCCCCCACCCCCCGTCAACTATTTTTTTTGTGAAATAAAATGATTGAAGCCCCCCTCTGGCCCACACCATATTATTTGTGGCTGGGGCTCCCTAGCTAAGCACCTGGTTCAGAAACTTGGTTCTGCATTCCGAGAAGCTACGCTAAAAAGTTTTATGACACAGAAGATTTTTTCATAATAAGTTTCAGGAACATCTAAAACTGTAAAGGAATGTTAAGTTTACCCATTTTAATAGGCATAAATCCCTGTCACCTCCAGGAAACATTGAATTACCTGGTTTATGTTGGTTTAGGATAGTTAATGTACACAATGCATAACTTATTGTCAGTAAACCAAACTAGGCACCATTTTTCAAACTTTTGATATTTTTCTTTCCATTTATTGATGACACACTCAAGCAAGAAATCTTGAGTGAAATAGCAATAAATCCATTAACTAAGGAGACTTTTCTTTGCGTTTCAGGCTATTAACATGGTGGCAGTAAATGTAACAGTGGGAGTCTTCACCTCTGGCTCCTGGGATAGTTATTTACTCCTTTAATATTGCATTTATGAAACCTAAATGCCACACATAGTTGCATTTGCCAATGTACAATGGATGACATGCGTTATTTATTGGATGGATGAATGTATGTCTTTTTGTAACTGCAATACCCATCCATCTATTTAAGGTTAAGGTTAGAGTTTTTCCCATAGAAATGAATGGACAGTCTCCATAAAGACATAAATACAAACGTGTATGTGTGTGTGTGTGTGTGTGTTTGTGTCTGAGAGAGTGATCTATGTTATGGCTGGACAAACTGGTTCTCAACTGACCTGATTAAATAAAGGATGGTTACAGCAAGGCCCAATGATACATTATAGTACATTGTTTACATGCTGTTAAAATTAGTTTAAGAAGAGTGGGCTGTCATCTATAATGCACTATAGGTACCTTCATAATGCAGTATATTGATCGGTATAAAAATGAATAGCATTACAGCATCTTCTATTGAAAGTCGTTATGCAATATAGTGTTGATCAAAATACTTTGTAAGCTCCAATGAAGCTCTTGTCTATGACGCATTGTAAATACATTCATAATTACATGATAATATAATCATCGGTATAAGGATGCTTGTACTGCATTATGAATAATCTATAGTGCATTACAAATGAGAACTTCATAAAGCTTTCATAATGTATAATAAACATGGTTACTTTTTTGTATAACTGTGTTTATAGTGCATTATGAGTGCATTACGAGGTCTTATGAATGTGTTCATAGATTCTTATAGACGTGGCATTCATAGAAATATTACTGAGGGCACCCTAGATTTCACAGCTTATCATTATAGGTCATTGTACCAGTGCCTTGAAGTTTGAAAATAACAACAGCGCCATCCAGATATGAAGTACACAATCACTGCTCTGGCTATGGACTACTCTTCTGTCTCCCATCGCTCCTCACAGCTGTTCAGAAAAGCAGTGATTTGTAGCGATTCTTTGGCACCTTCCCAACCTCTCAACTAGAAACATCTAAAACCCATAGCCAAAAAATGTTTTGCGCAAAAATGTTCCTATTAAAGGAACTCAAAATTATACTGTATTTGCATTTGAAAGGTTAAAGTGGGTTCTGCATTCTAATGACAACATTGTAAGGATTCAGGTTATCCCTGAATTTTTCTTGCTATAATATTACTATCCTATATTTAGCCTTGTTTTTGCTTGCCGTCGTAGTTTTTTTTCTGTTATAAATGCTGCCCTTTCCCTGTAGTGGTAATCTTAGCCCTGCTCTTATCTCAGTTTGCATCCTGACCTGATCTCAGAGCATGTTCATGCACGTAACACTTAGTTTGCTCGTAACATGGAGTGTGCTTCAGAGATGACCTATGGAGCAGCAATCGAAACACTTGCAAAGGTACACCAGACTCCTGCAATAAGGCTCACATCAGTGGGGATAATGAAGAATATGTAATGGTCAGGTGAAAATATATACAGTGGAAGTTGCTGGTGAAAATGGAATTGGTGGACTTTCACTGTTATGTCCATCCTTAAACATCCTTTACTGTTGATAGTGGACATCTGTGGGGGCAGGATCTTCAGGATATCATCATACACGCACATGCTGATGGCAAAGGGCAGGTAACCACCTGGCGGTCCACTACTCAAACATCTTTCCTCCCGCGTCCTTGCCTCAGAGGATGAGGCGTGTGAGCGGCGTTACCCCAGCAATCTATCTAAGTCATGCAGCCCTTGGAAGTTGCCTTCTTCGGACACTTCTTTGTGGATTTCCACGCTGGACCTTTGAGATTCTGCCAACATAGCTTCAAAACCAGTCATGCCCTACTTCGGGAAAGTGTCTTTGATGGACTCTTTGAAACCTCAAAACTGTAATTGCTTGGGCAGCGGGATTCTAGGAATAGTACCAGGGGTACTGATGCTGCCCCACCAAAATGTCAGTTGAACATATACCACAACTCACCTCCCTTCCCAAGTCATTGAGGTGAGTCCCTTCTACTTGCCAACTTATGATGTCTCACCTCACCCATTAGCAGGTCATTCAGGTTGCCCATCCTGGGCCGATACCTGGAGGCAGGCCACCAGGCGGCCATCTTGCCTGCATCTTTAGCCATGCTTTGTAATTTCCCTCCCTTTGTGACAAAACACTGTAACATACACCTACTCATGCCACGTACTGCATGTCAGTGTCTCTGTGTAACGTTGGGTCTGCCCAGTGCCAGCTGACTTCCTGCCAGGGCAAAATTATGCCTTTTTGAAGACGCCAGATTTCTCCATCTGGCATGCAACCTCAACGACCAGAAGACCATCCCACAATAATGCAAAACATTTATGTTTTTCACCATTTTTGCCTGGTACCTGTTTTTGGAAGGACAACCCTTAGCCCTAAGAGCTCCTCAAAAAGACTTACCAACATGAACATCTTTTTGCTGGCAGGACACAAGGGCATTCCTAAAAGCCCTAGTGCATTTTCAACATGGAGGAGGGGGGGGTCAACTCAATGACTTTTTTTCCAAGGCTGGCATGGCATTTGATAAATGGAACATAATTATAAAATTGTTATTATCTTATTATGCTCAGTTTAGTACAATAAATATGTGGAGATCCATCAGCCTCCATAACCCTGTATCCCTAACACGGGCACTTTCAG
Organism: Petrocephalus zakoni; assembly: GCA_026774425.1. NCBI lineage: Eukaryota > Metazoa > Chordata > Actinopteri > Osteoglossiformes > Mormyridae > Petrocephalus > Petrocephalus zakoni. The sequence continues at coordinate 35,453,910 of JAODKN010000041.1, read as the reverse complement.
TCTGGGGCCCTTCCCAGGGTATGGAGCAAACACTCAGGGAGACTGTGCAGCACCGAGTCGCCAGACCATATGTCCACCGACTGAGGGAGGAAACTCACACAAGCAGTGGGGGAACATGCATATACTCCAGGGCCAGGTATCGTACCCTCAACCCATGAGGTGTGAGGCTCTAGTGCCACCTACTGGAACACCCATATTACCCAATCAAAAGATAAGCTTATAGGCCAGGTTCTGCATTCCCTTCACTGTGAGCTCAAATGGGCAAGGGCGATCATGGACCCCCCCAGCTGCCCCACTGTCACTCCTTCCGCCGTCGGAGGTGGGGTTATGAGCTCCATACTTACTCTCCCGCTCTGTTTCTGTGTCCGGCTAATTTGCTCACCCAGCCCAGGGAACTGAGCACCGTCCACAGGTGGAGATACTGGCCTGCTGGCATTCGGGGTGGGGGGGGCACCTGTCACCCCGGCTGCAGGGTCCCTGGTCTCATCACATGCCCGGTGGGGGCCCCTGGGTTGGGGTTCTCTTCCTGCTCCTTTAGCTGAGGTATAGACCCGAGCCCCCCGCCCCCCCCCCATGCTCACACCCCGTCTCCCATTCCCCTGCATTCTCCGCTCGCCCTTTGCTGTCTATGCCTCTTTCCCTGTGCCCTGCTGACTCATTACTACCTTTCCTGTCTCCCACTGAGTCTCTGTGACCCTGACTCAACCTGAGCCCCCTCCTTGCCTCCTCTGGGGGCCTACCAGCTTTCTAATTTTGGCGAGGGGAGCAAGGATACAACGAATGCTTTGCCTTTAAAGGATAATCCCACCAGGGGTTTGGCAGAGATCATCAATATTTTGAACACCTTGTTTCAAACACAAAACAAACAGAAATAGCCCCCGAATCTGCGTGTCTCTAGCGCGTCCCGCAAGGTCAGGCCTGTCACGGCAGATCGCATGCGTCGCTGCATTTTTCTGGCCAACGCATTAAAGCCTTGCTGGCTTTTTGTGAGGCAGGATGCGACATTTTCGTTGTTGCGATGGGATGGGGGGGTGGCAGGCAGAGATGCCAGCAAGGGAGGCAGCAGGAAGTGGCTGACTGTGACGGAAGGCGATGGACAGGCTGCAGGCGGGTTTCTGGGATTCGGTCAGGGTCACAGCTGGGTAGCGCCACCGTGGTACGAGATGTACTGATGTTCCTTGCGCCTTGGATCAAGGCCAGGCTCTACCATAGCACCATATCAACCCAGGTCAGGGAAGACAGAATAACAAAGAGAATGCATTTAAAGACCAGGGGTGGCACAGTGGCTCAGGAGGTAGCACTGCTATCTCCAAAGACACCACCAACATTGCGGGTTTAAATCCTGCTCTGTACATGTGGAACTTCCTGCAGACTTTTGTTAAGTGCTCTGGATCCTCCTTTCAAAGACATGTAGTGCAGTACCGGCCCTAGCCAGTGTGGCTCCCTAGGCCAGCATCAGTGCCGGTGCCCCCCGCCCCAGGCAAAGAAAAAGCCGCTGGCATGTCGACGCCCCCTCAGAAGTCAGCGACCTAGGCAGCTGCCTATGCCTATGTAGTGTATGCCCTCCCATCCTGGGAGTCCCCTGCCCTGTAACCTCTGCTTCCTGGGACAGGCTCCAGGCTCTCTGTGGCCCTGGACTAGATCTGCAGTATGAACAACGAATCAGAAGACGAAACGCTGATGATTTCATGAACCCAGCTTTCTACTGTCCCCATGGCACTGTGCCTTTATGGATCACATTCAGTAAGCAACACAGCTACAAACAGCAGAACTTACACAAACCAGGTGCGGTGTGAAATGCGGCTGTTTGTACCCCACGCAAGGCTTGCTGCCTGTATCCCTTAGGCAAACCCACTCCTCTCAGATACAGAACCAGCCTACAAAAAATGTCCTTCCATAAACACGTAAAAATACTGCACTCTATAAGCATATTTTCAGGCAATATTGTGAAATATTATGCTTTATTGACTAAATTGTTGTTATTATTGTTTACCCTGAAATTTCTCTGTCCAGTTGAAATTCATACTTTCTGCATTATAATACTTTATTACTAACCTTAGTAATTTGATATAAAAGTTTGCAGAATGTATTTGCTGCGTGATTAAAAAATATTATACTACTCTGCATAAAAACGTATGGCCCGTTATGACATTACCCTGTGTCAGGTATATTAGGAGAGGATTCGCAGACGTTTTGGTTACGTTCCCAGTAAAACGTTCCTCTAACATTCCTGTCTTTGCAATGTGAAACCCAGCATACAGAACATACTGAATCGGCTCGCTGCTCACCGTCCAAGTGCACCGTCATGAAAATATGAGCATCTTTTATTATCACCTGTAGGGTTTTCCTGTGGAACATGCTGCTTGTTTTCTGTAATTTATTAGCGAGGAAAATCTTTCAAGGGCAGCAATACTGGAAATACAGCATCAGTGGCAATCAGTGATGCATCATGCTGGAGGCGAGCAGGCACTTGCCTTCCTTATCCCAAGGACAGCCTTTCTGAGATCACTGAGGGCCTGCGTTACCTGCTGCACTCGCCACGCGTCCTTGAGGAGAGCACCTCCACCCCCCCTCGTGCTTTCACACTGACACTCCGCATGGCCGATTCACGCCTGATTGCACTGGTGTCTAGGGACAAATTAATGAAATTTAGCGACTTTGCGGCACCTGCTCTCCATTCACACTATACATTTCAAAAGATACAGTGCCTTGCAAAAGTATTCACCCCCCTTGGCATTCTCTCTATCTGGTTCGCTTACAACCTGGAATTTAAAAGGAATTTGGAGGGGAGGGGTGTATCTTTTAATGTATACAACACAATTACCACTTTGCAGATGCAAATTATTTTTTTTATTGTGAATCAAACAAGAAATAAGACAAAAGAAAGCCTGAGCGTGCATGACTATTCACCCCCTCCCAGAGTCAATTCTTCATTGCAAAACTGCTCCAGCCCCGTTCATGTTGGATGGGCGCCACTTGTGTACAGCAATCTTTAAATCATACCTGAGATTCTCAGTTGGATTGAGGTCTGGGCTTTGATTGGATCATTCCAGGACATTTACCCATTTCTCTTTAAATCACTGACATGTTGCTTTAGCAGTGTGTTTAGGGTCATTGTCCTGCTGGAAGGTGAACCTCCGTCCCAGTCTCAAATCTCTGGAAGACTCAAACAGGTTTCCTTCAAGAATTTCTCTATAATTTGCGCCATCCATCTTTCCTTCAATTCTAACCAGTTTCCCAGTCCCTGTTGATGAAAAACATCCCCACAGCATGATGCTGCCCCCACCATACTTCACTGTGGGTATGGTGCTCTCAGCATGATGAGAAGTGTTAGGTTTGCACCATTACATTTACATTTACAGCATTTGGCAGACGCCCTTACCCAGAGCGACATAAGTGCTTTAAGCCTCTATAATGAACTTTTCCCAATACTAACTCAATAAAACCCAGGCTATGAATACCAACAGGCTAATACTCAGTTCGGAAAGCACCAGACATGGCATTGTCCTTGATGGCCAAAAAGTTCTATTTAGTCTCATCTGACCACAGTACCTTCTTCCACGTTTGGGGAGTCTCCAATGGCAAATTTCAAATGGTCTGCCTGGCAGGCAGGCTTTTTCTTGGCCCTTCTTCCATGAAGCCCAGCTCTGTGCAGTGTGTGGCTTATAGTGGTCCTATGGACAGTTACTCCCATCTCTGCAGTAT
>JAODKN010000041.1:35408704-35429533 GCA_026774425.1 Petrocephalus zakoni | reverse complement strand
TTGTCATTTCCCCGCCCACCCCCCCCCCCCCCCTCACCAATCCCGCTCCTCTTCTCTCCCTCCCCGACATACGCCTTTTCACGCAGTCACCAAATACGGCATGGATCGCTTTGCGCTGCCGTGGGGTGTGTGGTGAAAAGGCAGGGTGTTCAGAGACTCCGCTCCCCTCCCCCGCCCTGTCTGTGGCTCATGTGATAAACCCTTCATTTCACGGAGACCTCCCATTTGCCTTCCCTTCTGGATCTTTTGTCATCTTATTGTTTTTTGTTTTGGGTGGGGGTGTCATGTCTGCGTATTAAACTTCTCTAGCACTCCAGAGAGAGTTGGTGCAATGCACCTGTCTGGGGAAAATTGTATGTGTGTGTATGAGACTGTGTTTATATATCTGTGTATGTTTGTGTGGTCATGTGCACATACGTGTCCGCGTGCATCTGTGAGAGAGCTCGCATGACAGTGTAAGTGCGTTTCCTTGTTTTACTGCATCCAGCTCCCACCATGCAGGCAACTAATGGCCACAGGCCGCCATGCTCCGCAGCCACCATGATATATCATCTTATTATAACACCCCCACCCCCCAAAACACACAAACTCACTGCTGCAGTCTGAGAGCAGCTCCACAGCTCCACCAGAGGGCGTACTTCAGTCATCGGGCCTCTGTCGTCCCTCATCAAGGCAGGATCAAAGATCATCACCACTCCCAAATCCAGCTGTCTGGGAGTCTTGCGCGCATAAAGTGTCTCATTACTGACACTTAAGGCATAAGCATGCTTTCCCCAGTGTCTTTACCGGTAAGTGGCAGCACACAGCTCAGCTGGTTTGGGATCTGTGCCGATGAAAATTATAGGTACAATCCTCTGGTCTGCAGAGTAAACATGTCGCTGTTGTGCCTTTTAGCAAGGCTTAACCTCAAAACCTCAATTGCTCTGGAGACGCTGACCCTACGCTCTGTTCCTCACTTGCTTGTCACTTTGGACAAAAATAAATAGTATTATGAGGTCATAATGCTGCTGACTTCCTCAGAAGCAGCTTAGTTTCTCCTTGTACCAACCATGTTTGGTCCTTACAGCTTGTTTGCCCTCTCATTCTCATGATTTTTTATATATACTGTATATTTTTTTACATCTACTCATTTGGCTGATGCTTTTGTCTGAAGGAACATACAAGTGAAGAAAGCTTGGCTTCAGAGAGCATGGTCAGCCAGCATCCAGCACCCCTAGAGCAACTGAGGTTAAAGGTCTTGCTCAAGGGTCCAACAGTGATTACTTCGCCAGGCCTGGGATTTGAACCCATGACCTTCTAGGCGACATTGCTGAGCTATACCACTCCCAATGTGCTGGTAGACTATTCAAATATTATATCCCGTCCCAGGAAACACAGCACACCCTGAATGAGACACCAGTTCATCACTCAGATACACTAAGGCCAGGTTAGAGACTCCATCTAACAGCATGTTTTCAGGTTGCCGGAGGAATCTAGAGGAAGACTCCCATGAAGTGGAAGAGCACGTAAACTCACAGCGCTGGAGGTGTGGGGCTGCAGTGCTACACACTGAGCCACCCCTGCTTAACTGTTTATACAGTAGAACATGTGCTCAATAAGGACCATCATAAAGACTCTGAGTGGTTCATTGATTGCTTTAGCTCAACTCTTCTGGGGTATGTGGGCAGGTATGTACTTATGGACAAGATGTATGTTTGTATATGAATGTCTGTGTTTGTTTCTGAGTGTGTGTGTGTGTCTGTGGCTCTTTTTGTGTTTCTGTATGATTGCAAATGTGTGTTAGTATCTGTCATATGGTTATGGGTAGGTGTGTGTGTGTGTGCATGAGTGTGCCCTGCATCTGGGCCTTTGTGGCTCCACCAACAGCTGCATCTGGGGGGAGCAGTGACAGATTTGAGGTGACAGACTCTCCGCCATGCACTGCTGGGGGTGGTGGGGGTGTGGAGAGTGGACGAGAAATTTCACAGCAGACAGAGGTCAGATTAGGACAACCAGTTTGTATCTTATGCAAGAAGTCTGTGATCCACAGCCATTCAAACTGCATGTGAGTGTATGAGTCTGTGTGTGCACTTGTTGCAGTGTTTCAATGAGGAAATAAAACAGGCAATAAAAACACAAAGAAGGACAAGCACTCTCGCCCAGAGGGCCATTGTCCTCTGACTTACAGGGACAGGAGTTGGTCGGGCTGCCTGTCCCATTCAGTGGCAGGCACACCAGAGGAGCGGGCGCTAAATCACCGGGAGACGTTAACCGCCTCCCCCCGACCTGTTCATCCACCCCACCACGATGGAATCCCACGAGACCACAGTTACTTGTTCTAGAAATTTCTCTCAGCCACCAGACGGGCATTGCCACTGAGATCCGGCAGGTGTTTAGATTAGCCTCCGTCCCGGCTTCGTTGAGAATTCCAGACAGGGACAGGGACAGGATGAGGTGTTTCATGCTGCCTCACACAGTGTCCTTAAATATATTTCTGCCATGGAGCTTTTGGGATCCAAAGTTAAACTTCCCGACTGATGCGAGGTGTTTTTGTCACCACACTCGGCTCCCGATCCCGCAGAGCTGCCTGTGTTCCTTCTCCCCGGTCCCCCTGCCGTTCCCCAACCCCTCCCGGCACTATTTATCCTGCACCGCGGCTTTGGCAGACGGCTACTTTTCCCAGCGTTTAGCATGTAGAAAAAAGGCCTTTTAGGCAGCAAGTGACGGCCGCTTTATTAAAAGAAGCAGAGGCTTTTCAGAAGCTCTCCCCCAGCCCACCCTTGTCTGGCCCATTGTTGAGGGGCCACAGGCGTGTAAATGTACCCCCCCCCCACCCGCCCGGCCCTTTGTCAGTGTAAGTCACCCCAAAGACGGCGGGGAGTGCTCTTTTTAACGGCCAGGCAAACAACAGTTGTCTGGATGGGAGGTGGAGAGGGAGGTGGCTACAGCAGGACCAGAGGACAGACGGGCAGGACGGAGGACGGGAAAAGCTGAGAGAAGAAGCGGGTACAGAGATGTAAGAAAACAGGGAAGGAGAGAGCGAGAGGGCGTCTCGGGGAGAGGACAGAGTTATCGCGCCGTCCTGCACGTGCGGCCCCCGATACAGCAGTGCTCTGTGTGAGATAAAGCCCCTGGGGGACCGCCTGTTCCCTCCCCCAGCCGCTCACGCCCACTCCCGACGGGGCGCGGATGGACGAGCGGTTGGCGAGCCGCTGGAGGGGCCAGTCGCAACGCGCTGGCGAGGGGGACAGCACGGCCGCGGCCAGCAGGGACGCGACGCTCAGAGACAGGGGAGGGGGGGCAGCCATGCCGGCCGCGATCGCCACCTGCGGAGTGAGTAGCACCATTCCACCGCCGCCGTCACCTCCCGCTCCCCTCCGCCGGCTCGTCTCCCTACACGCTTCCATTCCGTACACCTGTCCATCTTTCGGGGCTTCCTGCTGCAGACTTCCCTGTGCAACCTAAGCTCCTGGTTCCTTCATATTGACATGGTTAGCTTTCTCTCTAAGCTCTGTCCCTAACTATCCTCACTTCATATATACTTCATTTTTTTCTAATTTACTCCATCTAGTTTACTTGCAGGCTACTTGAATATGAGTGTGTGTGTGTGTGTGCCGTATGTTTTTGGTCACATGAGTTCGTTTCCCGTTATTTCATTTTTAATTGCCTGCACACCTGATTGTTTAAACCTCGCCTGTCGTCCTGCTTAACATGGCTCATTCCCAGCACTCCGCATGGAGCGTAAGCCACTTTTATCATTTTCACTTTCCGTGGGATATGCCATCATGACCGAGGATGAACTGCGTCTCTTTCCCGAGAGTAATTTCGCCTCTTGCTGACCGTGCAGCTTTGTCCAGAGGGTCATTGTGCCACAAACTCGCTCGTAGCATATTTTTCCTGCCATTTCGTACAAGTTTTTAGGTGAGAGGTTGTTTCCATCTCCATGTGGGATTCCAGAGGACGCAAACTCAAGTCACATCCCCAGCATGCCAGTGTCTTACTACCCTGGTAAAGCAATTGTCATTACTTTTTGGAGAAGTTTTCCGAGAGGTCCAATTTCCCTGGAGTCTCTCTCCCTCCCTCTTTCGTTGTCCCTCAGTCTCTGAGTCGTTCCACTACTACGTGATGGCAGAGAGTTTTCCAGCAGCCAAAACCTCGATGCCCCAGGCAGGGCCGGCTTACTGGCTCATACCCTGGGCTGGAGGAGAGACACGCAGGACTGCACAACACTATCAAGACCTCCCCTGAACCTGCATGGCACAGGTGTAGCTTAGTGTTCCGCATTTCTGCGTGTGCACTTGAGTACATTTAGTGAAAGAGCAGGATTCCAACAGTAGAAGTGAAAAATGGGATAATGGACCCATACAATAACGGACCAGACTGGAATGTGACATGGGCCATACTGGAATGTTAGCTCTGGGCTGTTAGCTCAGGGCTGCTATGGAAGGCTTTAAGAATCTATCCATGTGCACATATAGTACGACCTTTCACCTTTTTGCTTTTTTTTTTTACTTTATACATATTAGCATCTCCTTGACTACAGCATAAAAAGCATGTAGTCATCAGCCTTGAGAGGAATTCGCTTTGTCAGGCATATTTGGGCAAATGGTTCCCATTAATCACAACTAATGGCAGAATATTGTACGTAGAGGAGTGAAGCCCCTTGTATTTATGTGTGTATGGCTTGCTCCAACACACCCCACACCAGCAACTGACAGTGGGACTCAGATCAAAGGCCCAGATGGACTTTGAGTGAAATTGTTTCTGATCTGCGTTGGATCTGATCCAAGCAGAGCCGACTCTCTCTTTCACTCTTCCTCTGTCTCAAATCACCCCCCCCCCCCTTCACATCCCGATTAAATAACCATGACGATTTCTCTCTCTGAGGAGAGGCTGAAGATACAAGGTAGACAAAGATGGCAACAACTGTTCTGGGGCACTAGCAATTCATTCAGGTAGCACCAGCAACCTGGGATTCACCAATGACACACTTCTACTTCTACTGGGTATTCCTTACTTTCATATGAATGGATCCCTTCCAGGATCTGACGTACCAGCCTCACGGCTCTCAGTTCAGGTCATTAACTACTGCACCCCCTGTGTAACATATACACAGGCCCACAGAGCAGAAGAGATCAGGGAGTGAAAGGGAAAAGTGTCCGAAAGGGAAACGAGAGATGAGTTTTGACTGTGATGTATGACATAAGGCTTGGCAGGGCATTCGGCTCAGGAAGAGAAGGCCGGCATTAGCAGGCTCTTCGCGCTTCCAGGCCTTTCTGTCTGATGGCGGAACTCCGCAGCCACAAAAGCAGCCAAAACTCAAATTAATTCATTTGTTCATACGGCTGACTGGTCATTTTCATTTGCTCAAATAAAACAAAATAGGTTAAGTAGTTTATCCAAATCCTCGCTGCCAGAGTGCGGCGCATGATCTGATGCTCCGCTTCCATATTTTCGCAATCGCTGGTGTAAAGCTCCAGCCCCACGTACCAGCATATGGCTCTGGGGCTTATACCTGTTTCCCCCGCTTGTCGTTCCTCCTGGAGGGGGGAGCCGCCCCCCCCTCCCAATACATTCAGCAGCGGGCCGTACAAGCAGGTTAGCAAATGCGTGCATGTCTGCCTGACATTTCAGCACACAGGGACCCTTCTGACCTCTTGACCAATACTGTGGCTGAATGAGCAGCACAGTCAGGTGGGGTTATTGCATCTTGTGCCCCCCATCTCTGTAGTGGAGGATGGGGCTCTCCGGTGCTCATCCCACAGCCCTCTTGGTCAGGTTGCCAGGGTTCCCGCCATGACAGTGGAAGTGCAGCTGGAGGCAGAGCATAACTCACGTGCGCACCCACATGTGGCTACGCACACTTACCCTCGGGCTGACTATGCAGCCGGCTACGCAGTGATGTCACGAGGCTGCCGCAGGACCAGGAGAGAGGGGGAGGAAAGGCTTGATGGAAGGAAAGGGAGAGGAGAGGGACCTATCATGAAGAGTGATGCAAAAGAGGGCAAAACACTGGATTGTTACGGGAGAGAGAAAGCAAAACGTGTTTATCCAAAAATCTATGGGTAAAAACTAATTGCCACTCTTTATATGTAAATGCTCTTCAATGTTTCACAGACAGGGTCATTGACACAGGGCATAATAATAGGTTTCCATATTGCAGAGAGCAAGGATTTAAAATATTTAAAAATCAGATTTGTACAGTAATCGCTGTCTAAATGTTGAGAAAATATAAATGGATAAATTGAACAGCAGTTTTTGGTTACTACTGCAGCTATGAATGAAATGAGTCACTGTTTGCCCTGTTATTGGGAGAATCAGGTATGCTTTCCCTCCTTATCCAGCACACTGTACCTGTACTAGCTGTACTGCACATCTCGTTCTGCTCTGTCCCACTGCCGCCGTGACAGGCAGGCACAACTATCAACAAGAGTCACCCGCTAGCCAGTGGACCGGGTCATCCCTTTCCCTCCTGTTCCTCTCTCTGGGCTCACAGGCCTTCACCAGCCTGGCCCAGAGGCACATGACAGACATTTCCGGGTGAGCATTGTAACACCCGTTGTTTTACGGGGAGAGTTTGGTTTCCAGCACAAAAGCTCACCTTACTGGAACAAGAATCAGCAGTAGGCACGAGGATTGATCCACGGCAAAGATGCAGGTGGGATTTACAGTGAGATAGCTTAAAGAGAGGGAGAATGAGAAACTAAGGGACAGAGTGAGAGAGAAAGAGCAAGGGAGAGACTGGGGGACAGAGAGAGAGGGAGAGAGAGAGGGAGAGCAAGGGAGAGACTGGGGGACAGAGAGAGAGGGAGAGCAAGGGAAAGACTGGGGGACAGAGAGAGAGGGCGAGAGAGAGGGAGAGCAAGGGAGAGATTGGGGGACAGAGAGAGAGGGCGAGAGAGAGGGAGAGCAAGGGAGAGACTGGGGGACAGATATGCGGTGCTCAGTCACTCTCTGGTTATCCTCCACCAGGGAGCCATTGTTAAAGCCTAAGAGGACATTCACAACTAGTCAGAAGGTTTGGTGGTGATGGGGGGGGGGTGTTGGAGGTAGAGAGTGTGACTATCTGTCAGTGTCTCTTAGGAGGAGGAAAGAGGTGAGAAACACATGCAGAGAGGGCTGATGCTCTAACGAAACACAAACACACATGTACAGATGCGCACATACACACACACCAAAACTTACTCAGACATGCGCAGAGACCCCCAAAGTCTCTTTGCAAACAAAAACATACTTTTTGCCTGTTTTTCTTACACATACCCAAACTCACGCTCTGTGACAGCTCCTTGCATATGACCAAAACATACTCTACTTCTCCCTCGCTCATATTTCAGCTTGTCTACAAAGAGCAAGCTTCTGAGGCCGAGGATCGGACCGCCAAGGTCCCCACCTTCAGCCATCGCCCAGCTCACACTGCACACGAGCCCCTTGGCCCCTCCTACAGGTAGTGAGCCCATTGGAGAGGGGACCCATGTTCCTTCTTTGGGCTGTGCAGGACTAGGCCCCATGGGTGCAGGCCTGGCCACCAGGCACTCGCCATCAAGCCCCACCCCCAGGCCTGGCTCCAGAGGGGGGCCCCGGTGACCCACGTCTGGGCAAGGGAAACTGTGAATCCATGTTTTTTCTCATCATAAGGGTTTTAATGAGCCGCACTTCATCTGGAAGGACCCTGACTACTCAAATTTCAGCCCAGTTTTTTAACTGTTGCTGAGAATTTGACTATCATGAGCTTGATGCAAGTCACAGAGGGGCATGTGGGGGCACTGATAAAACAGAGATCCCAAAAGCGTGGGGTGACGCCAGCAAAATGGTGAGAGAAGGCGGGGGGCAAGGTGTGTCCCACACGATTCCCCTGACTTCGTTATCTCACTGCAACACATACAGGCAAAGACGCACAGAGTATACTGACAGCATGAGGAATAGCAACCTGAAAGCCTCTCAGGATCCAAAGCACAGCTGTGGGTTTCCTTTTTACTCTCAGAATGAGCAATTCTTGTCATGGTATCTGACAGAGTTCCCCACAACTGTATTTGTAAATGTAGGTGTTGTTTTTCTGGAGAATTACTCAATGTCATCCTGTGGAAAAGGTCAGGAATTCAATTTCAGCTCCTCCATATTGTCAAATAATGTGCCATGAAACAGATTGTGGTGATCTGCTTGTGAAAATGAGCTTCACTAATTATGAAAGTGATTGACTGATGTTTCGGTGGGTCGGCTGAGGTTCAGTTCACGGAGACAGCGTGAGAGAGAAGAGAGAGCACATCTTGATAACAAACTCAAAGATCAATGATCCTCACTGGCCACCTCACTTCTTGCCACCTCAACCTTGTGACCTCTATTGCCAGCACCAGCACCGACCCCCTGCTCACCTCACTGTCAGGGCAGTTGACAGGAAGATAGGGTAACACTCAGGGCAAATCACAGTGTGAGGCCAACGACTGGTGGGTCAAAGATGGGGGCTTGAAGGGTTGCCTGCGTGTGGCGACCGTGAGCGACACGGAAGGGGGGTGGGGGGGCAGTTTGTTGGAGAAAGAGGTGTGTGTATTGTGGGAGGGGCAAGGTGGTCATTTTCCATGCTTTAGCCAAGCAGAAATGACCAGCACAGTCTCTCGGTCTCCCACTCAGCCCAACAGAACCTTCCAGCTCTAAAACAGTCTTTAATAATTGATTCATCAACAGGCTCTCTACACCTAGAGTGTGCCCCATCAATCCAGTGCACTCCAACCCAGAATGCAATGCAAAAAGGAAAGAATAGGCAGCCATGTTGACAGAGGGTAAGATATTGACCCCCCCCCCCACCCCGTCAGGGGTGGTCTGCTAAGGGGCGGATGGGTATCTGGGCAGTTTCTATGACATTCAGTTAGAGATGCCCCCTCTCCCCCCAGATGTCAACAAACCTGTGTGTCTGTGGGGGCTTTCAGTCCTGCTGACTGCATGCTCTGGAAATCGCCATGGCAGAAGCACAGAACCACAGACTCACGCACACACAATTGTATACCTAACACTTGACTCTCACTGCAATATATCATTCCCAGGTCCACTCCTCCAGCCAAACAAATAGGAAATGAAAGGCATTTTAAAAGGGCGTTTTGGCTTCATACGTTACTTGGTGCTATCCCTTCTGAAATATTTTCATATGGTTTGGGAAACGTATGCAAATGTTGAGGGATGACTGAAATGCTTTTTATTCTAGAAAATGCTAACTCTTTGGAGGCATGCTGTTAAATGAATGGCTAGACTGATCATTCATTTATGTCTGCTATTCAAGCTCAGAGTCATAATGAGTCTGGAGCTAATCCCAGGCAGCAGGGCAGGCAGGGGTCACCCTGGACGGGACGTCAGCCCACCACAGGATACATACACCAATACATACCTTCTAACACTATGAGCAATAGAGATGTCAGTTCACTTAGATTGTATATGTTGGGCCTGCAGGAGGACACCAGACTACCTAGAGAAAACCCACTTATACAGAAGGGGAACATACAAACCTCACATACACAATGAGCCGGGGACAGGATTCGAAGCCTGAAGCAAAGAGATGTGAAGCTACAGTGCTACCAACTGAGTAGCTTGAGGAAAAACCAACTCATTCAATACAATTATACAATTCTACAATGTCAAGCAAAACCTTGCAGTATTTGGATAGGTGACTCATTAATGTTTTCAATGATTCAACTTGAAGCTGCAAATACTCAAAAACAAGCAACCAGATCATCTGACAAGGGACCTGAAGACACACCCCCCAAGGTTTAATTTACAGTACCCACAAATCTTTTGACTGTGTGATGTGACAATGACCCCACTTCACTGAGGAAAATCCCATACGGGACCCTAAATGAGTTCCCAGCTAGGCAGGCGGTCACTGTCTCTAGGGTCACCACAAATTCTGACCAAGGGGTACCATTTATTTAAACAAACATTTCAGAACATTTGAGCTGCTTTCCAGAGATTTATTCAGAGATTAATCAGAGAAAAAAATATATAACGTTTTTTAGTTCTGTGGGGGTTTTTGGTATTTTGTTATACTAAATATGAATATTGACTGTGGTTGGCCGAGTCAAGAAGTGTATAAGGAGAACTGGTGTCTGACAGGGGATTTGTGCAATAAAGTAGTATTTAATGCTTTGTTTAAGTGCCATTTGGGGTCCATACTGTGAGAGGGGCATCCAGGAAGATGGCCAGTGCCTTATAATTTTAGCCAGGAACTCACTAGACAGGAACAGTTGCTTAAAAGGGCCAAAAAGGGGAGGGGAGGGCTAGAGAGAGGCAGGGCTGAGAAATTGTAGACTGGGAGACAGAGGGACAGAGTGAGGCAGGGTGGCCGACTGAGGTGGGTCTCTGCCTGTGTGAGTAACTGAGACCGAAAGACTCGGAGAACAAGCCTATAGGAGGAAGTCTGGGTGGGGGGACGGAGATGTGCTGGTGAATGAGTGGATGAAGGGCGTGCATCTTCTAGAGACTGAAGAGAATTATGGAGAGATGAATGGAAGATGAAGTTTCTAGTGACTGATACAGATGTCTGCTGTGCATTCGAGCAGCAATCGGTGTTCATTCTGCGTTTCAGGCGATAATAGGGTATGGGAGGGTGGAGGGCTGATCAACAGCACATGACCAGGACGTGCCTGATGTTCCCTGTGGCTCTGAGCTGGGGGGGTGCAGTCAGCGCCCCCTACCAGTTTGAATAATCCCTGCTAACCTCCTTCCTAGCCCTTTCTGCAGTATAACACCGCCGACAGAATGAAATCTGTCCAGCAGCACCTCCCATCACACCAAAAATTCCCCATCTCATTTTATATACCTGAACTGGATTCCCTGAACTCCGCCCCCTGCTAGGCTGGGAGGCCACATTCCCTTCAGTACAATTACATGATAAGGAGGCCCTCACCACTTCATCCCAGCCATCACTAGTAAGCCCCCCCTCAGCTAATTTCTTGTTCCACCTCCTTTCACTTTCTCTCTCTCTTTCTCTCTCCTTCCATTCGCATCTTTTTTCCTGCCTTCTGCCAGACTTCCGTGGCCACCCCCACTGCTGTCCACCGGCTAATATCGGTTTGTTAGTCTGGTGACCTTCCCTTCACACTCTTGCCCTCTATTAGGTGGGCAGAGGCAAGGGGGGGCTGGCAATTTCATCCATGGACCTCCAGCTCTTGACAGGAAATGGATTCGATGGCCAGTTGCCTGACAGGCTGCTGATTCACAACCAGCTTGCGCTTCCTGTGGAAAGGGGAGGGGGCCAAACTGCGGAGGGGAAGGTGGGGTGCGGCAACTCTGAGATGCTGAGATCCAGAATGGGGTGGAGCGGCAGAAACAGATCCCCTACCCCCTCAGTGGAGCCACGTGAGCGGGAGACTGGGCAACGGAACCCCCCAGTCTCTGCCCTGGCGCTGTGCTGCCACTTAAAGGGGCAGGGGGCGAACGGGGTTGAGGATCGCTTTAACGGGCATGCGTCATTACACTTGCTAATTTGAGTGTCCTAATCATGAAAGGCAGAGAAAATAAAAAGACGAGAGATGGAGTGGAGGAAAGCAGGGAGTAGCGGAAGAGAGAGAGTGAGCAGGAGTGGGGCTTTGAGTGAAAGAGAGAGGGTAGGAGAGAGGGTATGAGAGAGGGTATGAGAGAGGGGTAGGAGAGAGGGTATGAGAGAGGGTATGAGAGAGGGTAGGAGAGAGGGTATGAGAGAGGGTAGGAGAGAGGGTAGGAGAGAGGTTATGAGAGAAAGGGAGAGACAAACAGGACTGGAGAGGTGCTGTGAGAGCCTGAAAATCTCTGGGTTTGTATTTCTTGTTTCCAGCCACAGAGACTCAGGCCCAGGAATGTGTCCTGTATTTTACAGAGTTAGGTGCTGGGGTGGGGTGAGGCATTCAGGTGATCATCGGAGTGAGGCGTTCAGGTGGTCATCGGAGTGAGGCGCTCAGGTGATCATCGGAGTGAGGCGTTCAGGTGGTCATCGGAGTGAGGCGCTCAGGTGATCATCGGAGTGAGGCGCTCAGGTGATCATCGGAGTGAGGCGCTCAGGTGATCAAAGGAGTGAGGCGTTCAGGTGATCATCGGAGTGAGGCGCTCTGGTGATCATCGGAGTGAGGTGCTCAGTCGATGATCAGAGTGAGGCGCTGTGATGATGATCAGAGTCAGGTACGGAGGTGATGATCAGAGTGAACCGCTGAGGTGATGAACAGCGAGTGGTGCTGAGGTGATCAGCACACAGATACTAGGTTTTCTCTGCATAAAGCTGATAAGCATCCTGAACAGGAGGTGAATGTTATGCATAACCGAGTCCTGTTTGGCCATTTCTCTTGGTCAACTGATTAAATAGAAGGAGAGACAGAGAGACAGATTAGTTGATAGATGGGTGAAACCTGTGATGTACAGCCCAGGGAGTGTGATGCTGTGGGTGTGAGTCACGTTTCCTGGATAAACACGAGGCCTGGACAGGTTGTGCTGTGGTATATGTGGGCGGGAGGAGGGGGGTCAGGGCCTCTCACAGTATGAGTGGAGACATTTGGAGGACAGTACCAGGGCTGGGATACAGAGTGCAAACTCAGAGAGCAAGTAGAGTGACCTACGTTTCTGGTGTCACTTCCAAGCCCAGTTTCCGCACCCTGCCGTTTCCCTCGGGGCTCATTTAGATCCAGCAGAACCTCAGCTGTTATCTGTCCACCTACCAGGCTGACGCTGCCACCAGCTTCCTCCGTGCTGCCCGATCCGGGAACCTGGACAAGGCCTTGGACCTGATCAAAAATGGAATAGAAATCAACACAGCCAATCAGGTGAGCTCCACTCCGGTCACCCACCTTCCATTTTTATTGGCTAATGGTAAATCTTGTTTAGCCTCAGTATGTTTTTGGACTGTGGGGGGGGGGGGGACCAGAGAATGACACAGAGCGAACATGCAATCTCTACACACACAGAACCATGGCAAGGCTCAAACCTTGCTCCCAGAGGTATGAGGCAACAGTGCTAACCACTGCACCACCCTACATGGGTATCACTCATTAAAACCTCATCCTCTCTGTATAACTCCCCTTGTTTTCACACTGCAGTTTGTGGTAAAGCCTCCAATCAGAGTGTGATCGGCAGAGTAGAGTCAGATTAAAACGCTCCGGTCACTTGAATCCCTCCAAAGAACCGCATTTTTGCTGCCATCTTAAATTACACCGCGTTGCATCATAGTACAAACGCACCTCTGAGGGTAAGGAAGCATGCCTGCCTCGGAGCAAAGGATTACTGGATGGCGGAGAACACGGGGAAGGGCACCTCAGTCTCCTGTCTCTCTCTGACTGCCTGCAGCCCCTGCTCTGGGGTCCTGGGGGACCTCAGTCTGCATGAAACAGCATGGGGAAAGTCAGAATTTAGAACCACCAGCTCATAGTTTTTAAAAACCAAAATGTTTTATTTGATTGTTAAACCACCGGTCAGGCTGAAAAAAGTAAAATAAGCTTGATATAGTGATTAAGGACTTAGACAACTAAGATTTGCTTATTAATGTTGCTGATTTAGTTCAAGATCCAGTCCCAGCTGTTCTATCTATGAGCAATATGTTGAAATTCATTCATCTTGCTGCGACTTATCAAGGACGTACAGCTCGCGACTTGAGTAAAGCCGATATATTCGCGATATAGTTTAGCGCTAAGGGAAAAAGGCGAGTACTGTAAATACAAATTTACACTTTATCTTTTCGTTCATTTAATATACGTTCTTTAGCACATATTTCTAGTATATATTTGTCCAATCTGTTTTTTGTGTCTTGAAAGGTCTGGGAAGGTAAATCCCACACGTCCCACAATTCCACAATTCCTTACGTCCTATCGGTAAATAAGACTAACGTAAGGAATTGTGGAACGGATAAAATAGCCTGTAAAGGGTTTCATGACGAATGAATGAGTGAAAGTACCGTTTGGGAGTTTACAGAGAAGGAGGGTTTATAAGATAGCAAGTGCGGCAGGGCGCGGACGGCGGCCCGGCGGCGGCGTCGTGACGGACTGGTGCCGTTATCCGCGAGCGCGCGCGGCTCGGCACGTGCGCTAGAGAGAGGCTGCACGTGCGTGCGCTCGGCGCGCGCCTCTGCGCTCCACAGGCACGCGCAGGCGCTCGCTTACAGGTAGCACAGGGCTCCCTCACAAACGCGTTTAAGCTCACACAACTACACAGGAAATGTGCGCAATATCTGAAGAGCAGAATACTTACAGACATGCTTAAAAACTTTAAAGAGACAGAGGCGCCCCGGATGACAGGGTGTATGTTAGGGACGTCTTATCACTAAGACCCAGGAAGTGGGTTTTTGAATACCACCACAGAGGCGGGGGTGAGATGCGTGCAGTTTGATGGCCAGAATATGACTTTTATTCTCCCCCCGAAATAAATCAACCAAGACTGGTAATAATATGTGCTCTCGTGGTGCTTAGAAAGCTGATCATTTTAGCTCTGTCAGTGTGTATCTGTCTCTCTATTTCTGTGCATCAGCACCTGCCTCTGTGTCTCTGTGCTTGCCTCTTGTGTGTGTGTGCGTGTGTGTGTCAGCCCTTGTCTTAGTGTTATGTGTCAGTGTGTCCCTGTGTGTATGTGTATGTGTATGTTACTTCTCCTGGTGCTTGTCAGCACTTGTGCACAGTTCAGTCTGTTTGCTCCCCCCACAGCTCACCAGCTTAGCTCTGAGTGCTGTACTCCAGCTATGGGGGATGGGGAGGTGCCCCCCCCAGTTTGTCTTGTTGCCAGTCTCACCATCCCTTCAGAGCATCCTTTGGTGGTACTTGAATTGAGCTTGCAGATCCCTACAATATTGTGCCAGTATGGAGTGGGGCGGTGCTTTTTAACTGGGGGAGTCTGCCAGGAGGCTTTTCCGCAGGTTTCAGATGTGCCCGGATTAGCAGCCAGCAGCTCCCAGTGTATAGTTGAGCTCCCCAGCTCGTTAAACCAGCTTATCAGGAGTCGGGATAATTCTTGGTGAAACTGCCTTGTATGATTTTCAGGCTGCTGGGAGAGTCATGGAATTAGCCCCCTGTCTCCTGCTCTCTGTGATCGTGCTGATGGTTATAATGCCATGTGTGATACTGCAGGTCAAATCAGGGTAGTGGCCATGGTCTGCTTCCTGGCAGAGAACCTGTTAGAAATGCTTCCGGCAAACAAAACAGACCTCAAGGAGACTCTGTCAGTGCCTTATATTAGTGGAACATGGGGGATAATCTTGTCATTTCTGCATTGCGGGCAGGGACATCAGCCCCCCTCCAAAATAAGATGGTTGTGTGGTGATTGGAGTGTGAAGGTGTTTTTCAGAGTAGAAACTTTTTGTGTGGGTTGTTGAACTGAGACACATGCTTGGTGAATCTGGACCTGTTTGGTGCAAGGACAGACATCCAAGGGAGTTAAGATCAGCTGGATACCACATCTTTAAACCAGAAGGGGGCACGCCTTAAATTGGGACATTGTGCTTCAGGGAGAATAAAGCCCTTTTATGACAAATCAAGAGCACAGTGAGTCCTATGCTGATTGCCTGATTTTAACTTGAAGTGAATTTAAATATTATTTTCATTTGAAAACCACAAAGGTTGTATGCACAGTTTTGTGACTTTCATGAACAGACACAGAAAGTCCTCAATGCAACATGGTGATTTTGATCACTTAATCATGGATGGTATAGAGAAAATAGCAGATTTTTTTCTCTTCTCACTATCCGCTTATGAAGAGAGATGTGCAGTCAACTGCAGTCATTTGTAGAG
Source organism: Petrocephalus zakoni (assembly GCA_026774425.1). Taxonomy (NCBI): domain Eukaryota; kingdom Metazoa; phylum Chordata; class Actinopteri; order Osteoglossiformes; family Mormyridae; genus Petrocephalus; species Petrocephalus zakoni. The sequence continues at coordinate 35,413,838 of JAODKN010000041.1, read as the reverse complement.
TGTAAGGTTTTTTTTTCCAAAGAAGCATGGATATGCTGCATTAGGGGGCAGAATGGAGAGAGATTATCAATCCTTGTAGTATGTTATGATGCTGCATGAGATGTGGTGTGGTATAGAGTGACCCCTTGTGGACGGCTTAAGTAACAACTATAGCTGCAATTTGTTAATAATACATAATAATAAATAAATTATGAAATAATACATAAATTCAAAATTCATTGAGCTGTTTTTAGATTTTTTTGGAGGTAAAATTGATGCTTTAGAAACAATTTAGTTTTAGTTGGGGGATGTGGTTAGATACAGGTTGGTTATAGTGGGGGAACGTGGTTAGTTACAGGTTGGTCATGGGGGAATGTGGTTAGGTACAGGTTGGTTATAGTGGGTGAATGTGGGTAGTTACAGGTTGGTGAGTGACACGTGTCTGTGATTCTTCTTGCTGTAGATGCTTTATACCTCCATCATATTGCTTCTTCATCATTTCATAATGTTATATCTCCATCATGTTGTACCTCTATTATGTTATGCCTCCATTGTGTTGTACTTCCATCATGTTTTATCTCCATCTTTTGTTCTTCCACAGTATTGTATCTTTATCATGTTGTATCTCCATTATGTGTTCTTCCATATTGTATCTCCATCATGTGTATCCTTCATATTATATCTCCATCATGTATCTCCATTGTGTTGTACCTCCATAATGTACCCCCATCATGTTATGCCTTCATCATGTTGCATGTTCCATAATGTTGTATCTCCATATTAATGTATCTCCATCATATTATGCCTCCACCCCCAGTACTTTTTTTAAGTCTCCATCCCCTCCTCAACCTCTCACCCTCCCTTCTGTTGTCTCCCTCTCCTCTCCTACACTCTTCTCCTGCAGCAGTGTGATGGCGTGCCATGCTCTCCAGACTGAGCGGAATATCAGTCCTGTGGGAAAGGTCCAACCTCACATGTCCTGTAGGTTTAGAGGAAGGCTGTGTGAGGTCAGACCTATCCCACACTGCTCGTATTCTTTCCATCCCAGAGCCCGTGGGCCGTGCCATCCCTCCTTCCTCATCCTCATCCTCTTCCTAGCCTTTGCCACCAACTTTGTTGACATCGTCTTACATGTTGGCACCCTCCGCGAATGCTAGCAATGCCAAGCTGTCAGAAGAGCAGGCTGGGATAAATCAGGCCATGTTCGCGCGCGGGCGTGTGTGTGTGTGTGTGTGTGTGAGTGTGTATACCTTGTGCTGGAGCAGGTGGCAGGTAGATAACTGGTTAAGGAGTCAGAAGGATGGAATGGAGTTGGCTGCAGCCCCAAGAGCTGCCCTGTCACAGTTCCTCTAATAGAAACACCCACAGAATTTCTCCCGTAAAATATCCTGGAATTGTTAGCCGTGCCCTGAACAATTTTCTGGGAGAGGCTGTCAAACACGCAAATAACTTGGGAAAGTAACATCTGAGCTCCAATGTGGGCGACAGGACCTGAGTAGGGGGGTGCTTTGCTGAGAACTAATGACGGAATGGGAGTTTAGACAGGGAGGGCACCGGCACGGTCAGGCATCAGCGCACAGGTGGCAGAGTGCCCGCTGCCCACGCTCGGCTGATCTGTCGCAGCGGAACACGCTGCTCCCGGGACGAGGCTGACCCCCCCATCCCGCTGAGAGAGGCGCCATGCCCAGAGGGCCGCTGCTCCCCTCCCTCCATCAATCATGTGATCTGTCTCCATGTCTGGTTTCTTACCTTTCACCTGCGGCCTGATGGGACTCGTGGTTCTTGAGATTGGTCCTTCAGCTTAATTTCTCGGTTCGGATCTCTGGGTCTTTCCTGAGTGTGATTTACATCGGGTGTAAAACGTATTTACACAAGCTGCAGTGGCTCAGTGGCTAACACTGTAACACTGTAGCCTGAGCCCACCTAGGATGTGGGTTCCAGTCCTGCCCTTGTGTTTGAGCGGCTTACCTCCAGACGTATTACTGAAATAAATATTAGATGAATGTAGTGTTTGTTTGTATTTAACAAGCGTGATGATTGTACCGTCTGTAATGTGACTGTGTGAATGTGTCGGAGATGAGTGTCACTGTGACTCACGGGAGATGCTCAAACGTGTTGCCACACGTGTGTCGAGCATCCGTGCTGTGAGGAATGTGTTCCTGCGTGCTAGTGTGTTAGAGGAACCGGTCCAGCGTGAAGTCCACTCTGCTCTCTTTCCTCCCCAGAATGGGCTCAACGGGCTGCATTTGGCCTCCAAAGAGGGTCACGTCAAGATGGTCCTGGAGCTGCTGCACAATGGCATCGTGCTGGAGACCACCACCAAGGTGCACACTCCTGCTGACAGGCTACTCAGCTCCACTCAAATAATGAGTAATTCCAGCCATACACAATCACCAATACACATTACGCTGATGTACCACGGGTTTGGCACAGTGAGTAATACTTAAGACAAAGTTATGCGGTCTTTACTCAAACACTGGTTTTACCCTCACCCCTCCATGTTCGCCGCGGCCCCCTCTACCCACAGAAAGGAAACACTGCTCTCCACATAGCCTCGCTGGCGGGCCAAGAGCAGGTGGTAACAGAGCTGGTGAATTATGGGGCAAACGTCAACGCCCAGTCGCAGGTGAGCAGCATCGCAAGATGCACTAGCTTAAGGGGACTTGATAAAGTCGTGATAGGTCTCTGCTTATTCTTTTGGCAATAACAGGAATTTTAGTTAGTGTAATGGGATTGTGGAGGGTGTATAGCATGTTTTAATCACTTTTTAATTCCCATAATTCAATGATGTGTGACACAAATACAACTGGACATTAAGTCTGAAATATCCCCACAATGCTGGAAACTTCAAGTGGAGACTTTCACTCAAAACAAACAACTTATATTACATCATCACCTTATTTGTTTAGCAAGATCATTATATGCTGTAACTTAATGCATTGAATCTGCTTCTGAGTTTTTCTGGGGCTGTTTTTAGAAATGATTATGAGCCTCAGGCCAGTGCCAGCGAGAACCCAGAAATGAAAACGTTACGCGCTTGTGTGTGTCTACGTCCATCTGTCCCTTGCAGAAGGGCTTCACTCCACTCTACATGGCCGCCCAGGAGAACCACCTGGAGGTGGTCAAGTTCCTTCTGGAGAACGGGGCCAATCAGAGCATCCCCACTGAGGTAAAGCCCACGGGACTGTGAGGCCTGCCAGCTCCTCGCAGCCTGTCCTTAAATGGCACGCCGGCATTTTTCACATCGCACTAACGCATTTCAGCGCACACTTTATCAGACCTGCCAGACTGTGTCTCAGCCGATAACCCTAACAGCGACAGCTGATGAGGAGTATACAAACCCGGACTTTACACGCCATAAAATAAAGCCAGACGCGCTGTCCGTACCTCTCCCAGCTGCCGACTGCCCATCGTCGCGTGTGATTCTGCAGGCAAACACTGCTGAATATTGCGGCGCGCTTTCAGCAGAAATAGTGTCACATTGTATGCTGTGTGTCTCAGGCCTGCTCGTTGTGATCATTATTCTCGATCCGTCTCCACCTCATCAGCGGGCGCAAACACGCAACAGAACACTTATCACAAATCCCACACAATCTAACACGGGGAGAACATTCAAACTCCACGTCACATGAGTCAGTTGACTGGTAACTTGCTCCACAGACGCATTTACTGTGTGTCTAACAATTTATATGTCGCTGGAAGACATCTGAAAACTGCAAGCTGGAAATGGAGTCAGTTACAGAGGCGTGACCTTAGCCACTGTGCCAGACACTGGATTATCTAACATTTTCTGCAGCTGCCTTACCTGTTCTTGCTTATTGTGACGAAGATGAGTGAAAACTTCATCCGTTACTGAAAAAACTGATTTAAAAACAATGCTTTTGAGAAAAGTGTATTGATCAGATCCTGGTGGATCAATAAACGGTGGACTAATGGAAGGTGGGAGGATGGATGTCAATGTTCATGACAAACAATAGGAAATTAGTGATCACACAACTTTGCTTTAGAGAGTTACTGGGAATTAGCCAGCTGATGCAGATGCATGAATAATCAGGCCCACAAACAAAGCAGCAGCAGAAACAAATAAATTAGCAGCAAATCCAATGGAATGCATTACCAGTCGTGCTCATTAGAGTGCCTGCCCAGCTGCTTGGGCTTTAATGACTGCACTGGTCTCCCCTCGGCTCGGGGCACCCGGCTGTCCCATGGGCAGGATGGCTTCACCCCGCTGGCTGTGGCACTGCAGCAGGGCCATGAGAACGTGGTGGCGCTGCTCATCAGTTACGGCACCAAGGGCAAGGTGCGCCTGCCAGCGCTGCACATCGCCGCCCGCAACGACGACACGCGCACCGCCGCCGTGCTGCTGCAGAACGACCCCAACCCGGACGTCCTCAGCAAGGTACTGGGGGCTGCAGGTGTGGCCATGCGTTTGGGGGGTACTTTCTCTTTATCGCACCCTTTCCTCTTCTCCTTCAGCGTCCATCTTTAAAGTCACTATGAGTCTGCTTAGCGTAACTAGTGTGAAAGCCTCACTGTTACCCTGCAGCATTCATCATGCATTAAAGGCTGTGTGGCTTGTTATAAAGTTTCTGTGCCCCCCCACAGACGGGCTTCACCCCTCTGCACATCGCCGCCCACTACGAGAATCTCAACGTGGCCCAGCTACTCCTCAATAGAGGGGCCAACGTGAATTTCACCCCCAAGGTACAGTCTGAGCGCTGCACATCATGGTGCCATCCCTGCGCCATCCCTGTGTCATCCCTATACCATCCCTGCTCCATCCCTGTGCCATCCTTGCGTCATCCCTGTGTTATCCCTATACCATCCCTGCGCCATCCCTGTGCCATCCCTGCGCCATCCCTGTGCCATCCCTGCGTCATCCCTGTGTCATCCCTATACCATCCCTGCGCCTTCCCTATACCATCCCTGCGCCATCCCTGTGCCATCCCTGCGTCATCCCTGTGTCATCCCTATACCATCCCTGCGCCATCCCTATACCATCCCTGTGCCATCCCTACACCATCCCTGCGCCATCCCTGTGCCATCCCTACGCCATCCCTGAGTCATCCCTATACCATCCCTGCGCCATCCCTCTACCATCCCTGCGCCATCCCTGTGCCATCCCTGCGCCATCCCGGGGGCATCCCTGGGCGAG
>JAODKN010000041.1:35374597-35390735 GCA_026774425.1 Petrocephalus zakoni | reverse complement strand
TGTCTTTTGTCCCCCTCCTGGCCGCACCCTGAATGTTGGTGCCCCCCCCCCCCCCACCCCTCGAGCAGGCGCAGCCAGTGCCGGACACTCTGGTGGCCAAGCTGCTGGGTAACCAGGCCACCTTCAGCCCGGTGGTGACCGTGGAGCCGCGCCGACGCAAGTTCCACCGGCCCATTGGCCTGCGAATCCCACTGCCCCCCTCCTGGAGGGAAAGCCCGCGCGACTCGGGGGAGGGCGACACTACCAGCCTGCGTCTGCTCTGCAGCGTCATCGGTACGGGCGCCGAGACGGCACCGGGCGCACAGTGTGCCAGTAAAAAGCTGAAAAGAAGGGGGGTGTTATCCACCGGGACATCCTGAAGGGGGCACAATCAGGAAATAGGCAAAACCCCACTGGGAACCCTGAACATCAAATCTACTTTAAATATGAACACACTGAAGTGGAATTAATAACCCCCCTCCCCAGCTTCAAACGCCTGTGCTTCAAGGCCCAAGAGTAAAAGTGAGCTGGGGTACCCATCCAGTGTGGATAATGGGGAAGGGGGGGCCCATTTTGTAGAACCTTTGTGGGGCCTAGCCACGTCTATTTGCAGTCCTGCCTGTGCTACACTACATACCCCCAGTACCATAAATGCTCTGATTAAACTGGCCAATAAAAACCTGGTGACTGCACTCAGAGCTACTCTGATTGGTCTATCCCCTCTGCACCCAACATCCCCCAGGTGGCACTGACCCGGCCCAGTGGGAGGACATCACTGGCACCACTAAACTGGTGTATGCAAATGACTGTGCCAGCTTTACCACCAATGTGTCAGCGCGGTGAGTCTCTCTGGCCATGTCCTCCTGCTCAGCGCTCTACGTGATGCTACATGACGGCACTACAGATCTGTGTTTCAGTCTTTTGACCAAAGAAAGCGATTAACGTGCAATGGGTTCCAGATAAGAGAATGACAATGATCTAGAGTTTCTGCCCACAAAAAAAATCAATGATTTGCGTGAGCCCTGCTATGGACTGAAATCCTGCTTGTGGTGTTCCATTGTGCCCTGGAATTCTGTGAATGACTGTGACCCTGTCCTGGTTTGGCAGTCCTGGATGATAGATAGATAAATAGATAGATAGATAGATAGATAGATAGATGGATGGATGGATGGATGGATCACAATATTGTAAAGTTCTATGGCATCCCACAACTGAGCTTGATTTTAAGGTTATAAGGTTATATCCACTTGCTCTCGGGTTATGTCTCTCGTTTTACCTCAGCCCCTGTTTTTGGCTCCATCTCCACCCAATACACTAACCCAGCCGCCGTGCTGACTCACTGTCTCGCCCTTGACCCCTGAACGCGCCCCCCCCCCCCGGCCCCCGGCGCAGCTTCTGGCTGGCAGACTGCCCCCGGACGGCCGAGGCGGTGTCCTTCGCCCACCTGCTGTACCGCGAGCTATCGGCAGTGCCTTACATGGCCAAGTTCGTGGTGTTTGCCAAGATGAACGAGGCGCGGGAGGGACGTCTGCGCTGCTACTGCATGACCGACGACAAGATGGACAAGACGCTGGAGCAGCACGAGAACTTCAGCGAGGTGGCGCGCAGCCGGGACATCGAGGTGCGCGCAGGGTTATAGCATGATGTTACTTATTGTTCCGTTTGCATTCGCATTGCGACTGGAGGGACGGATGGATATATTATTACATTATTATTCTTACGGACACTGTGAGCCTGCACTGTACTAGAGGTTATGGGAGGCTATTCTCATTAACATTGTAATGTCTTTATTCATCTGCAGCTTCTGTGTTGCCGTCAGGGATCAGTTATCATACTGTGTGTGTCACAGTAAGAATTATGAGCATTGTCTGTATTATAGTAAGAATATAAAGGCAGCGTCCATGTATCAGTCAGAAAGTTACGCCTGTCTGTACTTTAAAGGGGTTAATTCCTTCATGGCAGCACTGAGAGGGTGGTGTTGCAGTCTGTTGGCCTGTTATGGAGCAGGGTTATGGAGAGGGTGGTGTCGACGTGGGTGTGAGGTTGGTGTAACAGAGGGGATGGAGCAGCCCATGGCCCTTGCTTGATGGCCGAATCCCGCAGGTGATGGAGGGCATGCCTCTGTACCTTGAGTGCTCGGGGAACCTGCTGCCCGTGAGGAAGGCCACCCAGCAGCCCCGGAGCTTCTGTTTCCACGCCTTCAGGGACAATCGGCTACCCGTCACGGTCAAGGTACCCGTCAGCCCCTCCCTACCGTGAACTTGATGATGCATCAAGAATCAGGGTCACTGCATCATGACGTCTGGTTGAACATTTCTGTGTCCAGCCTAATACTGTCAGACTATCTAAGCGGCGATTGTTACAGATTTGAGCAGTAGTCGGCTAATGAAGGCCCCCCACTGGACTGTACACCTATGTGTAAACTGAGTTCAGTCTAGGGGTGTTTCTCAATTAATGTGTCAATTCTCAAAAAATGTGTACTTATGCTCTCACACCCCCACTTACGTCATCTTCCATTCCTGAAGACCAGTTCTAATACTTACCAGGATGTCATTCCTGCCCCACCCTAAATATCAAGGAGGCATCAGTGGCGTCCTCGCCAAACAAGAACGATCCCATGATTCATTGCATCCCAAGTTCATTCTTGGGAGGCAACATAGCAAGACCGGTCTTGCCAAGACCACAAATACAATCTTTGCGTTCTTGGTATTGAAAAACACCATAGCTTTAGTTTGGCTCTAGTCTGTGTGCGGTAGTTGTAGAAGGTATCCACTGTCAGTCCAAAACTGGAACTGAGTAGTTTCAGGAAATCAGACCCCATGGTTCTTGGCTGTCACATGCACCGGTGCCTCCTAATGATTTGTCAGGAATCTGAAAGCTAATTGCGGCTTTTAGTCCATGGTAACTGCTTAACAGCAGAGGAAACAAACATGCTCTCTGCCTAGCAGAACAAGCCACATTCAAACCCATGTAAAGATCAGTGTCCTCTTCCTCTCTTCAAACTCCCCATCATTCCCCATCTCCAACCCTCCCCCCAGGTGAGAGACAGCAGCAAAGAACCTTCTGGATTCCTCTCTTTCCTGCGCAAGTCCACCAAGTACGAGGACAGCCAGCATGTGCTGTGCAACCTCAACATCACCATGCCCCCTTGTATCAAGGTAGGCCCAGCCACAACCTGGCTCAGTGACGCAACTCAGGACCCCCCCGCACATGGATATACTGTACCACACACAACAGAATGCGCCACAGTTAGCCACATTAGAACTGGCCTAGCTTCTTCTGGTTTGCATCATCCAGAGCTGAGTGTCACGAGGGAAATGTTTAATAGGATTATCAACTAATCCATGCCAAGAAGGACACTTTGAGTTAGGACAGGATTTGGAAACTACCATTTCAATCAAACGGTCCTGGATTTCACTTAAGCACCAAATTCTTTCTGTATGCTGATTGGTCAATCTCTTATAATCATGCATGTGAAATTGTAAGATGAGTCTTTCAGCCAACAAAACACACTAATCAAAGCACAAGAACAACTGAACTATTTATCCAAGCACATTAGCATTTTAGCTTTAAAGTAGTTTGTAAAACCTGAAGTACCCAAAGTGTCCTTCTGGCATGGTTTAGGAGGTAACCCTAGTACTTAATGTTAGCTACTGATGCCCTATAAAGCTGTTTGTCCCCTCCAACCCACACACCTCGTTTCTGAATGAAGATTGTGGGGACCGAAGACCGGCGCCGAACTTTGACTCCACTTGCGCTGAGGGAGCGATATAGTGCCCTAAATGAACCATCTCTGGGTAAGACCCTCATACGACACCTGGTCGGAGGAGACAACGGTCCATCAGTCACCTCAAAGTCACTGTATGTCACCATCACTATTTTAACTAACCTAAGAAGTGGAAACTGTTTGTTTGCCTGCCACATGTACGAAAACATCACATGTATGAAAGCCTATTCCTGGGGGGTGCTGTGTGTCTCAGCGGGCCTCTGTACTTGTGTGAAAGCTTGTCGGTTCATGCACCAGCCGCAGCAGAATACTCGCATCTCTTCTGGGCCCTTGAGCACGGTCTGTACCCCCCTCCCCCTCAGAAATACTCAAAGGGCACCAGAGAAAAAGGCCTGGCCCTGCACTCGGCCCCATCGAATATCACGCTGACCAATACACTGGGGAGTAGGTAGAATTTCAGGGGCCCAGACAAATTATCATCTTGGCCTCCCCTGCCATATTTTATGTATTCAAGGGCCCTTGTAAAGTACTGGGCCCTGTGAATCTGCCAGCGTATCCACACTTCTACTGTGGCCCTTACCATATATATGCAAGCGTACATCTCAAAGGAGAGCAAAACCTGTACTTGTGCACATGGCAAATAAAGCATCATTTCATCCTCATTTCATTTAATTTCCAGGTTGGGTCAGAGGTAAGTCTTAAGTGTTTAATAATACCGATGTCTATTGATGATTCTGCTGATGACCCTAACAGTCCGTTGACTGATAGAAGTCGAAGCTTTCAGATGTGAGTGATGGTGTGGACCCTAATGCTTAATAGAGATCATCCAGCCTAAGACGGATGATGGAAACAGAGTGGCAGATCTGTTTTCTTGCTTGACTGCTTCAGCAATCGTCCGGTTAACAGGTATGTGTTTATTTTACCGCGTTAACCCGTGCGCTTCCATGTGCCTCTGCAGCCACTATGAGCGCCATGGAAAGGACAGAGTTAAAGATGGCTTTAATCTCGGAGCAGCTGGGCTTGAGCTGGGCAGGTTAGTGCATGTGTGTGTGTGTGTGTGTGTGTGTGCGCGCGCGTGTGTGTGTTGGTGCGTGTCTCTTTCTGGGGGGAAATTTGGGAACAACGTCCCCACAAAGACTGTGGGTACTGAGAACCTTTGCAAAATGCAAAGTGTTTATATGTGTGTGCATTTGAATATGTAGACGAGGGGAGATGAGTGTCTATATTAATATATTTGCATAAGTGAATCATTTAAATTAAATTACCAACCTCCCAAGTTAATCCAGTCTTTGTGCACACAGTCTTAGTTCATTCTGCTAAGCTGCTAAGGAACGCACCGCGGGTCACAGGAAGTGAAGGCATAGTGACGCCTGCTGCTTCCTGTTTATGCAGAGCTGGCCCGCGAGCTGCAGTTCAGCGTGGACGACATCAACAAGATCCGGGTGGAGAACCCCAACTCGCTGCTTGAGCAGAGCTCCACGCTGCTCAACCTGTGGGCCACGCGCGAGGGCAAGAAAGCCAAGAGTGAGGCCCCGGGGCCCTCAGCGTCTCGGCCCCCAGTAACATGTCTGTAGCCTGCAAGTGACCTTTCAGAGTTGACCTGCCACCCTCAATCCCATGTCTCCCACTGTTCCTCTTTTTCTTTCTTTCTGTGTGTCCTCCCCCCCTTCCTTTCTTTTTCCTCTCCCTCCCCCTTTCTTTCTCGCCTCTGCTCCCATTGCAGTGGAGAGTCTCTACACGGCGTTGAGAAGCATCGACCGAACGGACATCGTTAACATGCTGGAGGGCCAGGGCCCACAGCCACGGCCCAGCAGCCGCGAGGGGGCGGGCCGTCGCCATGGTGACCGCGATCACCTGCTTCCCACCGGCATGACCAATGGTAAGGCTGGGCTTTCTGAAACTGCTCGTCTGTCTGTCCACCTACCCTTAATCCCTCTCCCCATCTTTCCTTCCTTTCCTGGATCCCACCCCAACCTCCCACAAACCTAGGCTGCCCCTCTCCCTGGCTCCCAGATATCCTGACCTTTAACCTTTCCCCCCACGCATCCCAACCCAGGGCGCAGCTACACTAGCGATCCAGCTACAGTTGCTCACGGTCCCTGGGGAGTCTCTTGTGAGGATTTCTGGATTTTTGGTTCCTGCATTCTGTAGAGTTGTATGCATTTCCAAGGTGTCATTTCTCAAGAAATGTACATTATTGAGTGTTTTCCATGTAGATTGTCTTATGAGATGAAGTGTTTCCAAAAATCACTTGGTTACTGTCACTAACAGAAGTCTTATTTGTATAATTATGGCCATTAAGTTGCTATAGACTTGATCTTTGCTGATCTTTGCTTTTTGTCCCTGGGGTGAATGACGTCAAAAAGGCTTCTGACCTTACAGAAAAAAATGCAGCCAATTGCTATTTATTGTGTTTGATGAGCATATTTGCAAATTTTTGTTAAAACAAAAAGAAATAATAAATTCTGATTGCACAGCGAAATGAGGTAATAGGTGTCCCAAACCTACACTGATCTGCTCTGCCTGGCGAGGGCTGTAGCTTTCCAGGGTCACGGGACCCTAAATGACAGTCTTGTTGTCTCTTGACATGCTAAACCTAGAAGCTAAAGGTAAGACCACAGAATATGCTGCTCGTGGCTAAAAATGTGCTATAATTAAATTTTGCTTTTCACCCATTGAATGCCACACTTTAAAAAGAGGAATTTTTGCAATTGTCTTTCTGTTCCCATGGGCTGATAATGGCCCTCGATTTCTGGACTTGTAGCTGCCACTACACATTTATTTTCCTCTCAAATATGTTGTTGATTATAATAGGGATGAAACTTCAGGGGGACGAGACAGCCGTGTTACAGAATGGTAGACTGGATCGTGGCCATTGGGGGCTTTGGATACCTGTACAGATGTATGCACTCGCGTACATTCACAGGCGCCAGTACTGTCACACAAATGCATATGCTTAAAGGCGCAAGCATCATCGCACAGTTATGGTAGTTTGCCCATTGATGAATGGGTCAGTAGCATGCTGGGTTGGGGTTAGGGTTAGGGTTTGGTTTGGGGGTTTAGAAAGAGTCCGGCCTGTCAGGGGGAGTCTTAGTATAATAACTCCCTACATTCCCTTAGCCTTGCCCTCTTACGGCTGACCCTTCCCTGTTTGATTCTGTGGACCAAGACCTGTCAGGCGCACCATTACTCAAACAACAGTCCTGATTTCCAGCCTGATTTCTCCCGACTCATCCTCAGACCACTGACAGTGAAGGCCAGAGAACTGAATACTACTTAGTTTAACAGAACTATGGCTCACTGTAGCCCCCCCAGATCGGGGGGTAGGATCAGGACCGTAAATGACACAGCAGTAAGCAGCATGTCTGATGTTCCTCTCGGAACTGCTGGTATGTATTTATGGAGAAATACCCAGGAGCAGCAGGAGGACATGTAAGGAAGACGTAGATACCTGCAGCTGGCTTTGGTGTTATTAAACCTGCTTTGAGTCCCATTTGGTTCTTGGAAGACCTCAGGTAATTTGTGCTGGTGGTGTGCTGGAGATGCACCACAAGGTTCCCCCTGGCTTCACGGCCCAGCTGTGGCTGTTCCATCAAGGAACTCCAAAGATCCGAGTGCAAGAATCAGGTGACGGTTTCTGGATTATTCTCACCACTTTCACAAGCGATATAGGCATCTGTAGGGATTCCTCTCAGGTCGTATATAATTTGATTAAAGGGTTACGGAGTGTGAGGGCATACATCAGTGGGTAGGACACGGCCCTGTGGAGGCTGTAGCTACGAGCCGTGTCAGCGCACTGTGTGTCCCTGTGAGTCCTGCACTACTTGTTCCTGTGACTCTGTCCCTTCTCTCTCTGTGTTTCTCCGGACATGTCATCTGCAGCCCAGCCGCCCTGCACCTTCTTCCTCTCACCTCTCCTCTCCGACCTCTGACCTCATGTCAGCCTCATGCCGACCTTCTCTTGGCCTCCTTTTTTGTCATCTTTTTTCGTTTTTTTTTTTCTTCCAAACAGTAGTGCATTTTTTTGGAAAGTCCACCTTTTTTTGGCCGCTTTGTCTGTAGCTCCCAACCCACACCCTGTCCTTTATAAGCATAGGGGGAGGAGGTACCCCCTGTCCCCAATGTCTCCGTCTCTCTCACCCTCTCCGTCTGCCTGTCCCTCTTAACCCCTTACAGCCACCTCCTGTGTGCATGCTCCTGCAAAACACTCCTATCCAAATGTCCCCCCACCCTCCCCCTTGTTTGTAATCAAGGGAACAGGAATGGGGGGGGTTTCTGAGGGATGGAGGGGGTAACCCATGTCGACTTTGGTCTACAGTATCCGTTTGTGCATGGCATGCATTCAAACGACTACTCGTACCGTGGAAAAAAAGGCATGTTGGCAATAATCCTTTTTTTCTGTGAATTCTTTGGAAATGGCATGTGATAGCACACGCATGGGGCCATGTGGCATCCTCGGCGGGGGACAGCTCTCCGCTGCCCGTTCCCTGGCCCTCAGCCATCCATGCTCGGACCTGCGTGTGTCTCTGTCCTGTCTGTACGTGTGCGTGTCCTTCACATGTTCTGTGTGCAGCCGTGATGATGTTGTGTGTCGTCGCTGTGCTGTCCTGTTGAGTGTCCTGTTGAGTGTCCTCCTGTCTGTGTGTTTCCGTCTGACTCTTTCAGCAGTTGGCATGTGACCCCGTGTCTTTCTATTAACCGGAGGCTTTCGGTCTTGTCTCTTAACCATCGCTCTTCTTCATGGCTTCACTGTCCTCACAATTCGACCCCCCCTTTCCCCCAAAACCTGACAAACCCACCCTCACTACCAGCATCCACAATCCTCATTGACACCCACATAAATACAGATAAACACAAACCACCCCAGACATACACAAAGTTAATCACATGGAGCACATCTGTGTCAGACAGACTGTCTTACAGTGCTCCCATTGGGGGTGGGCTCAGTCCATCCCAGCCAATCAGAGAGAAGGATACATATGACACTAACTAAATACTTGTCTCCGGTCACATTAGCCTTGCCTCTCTGTTTCTGGACATATTTACCGCTCCTTCTTCAGAGGCATGTAAACAGCCGCTGATTTCCTACAGAGTTCTCCCCTATCAAAGTGAAGTTATACTGATTTTCCCTGCTTTAGGTGAACCTAAGTTTTTAGGTTAGGGGTTCACAGTTATTTTAGGTCATTTTGAATTGATTTTTTATAAGCAGTTCAATATGACTTTTCAGGCTTTTGAGGTTAAGTTTTTGCTTAAGTTTAAGTTATTTTAACTTGTTTTAAGGTATTTCTTAGTAATTTGGCTTGTTATAGTTTTAGTTTTGACTGTAACCCTGGCCTTGGTCTGATGGCTGCACAGTTGTTAAATGTTGAAAAACAAACTTGGAAAAGCCCACAGGACATCAGCTCATTTTATGCCGGCTCTTTGAGTGTATATATAATTGATTGAGTTGTGTAGTCTCCACAACCCTTCTAATGTGCAAGCTATAATCAGTTCTTAATATTAACGAAATACAAGAACAGTTAATGATCAATGCCTGTTAATAAACACGTCATTGCTCAGTATAAGTACACACATGCAATCTATATGCAGAGGTCAGAACATCCTAGATACATTCAGACACAGCATTTACAGAGGGCTCCAGTAACCCTGCATGCACACATACACACACAAACACACAGGAGCAAGCTCAGGTAACCCTGACTAGATGGTTTGCCCTTTCTTGCAGGACACATTTAGAGATCTAGCCTTGGCCAGTAAGGGAGCAGGGAGGGCATGTGTGCACAGAGGGGGGGTGGAAAAGATGCCATCTGAGTGTGGGAGCCAGTGATATCATTTACGCCCCCTGCACCATCAGGAATACCACCAGCCAGCGTGGCAGTCCAGCTACAGGAGTCCTTTTACACAGGAGTCCTTTTACACAGGAGTCCTTTTACACAAGCACACACACTCAAACACGCGCGTGCCATTTGCTCGTCATGGTCTCTCGCTGAGTGTCTGATATCAGCCACATTGCACAGACACTTGGAACTCTGTCCAAACAACATATGGCTGTTACTTGGTTTGGTTAATCTCAGTTATTTATCCCTCGAGGACTCATAGCCCTTAGTCATTGTATACATACATTGAAGATGCAGGGTCCTGTAGGTGTGCCGCAGGAATGATGCAGGGATGATGCAGGGATGGTTCAGAAATCATTCAGGAATAGTACTGGGATGATGCAGGGATGGTGCAGCGATGGTCAGAATGGCGCAGGGATGATGTATTAATGGAGTAGGAATGTAGTAAGGGTGATGTAGGAATGGAGTAGGGGTGATGCCAGGATGGTGCAGGGGTGACTCTTCACATTTGTGGAATGTCACAGTTCACAATGGCTATTGATGGTTTGAAGCACCCTGCCTAGCAGGGACCTGGACCTGGCTGATCATGTGATTGATCATGTGGCTGATCATGTGACTGATCATGTGGCTGATCATGTGGCTGATCTGGAACCCGAGCTCCACAGTTTCTTATGAACAACCTTCCCCTGCAAGAAAGCTGCAACATGAGTGCCTGTTAAATGTGTGTCTGTGTAATTTGTTATGTTTGTTATATTGTTTGTTGTATTATAAAATCATATTAAGTCATTAGTTAGTTACTATAATTTAAGTGGTGTCAGTAGTATATTACAGAGTAAAAATACTCAACTACACTTCACAGATCTGTTAAATAGAGATGTGTGTGTGTGCGTTTGTGATGTGTGCAGAGCACAGTGGAATCTCTTGTAATGTGTGTGTGTGCATATGAGTGAGGGGCTGAGTGTGTGTGTGGGGAGGGGTGTGCACATGCTGGCACGTGTGTGTGTGTGGGGGTGTGTGTGTTACTGTGTGAGGTGTATGAGGGTTATACGCGTATGTGGGGTGTTTCCTGCATGTCTGCCTGCCAGCCTGCATCTGAGAGGCCTTTTCCCCAAGGTGCGTTTCTCTTGCCTGCCTGATGCCCCCGACGCGCGTTACGGATGTGTGCCCCATCGCCCCCCCTGCCCATGGAGGCACCCCCCCCCCGTTCCTCTAGCCCGCAGGTAGGAGCCAGCAGAGACGCTGTGAGCTGGGTGTCTGATATCACGCACGTTGCTGAAAGCCCGGGCCGGACACCCCGCCCTCCCGTTGCCCCCTGCCTGCTCCCGCATCGGCCCTCCCAGGGGCCCGCTGACCCTGTTCCTGTCCCCCTGCATCCGGCTCTCGTTCTCCCCGGGGCCACAGCGGCGGTGCATGGACGGGCGGGGGGGCCTGCATCAGTGTGCTTCTTTCTGTTTCGCTTCAGGTTATGGGCTGGCACAGGAGGAGCTGCCCTCCCCCGCCTCCGGGCAGTACAGCCTGGCCTCCCCGCTGGGCGGAGAGCACTACTGGCAGGAGGTGTCCAGCATGGAGTGCGCTCCCATTGCCACCACGGAAGAGGACACGCTGATGGAGATGTCAGAAGTGCAGGTGTGGCCCTCGGGGGCCAGCCCCTCCCTGGTGCCCGTGGAGGACTCCTCGTTGGAGTGGAGCAACGCCGACGAGCTGGATGTGCCGTCGTGCGGCGGCAGCCTGGGCCGGCCGACCAGCGGGGGCAGCGGCGGGGGGGGCGGGCTGAGCGATGCAGAGACACTGGGCGAGCCGGAGCACAGCGAGGTCAGCCTCAACGGGCTGGACGGAGGTCAGAGGTCGGAGGTCAGGAGGTCGGAGGCATCGGAGGAGGCTGGGGCGGCGGGCGGCAGTTCGACGGCCGGAGCCGGAGGAGGAGGAGAAGAAGGGGGGGGAGGAGATGAAGGAGGTGGCACAGACGGGCCGAGCTCAGAGGACGGGCTTTCTCTTATTGCAGGACAGCAGCGGGTGTACGCCCGCCTGAGCGACTCACCCGGTCTGACCCGAGTGGCTGAGCGCAACGGAGACAGGTGAGGCTGGTTACCATGGCGATGCCGCCATCCACAGGGCCTTCTTATGGGGTTTCAGTCCTCTGATTCAATTAGAGCGAGTCGGGTTTGGTTCTTAGTGATTTAATGAATAATAATAAGGATAAATGCGCTCTTTTATTCATTTCTTGGAGACACAGTGTCTCAGTGAGTAGCACTGTCCCCTCGCCTCCGGGCCCCGGGCTCTCAGGGACCCCTGCAGAGTGTGGAATGCTGGCACCTTCCCACCTAACTGTGCAGAATTCCTCCTGATACTCTGGTTCCACACGCCGGTGAAGTGGTGTCATATTACCTGTGTTTTCCTGCAAATACTGATGGATTTTCTCTGCAGTCTGACCCAGTCTGCCCCCCCCCCAGGTCAGCCAGCACCTTCCTGTCCTACCTACATGACCAGTCCTCCAGCCAGGGCTGGCACTCCCCCCAGAACTGGCTTGGGTCCAAGCCCAGGCAGTCAGCTGAGCTGCCGGTGTCGTCTGGACCAGGTGGGACCCGAGATGGCGACTTGGGGCTGTCGCACATGGCCCAGGACGGACTACTGCAGCCTGCGTGGGACGCGGGGCGCCCAGAGGCCCTGCTGAGTCACTTCCGCAGCACGCAGCCTTTTGAGAAGGGGCTGAGCTACCCACAGCGGCCAGCCGAGCTGAGGGACTGGGAGGAAGCACGGCTGAGGGGGCAGGTCGGTATCCAGGCCAGAGGCTCACAGCCAGGGCAGGCACAAGCTCAGGGCTTTTGTAAGAAGGTTCCATTTGGATTCATTCATGACCTTTCATAATGTTTCCAGCACCAAGAGCGATCAGTAATGAAACATGATGGGGCTCTGGCGCCACCCCTGGCGAAAGACCCTCATTGCAGCATGACTCCTGAGTTAATGACGTAAACACTTTCCTGGTGTATTAAAATGCTCATTTTCTGCATACCCAGATAAATAACTTATCTCTTATATATTAAAATGTTTATATGCCAAAAATACAGCAGTGATAGGGGTGGTTATTTGAGAACACTGGAGTCTCACTTGAGACTCGATTCTTTTCCATTTCACTCACTTATAATTTTTATACTCTCTTTGAGTGAGTTTTGAGGACCTGGCCATATTGGAGAGCTTTCACGTCCCTGCATTGGGGCTGTCTACGAATCTCACAGACTAATGGCCAGAATGTCTTTCCTTTTCCTATCCAGAGTGTGCTGGGCTGAGTCTCCCCCCCCCACCGTCATGCAGACGCTGTCACACACACATCCGCACTCCCAAGCCCACCCCCAGCTTCTGAAGAAGGGCAGAAACACAGGCCGGCCCAGCCAAATATAGCGCTCTCCACGCCATCCTCTCAGTTACCCTGCCCCCTTACAGCAGCCTAAGCTTTCATCTATGACCTCTCATTTCCAAAAGTTCAATTGCATCATGGGATATACTAGGCCATGACTGGTGTGATCCTGCTTATCGATATTTATGCCAAGTTAATATGGATGAGTGATGTGTGGATTGGTTGAGTTAATCACTAGTGTTTTCGATCTGTGTCATACGGCGCCCGTCACTGTACTGGCGGGTGCTGAGGAAGGCCATTCGCTGCCATGGGAACACCGCGATTTGGCAGGGCGATGGTCACGCCCATTGAGTGGCCGCTGGTCCAGACTCCTCCGCGAGGCTGCGTCTGGGTGAATTTCACAAAGCTATGGTGATGAAAAGTGTGCAGTTTGGGCTCAGAGAGCCTCACTGCCTGTCAATGAGACAACAGAGCGAGCAAAGGCAGCAGATATATGAGTATAATGTACTCTTATGCTTGCCGACCCTCTGGGACCCACACAGTGCCTGCAGGGAACAGTGTGGAAGTCAGCAGCCTCCAGGGACAAAGCACGAGCTTCACGCTAGCAGAGAACGAGCCGTGGGAACCGGGGGGGGGAGGACGGGGTGCTGAAGCCACCCCAACAGGTGGCAAGGGGGTATTTAAAGCCTCACACTCTAAAAGGTCCTGGGTGGGTAATAAGGCAGGGGGTGTTTTTTTGGAGGCAAAGGGAAGCAGGAAATAGGCGGCCAGCATGCGGCTGTGCGGCAGATGAGGCACTGCGAGCCCCGAGTGAGGGGCTGAGGGCACAGGCAGTGCGGCGAGACGCCGGCCGGCAGACGGCCCCCTCGCACCCCGCGGGCAGCTGCCAACATGTGGGCGCTGCTAACGGAGCTTTTCTTCAGTGGGGCCCTGCTGGCTTTCCTGGTCATCAGCTGCCAGAACGTGCTGCACATCGCCAGCGGCTCGCTCCGCTCGGCACTGGCCTGGGTGCACCGGCGGCTGGATGCCGAGCTGGGGGAGCTGGACGGCACCTCCGACGATGAGGAGAATGTCACCACGCGTGTGGTGCGGCGCCGGGTCATCCTCAAGGTACTGGGGGCTGGGGGGGGGCGGCCAGGGCCTTGCAGGTGGCGCTCATACTCTGCTGTTTGTGCTTCAGGGGAAGGGGTCTGGATCGGGCGCTCGGTGAGGCCCAAGACTACCCCCAAAAAGCCAACAGTGACTTACTCGTCTCCAGGGCTGGCCATAACAGAAAATGTTATATGGGAACCCCCCTGGAATCCAGGTTCCATTTTTAATCCCAGTCCAGCCCTGCCTGTCTCTCCTTGGGACAGAACAGGTGCAGAGGTGACGCTGGGACGGATGATTTTTAGCAGGGGGGGAGCGCTGGGCTCTGGCGGCCTCGAATGCTCACCTCGCTGTGCCTGTACCCACAATTCCTCAGACTATACATGTGAGCTGCTGCTCTCGCCTATTTTTATAGCGTGGTGCCAAGCACCAGATTAGGTACAGCATTCTATATTTCTGGAAGCATTATAAATAGAGAATAAATAAGTGGAGACTCAGGGATTTATACACCATCACTGTCGGACGGGGCGCTGAACTCACAGAATTATGGTAAAATCTGCATCATTTTTCATGTTTCTATCTGCTTCTGGTTGCCTATGTTCTGTTTAGCTGGAGATGTGCCACAAAGGAATGCATTTTGACATTTTAGGAAGGCTGGTTACATCCGGGTACCACCAGGATGGACCAATGGGAGGTGTTTTTGCTTGCTTAGCATTTACGCTAGCATGTGAAATCTGTCATGGAGCATTATACCACATGGTCCTCCCACCTGAGGCTTTTAGCAGAGCTCTCCAAATGAGGTCACTTCCAGATGTTTCTGTTTGTTGGATCTGGATCAGTCAGTTCCCTGTTCACCTTCACCGGAGTGTACACGGTCTGCTCTTTGATCAGCTTGTCTGGTCTGGCAATAAAGTCAGGGGCCCAAGGACAACAGATGACAGGCTGAAGTCACCTTAAGCCGCCTTGCCTATAGTTACACCCCCCGCCCTCCACACTGCGATGGGTTTTTATACAATGCTGTTGTTGCTACTCTTAAAAATCACAGCTTTGGACCTTTTGCACCCCCCACCGGCCTGCAGGTCAGTCACACAGTAGTAAGCGAGGAACGCACAGTGTGGGGGGGGCTGTTACATGACTTATGGGCAGCGTCCACGGGCCGCTGCTCTCCCCTGGCTCAGGGCCAGCCACACCCCTGCTGTGCGCCGCTACATGCCCTCCCAGGAGAGCGACGGCGCTCCGTGAGCCATTTAACCCTCAGGAGCTCCACAAGCTTCTGCTATTCTTCTCTCTCCCCATGGTGAAGCGCGGTGCTGCCCCCGGTGGCAGGCATGCCGGGTTGCACTGTCATACCGACGCCTGGGGAATGGGGGTGATGTGTGAGGGGCGTTTCTTTGCTTTAAAGCGCTCCTGATACCACCCACCCCGCTACACCTAAACATTCATGACATTCAATATGTGACTGCACATCGCTGTGGGAAAACCGCCAGACCGTATAGCCCTAGGTCACAGTTTGCTGGTTGCCGTCAGCAGCTGCTCTGCTTTGTTACAGTGTCAAACACTCTGTCTTCTGTTATATACCATCACTAGGCATGAACTATTCCCCCGTCCACACACAGGGCCCTATTTGGCACCGGCGGTTTTGCTAGTTTCATACCAAATGTGTTGAGGAGCAACGCGACTTTAGCGACAGGCGTGTCCAGCGCGTACGCCGCACTTGGGAAACCAGGTCGAGCCCAGATGTGCAGGCTGAAGACAACTTCATCACGGCCTACCCTGGGCACAGAACCTTTACAGCGACCTTGTTGTTTGATCTTTTTGATGAAGAAAAGAACAAAATATATCCCGCCGTATGTGGGTCCCATTTTACAAGCCTGCAATATTGTTCCTGCTATCTGTATCAAAAAAGACGCATCGAGGCGCATACAGCTGTTTCAAATTACAGTACGGTACACATTAAATTCCCAAACTGTGTATACTTCAAATATGCTATAATACAGCACAGTTCTGTACATAAAATATAGCCTATTGTAGATGCAGATGTAGTTGTTGCATCTCGGCTCATTTCTGGCAGTTTATCAAATTAGCAGGAGAACATTTCAAACTGGATTTAAGGAAGCACTTCTTTACACAGCGGGTAGTTAGAGTATGGAATAG
>JAODKN010000041.1:35338389-35356618 GCA_026774425.1 Petrocephalus zakoni | reverse complement strand
AGCAACAAGGTGGCAGAGCAGCCAGGTGGCAGAGCAGCCAGGTCGCCAGGTGGCAGAGCAGCCAGGTCATCAGGTGGCAGAGCAGCAAGGTGGCAGAGCAGCCAGGTCGCCATGTGGCAGAGCAGTCTGGTGGCAGAGCAGCCTGGAGGGAGAGCCGCAAGGTCGCCAAACTACTTGAGGATGCGAAGCGCTCAGCATCAGTTCAGCTGGTATTAAGCACATCACCAGTGGACTGTGAGGCAGTAGAAACATGTTCTCTGGAGTGGTGAGTCAAGCTTCGCTATTTGCCAGCTTGACAGATGAATTTGGGTGTGGCGGATGCCAGGAGAACACTGCCGGCCTGAGTGCCAGGTATAATGTTTGGTGGGGGGGGGGGGGGTTGTCATGGCTTGGTAGAGGCCCCTTAGTTCCAGGGAAGGGGAATCATAATCCATCAGAATACAAAGACCTTTCAGACAGCTGTGTGCTCCAGCTTTGTAGGGACAGTTTGGGGAAGGCCCTTTCCAGATCCAGCATTGCTGTGCTCCCGTGCACAAAGCAAGGTCCATAAATCCATGATTAGGCGGGATTGGTGTGGAAGAGCTCGACTAGCCCGCACAGAGCCAATTTGAAATACAATGGAAGAAATAAAAAAGAAACAACCATTAATTAGTTTATTAGTTTTGGTCCTCAAACAAACAGAATTAAGCAGGAGGTGAGAACTAGATTAGGGGGGGGTGAAATGCAGCATCTCTGGGAGAAGTAGCGGCACCTGGCCTGTGAGGCAGGCTAACGGGAAGCATGCTGGGGCAAGTTCCCCCCCTCCCCCCCCCTGTTTGGACAAGCATGGGCAGGGGGTGGCTGCCATTACGCCCACGCCCAGTTTGGGGGGTTAACAGCGCCCCTCGTGGCAGACTGCCCCGGGACACTGTAACCTGGGCTGGGCTATCAGGACTAGGCAAACAGCCATGGTGTACAGTGCCCCCCAGGGATGAGTGCCCACATTCACCCCACCGGAGGTGATCACTTGAAGGTCTTCATCTTCAAGATGCGACACTTGAACGTATTTCTGCCGGGATTCATTGTGAGGCTCTAAGATCTTGAGAGATTCACTGGCTTGGCAATCTTTGGACAATAATCTGAGGCTCCATTTCTCCCAATATCTAGATAAATTAATCAGTTTAAAGGAAATAAACTTTAGGTCATTGACAAAAAACGCAGGCTGTACTACATTAATCTTCTATAACCAAGGAGGAGTGTAAAGTCTCTCCCAGGAGCCGCAGAACAGGAGACACACTGGCTGCACCTTTACGGATGGCAAGAGTACCTGAACGAACCCTCACAGAATGGATGGGAATTTAAAAACCTGTATTCTGTGTGCAATAAAAGGATAAGCAAATCCCAGAGCACCCCCAGCTGGATTGACCAATCAGATCAATCAACTGGAGCTACTCCAGCTGCCCACTGTAGGGCCAGCGAGTAGCATGTAGTTGTCAAAGAGCTGCATTCATATTGAGAAAAAAGGCTGCAGGTTCAAGGCCCAGGAGAAGCGCTGGTGCTGCATCCTCGAGTGGGGCACTTAGCTAAAGGGCCGCAATAAAATGTCCAGTATGAACAAAGACGCAGCGTTAAAATATGCGTGGATCATTGGGATGAAAGGGCCCCAAAGGCAATAGAAACTGAAATGATTTTGGTGGGGGGGGGTCACGTTGCAGAAAGGAAGCTTTGACAAAGCTGGGGCACCGAGCGTGTCCACTTTTCCAGGGAGGTGTGCAGCAGTGACTTTTGGGGGGCACTTTGAAGACGCCCCCTCGCATGCACACAGTAGCCTCTTGGCATCTTAATGTTAGACCCCCAGCCCATCCCGTTTATCCCCTCGTTACCTCTGTCCTTCCCACCTCTTCCTGACGCCCCCCACGCCCCGACAGTCACCCCCCCCCCCCCCCCCAGAAACCTGAAGACCTGAGTCTGAACCCCTCCTGGCACAGGAAGCCGTGCGGCTGGGCGCTTTGTGAGAACGCTGACGACTTCCCCGTGACGCAGCCCGTAACCCTAAAAGCAGGACGGCTCATTCTGGGAGGGTGGGGTTGGGGGCTGGTGGTAAATAGCTCTTTGACAGCTGCTCGCAGAGGCCATAAACACTTTCTCTGGGAACGCCTGCCAACCTGAATGTCAAGAAGCGCTGTAGGAAGGCAGATGCAGAGTCTAATGCTACACATTACCTATAGATATTTGTACAAATCATTTAAGTGCTTGTTAAACAAATGCTTCATGTGAGTAATATAGGTTGAATGGCACAAGAGAAATACCCACCTTGGGACATAAGCTGGCAGAGAGAGGTGACAAGCTTTTGATAAGCATTAGAGCAGCAAGAAGTCAAATGTGAAATTACCTGTAAAGAATCCCACTTAAGTGCTGACTGTCCTGCTTGACTCTAATGGATATTACGTTGACATTTTCAGTGATAGAAATTGTTTGTGACTGGAAAGTAACAATAAGCTGCTTTGGTAGGATAATGGCATTAAAAAGTTCCAAAACATACTGGTGTATTCTTTCATTTAAATGTGCCCCCCTCCAACTTTGTTTGAAACTGGATATCTTATGTCCTTACAGCGGATGAAAATGTAATGCCTTTTGAATCAACAAAATATTGTGCTTTATTAATATTCTTTTTACAATGTCTATTTACAAAAATATCATTTTAATTACACTGTGATATCAGCATACATGTTAATACAGCCGGTTTAACAAAGACCTGGGGAAAGTCAGGGGACTATTCCTGAAATATCATTTCACATTCCCTTACGTCTCCTGTTGCATTGAAAGTACAAAAATGCATAAACTGTCTGAACACTTCAGCAGAAATTTAATAGCACTCTAAAAATATATATATATTTTTACTATGAATCGAAAAACATGGCAACAAACATTTCTATACAAAGAAGAAAAAAATAAAATCACTTGAAATATTTAAATATTAAACATTACAAGAGTGACATAAGAAGCGAAGATTTAAGTCAACCTTCAAAACTTCCAAAGAAATAAAGAGCTATCGCAGTCATGGCGCCTATCAAAAAGGTACTTTGGGTGACCTGCAGTTACCCACATCTAGAGGTAAACATTAAATAATACGCCTGCAGGACACATGGAAGGAGTGCCGGCTACCAAAGATCTTTGGTCTGTCCTCATACTGTTCCAGTCCAGCCTCTGGGATTCTCAGAAAGCTCCTTGGTTTCGACAGATGTCCCGCTTAAGTGTCTTTGGAGTTGCTTTTTGGTGCGGGGCGATGTGATTGGTGGGCAGAGGCCACGCCCTGTCAATGGCAGCCACACTCCTCCACGATCATGTCCTCATGGTGGCGCAGGACCACGCCGTCGTTCTCGTAGTACAGCATGGAGAGCGGGCTGAGGCGCGTGGGCACGCAGGATGGACAGGCCACACGGTCTGGGTGGTAGAGCTTCAGAAGGCTCTGTAGCAGGAAGGAGAAACAACAGGGTGTCATTCATACTGTAAAGACTCTAAGCAATACAGGCAAAATCGGCATAAAGAGTGAAACCTGAAGAGAGAACCACACTAACTAATATTCAAGTCATAGTCAATCAACCAAGTGAAGAGAATGAGATGCTTAGAGCTCTTAGATAGGAGACTTGTGTCTTACCTGCATGTAGGCGTGGTTGGTCGGCTTGAAGGACTCATCAACCGGGGTGGGGCACTCGCCCTCGCAGCGGAAGGCGTTGTAGCGCTTGGGATACACGATCCACTCGTTCCAGCCAATCTGGTCGAAGTCCACCCACATGTCCACCTTCCGGCAGAGGGGCCGCTGGCTGGCCTCTGCGGGGGGCGGGGTGACCACGGGGCCTCCCGCCGCTCGCACCCGCTCCTTCTCCATGCGGTTCCGCTTGTGCCGCCGGCTCTGGGACTCCCGGGTGCCGCGGTCCAGGCCCACGTACTTGGAGTGCTCCACCGTGCGGATGAGGGTGGGGGTGCGCTGGCCCTCCGACTCGCTCCTGTGCTTGGAGAAGACCACCATCATGACCCGGTCAGCCGTGGGGTGCTGGACCCGCCTCAGTGCTGCGTGCCGGAGGTCCTCCTTCTCCTGTCGGTGCTCCTTGTTCTCCTGGGACGTCGGCTCCTCCACGGCCTCCACCAGACCTGGAGAGGATTCCCCCTGGTGCAGCCAGTACCGGAGCAGCGCCGTCACGTTGAAGACCTTCCAGGAAGACTTGATGCCGCTGGGCATGGTGCTGAAGCTACCCAGTAGGAGGCGCTCTTCGGGGCAAGGGTCCATCTCCGGGGAGCAGGGCTGTCGGCCGGAGTGGTAGATGTCGACGGTGGCATGCTTGGAGGAGCTGAACTCGGGCACCCGGAACCGCAGCTCCGAGAGCTGGACATTGTCACTGGCGGAGATGGAGGACATGTCAAATGTGACGGTCCACTTGTCGCCAACCTGATGGCAACCTGAAGGCGGAAGAAAGGAATGCAGATGAGAACACATCCAACGTGAACATCTTCCAGAATAATATGCCATCACACAGACAAAACGTGTGAAAGGAACGTTAAATGTCATTTTTCGTGAGTCGGCACAATTAAAATGACTCGGTGAAATAATTCCAAACGTCAAAACGCTGCGGCGGGCGGAGTGAGCAGAAATTTAGAGGTGGAGAAAAAAAATTGTGTATTGAACCTCCAGCCGGTCACATTTGTAACAGACGTCTGGGAGCCGGCCAATACACACGCTGCACTCACATAAAACAGAAAAGCCCCTTTAAAGTCGAATAAGCATCGCGACGAGCCCGGCTGATAAAACAGGACTTGCAGATAAACACAGATGCGGTAGCTGACTGAAGATTATAGCGCGATAAATCCCTTACGCCTGTCATTAAAATCTAATTCACCCTTCAAGTGAAAACTGATATGCAATTATATGACATGTCACGTACATTTATTCACGTACAACAGATCAGCAGATTAAGTGAAATAGTGAGCAATATTAACCGGGTTAATCTGCCGGGTTATGTACATTTATTATATTCGAAAATGTATTTATCTTGAAGATGTGACTTACTTTTCGCGATCAGACTCAGGACGAAGTCGGAGGCGTGCAGCGCCGGGGTGTCGGTGCCGGTGGGGCTGACCAGACTGACAGCCGCGTCCGCAGCCTTCAGGGTCCGGTACAGCTGCATCATGTACAGCGGGTACCTGCTCGGCTGGTACCGGGAGCTTGTATGTCCAAAAGCGGATCCCGGAGTCAGAGAGGGCCGCTTGGGGTCGTGGGAGTCCCGATGCAATGCCTCACTGAGCCCCCGGGGGCCGGGATGGGAGACTGACTGGGAAGCGCCGGCGCTGGTGCAGGATGCGAGGAGAAGAGCCAGGACCAAGCTGTCCATGTCTGCCGCTTTGGGATTCCGCTTTCGCGGCTTGTGGGCCGATATTTCAGCAGAGAGAGTAAAGCAGAGGGGCAGAGATGGGGATTCAGCGTCCTCCTGCCTGCCTGTCCTGCTGAGACTGAGGCTGCGGCCAGCCTGCGCCCCCGTCCCGGCATTTATAGCGCACGGCTGCCCTTTGATGACCCCTGTCATCCAGGCACCTTTGAAGTGCTCTCTGATCCGCAGGGCCGCTCCAAAGGGGACGCAATGTTAGATCTGTCAAGTTCATTGTCTCTCGAAACTCTGCCGGCTTTTATATTCATGGCGCACGAAGACGCTAATCCCCCTGTGCTGTATATTGGGGCGCCCTTTGATAAGCCACCTTACAGTAATATTAGCCAAACACATCAGTAAATGGGGGTTAGGGTGAGGGTTAGCCAAAGGGTCCGCGCACGCGTCCGCGATTACTGACAAGCCTTTGGTTCGGCTTTTAGACGCAGAGGAGAGGGTGCATAAAAACTAGTTAGTGCTTTTCCAAAATTAAATGAAACGAAAAAACCTTTACCCAACACGATGCATTTCGACGCCAAACAATTAAAGCCAATGTGAACATCACGTTTTGATGGCGAATGATTTTTTTTGAGAATATCAGGACTTCGATTTTGGACAAATGTTAGTTTTTCACTTAGTGTTTGATATTTTTCCATTGCTAATTAGTAGTAAAAGCAGCAACGATCTAGCCGATATTTCGCTATGAATTTCATTTCAAGAATCACGTTATAACCGTTTTCTTTTACTTCTGAAGCCAGTGTGTTTCGGTTTGTTGGCCTGTACGAATGTATTAATATGATAGTATGAACATAGCCTAATATTCACATCTAAATGAAAAACACTTCAGCGCAGGTCCCGAAGCGCGCATAATGTCATACAGTCCAAGTTTCCCCAATCCAGTCACTTTAAGTGCATGAATGGACTGGAACTATAATAAAAATCCGTTTGTACTGTTTGATATACAAATGCGTGTGAAGATATCAAAGGCTTGAACATGATATTACGAACATTTTGAAAAGCTATGAAGTAAGTTCTTAAGACACTCTTCTGACAATGGATCAAACAATCCTTAAACATAATTTAATCCCCGAAACCCATTGTACAGTTATGAAGACAATCTTAATTTTCCATTATTAAATTCTCAAAGCAACACTTCAAACGGTGAGCTTTAGGTTTAGATTTAAAGGCTTAATAAATTCAATCTCCAATCGTGTCGCCATCAGAACTGAGCTGACCTAAACTACATGCTTAAATCGTTAACCTGGAAGGTAGAACAAAGCTGCAAGAAAGTAATAATGGTATCTTTATTCTTAATTTAAGGGCTTTCTTTTGGACAAATTCAAACTAACACTGCAGTATGCATCTTCCCATGTGTGTGTGTTAATTGTCCTACTTGTTCATGTAAGTTACCAGTGGTAATGTTAGTTTTCTCGTAAGTATCCTTTTAGAAGTAAGTATACATGAAAACGCTTACTAGAAGCTTAATTTGGACGCATTTCTACTTTCGTTTTTATAAAGTGAATAAAACTAAACCCTCAGAGTTATTCACCCTACACAAACGAAATGACGTGCTTAGTGTTTTTTTTTCGGATAATATATATAGCGGGACCTTTTTTCAGTCCAAGCTACGATCTTCTCAGTTATTATGTCCCACTAATATCCCATCAACTATAAACGTATAAAATCACAAGTGATAGAATCCTCGTGTCCAGCCTTTGGGACCAAACTAGTGTGTATTAAAATAACATTAACAACAACAAGTGGCCCTCACACACAGGGCAGGTAAAACTGACCACACTGTACTGTCAGCTAGATATACATATACAAGAGTGGTGTTTATTCTTTTTATTAAATATGCAGAGGACATATGACAAGCAACAGGAAGCGGGTCACACACACACACACACACACACACACACACACACACACGTATATAAGCCTAAAAAATATTTCAATCTGCACAGCAGCA
Source organism: Petrocephalus zakoni (assembly GCA_026774425.1). NCBI lineage: Eukaryota > Metazoa > Chordata > Actinopteri > Osteoglossiformes > Mormyridae > Petrocephalus > Petrocephalus zakoni. Next base: position 35,349,253 of record JAODKN010000041.1, on the reverse strand, counting down.
TGAATTAGTTTACTGAGACTAAATGTAAGTCACGCACCATTTCAGAATATTGTATTTAAAAAACACAGACCGGTGTAACAGGGAACACTACAGTTTCAACTACTGCTTCAAAACGAGACCTAGCTAAGATTTTGGCTCCCCGAACTTCCATTAGATCATTTGACACTTTTCTGTTAAACTTTTAGAATGAAAAAATCTCAACATATCTCTGTGCAATATATATATATATATGGGAATGCATTGCATATTTTCAAGGGTGCAGATTTGGGTATGGATGGTAGGGTCATGCTCCTACCAAAATTGTGGAAGTACCATGTGTATACAGGGGGTATGGGGATGATTTGGTCCTTACCCACTTTTAGAACAAGCCTATGCCCTTGCGAATGTTTGTGCAACACTATTAAGTAGGCTATATTTTATATATCGATGTGTGTGTGTGTGTGTGTGTGTGTACATAAATATTTTGTGACATCACAGCATCCAACAGTCGCTTACTGTTTCAATAATTGTTTCCTGTGTTGGGCCATTTCCTATCTTTCAAATGGCATTAAAGAAGTGCGTAACCTGTGGAGGACAGAGAAGAATATGAAGATAAACGCCTCAAAACCTTCAAAGAACAGCGGCGCCCTCGTGTGGCGCGGATTTGAACGACACCGTAACGCAGCCGCGGCCGTAACCCTAAAGACCGGTTGACAGTTACCTGCTGGATAAACTCTTTCTGCAGGTCCGAGTCCTCGGCAAACTCAGCACTCGCATCCAGCACAAGAACCGGCACCCGTTTCAGCTGCTCGAAGTGCAGTCTACCACCAAAGGGGGGAAAAGAGTTACACCGAGGAACAGCACAATCCAAAGAAATATCTAAGGCAGCTTCTCAGAATTCATCTTAAATCATTTAGCAATAGGCAGCGTTGCATGTGACACATGACAGTTTAGCAATGAAATGGACATTTTGAAATGAAAGGACTGGCAGTGATCATTAAACCACATGAGAGAATTAAAGGAACTTCAGACACCCAAAATTTTAACATTGGCAATAATTTGCCTACAGAATTAAAATAACTTGCTGTTTATATTTCAGATTTCTGACTATCCCAGTGGCTGTTTTCATACCTAAGTACCCAGAAGGTTATATTGGAATTCTTCAGTCAAAACTACTGATCAGATATATCGGAAAGTAAATACATTTATAGTTGTCACCTAATTTTTTTACACTTAGACATGCAGCTAGATTCACTCCATAATTTAAATGTTTGTTTTCATTCCAATGAATCAGCAGTATGCTTGTATTTATCTTTAATGTGTTTGTGTGAGCATCCAGCAATGGCTCTTACTCTGTGCTCCTGTGAACCAGCCAGTCCTCATGCAGAACGTGCAGCCTGTCCAGGTATTCCAGCTTCACCCCCTTCTCCTCTGCCCGGCCTCGCTTCCCCAGGCGCCGGAGGCAAATCTGTATAACACAACAACACACCAAACCCCCTCAGCAACCCCCAGTGCAAAGGCCTGTTTATAAGCTAACAACATGACTTGCTTACATGCTGCCTTGTAAACTCTAAACATTCTATAGTCAAGCATCTGCCTATACCCACATGTCACATTCACAGGGTAGAGGACTGTTTATAGTATGAGAGTTCATGGTAACCTTGGAACTCTGTTTCCAGTGCAACCCCAGGAACCGGACCAGTAAGACGTAGCTGAGGGCAACAGTGAAGCATCATGGGAAACACATTTAAGAGAATAAAGCCAACGATTAATGCCCTGAAAAGCTTTCAACTGGCTTCTACCATCACCACATTATGCTAAATATGTAATAACGTCTGCTAAATGCTAGTCACTGATGTACCTACAATCACAGAAATCGGTTCACTTAAAGATCACAAAAAATTATATATATATATATATATATATATATATATATATATATAGTACTCTGCTAAATATTTATGATATAGGCAGAGTCTGCATGTTAGCAAATAGAAAAACAGGTCGGGGGTAAGGACCTCTGGTGGTGCCTTCAGATAAATGATTCCCTCCAGCTCCAGGCGCCGACCAAACTGCTCGACCAGGAACGAGTGCCAGTCCTGGTAGACAGCCCACTCAGCAGAGCTGATACAGCCCAGCTGGAACATATTGAGTGCAAATATGTACCTGTATCCAACAAGAAGTGGCAGGAGGGGCGTACGGCCAGTTAGGAGAAATAGCGCCCCCTATAGGTTAGCGCGTTTGGTACGATCATCTTCACCTGTCACTGTAGACGGAGCGCTCAAAGACCTGCACGGGCGCGGCGCATGCGCGGAGCAGGCGCTGGGGAGGCGACTGCAGCTGCGTGCGAAGGCGACTCGTACACGAGAAGGTCTGGAAGGTGTAGGCCCATCGTCGCGGGTCCTGGTACATCATGTCCAGAAGGTTGCTCACCGATTGCTGCGAAGACAGTTATCTGTGCGTAAGGCTACGACTTTTAGGTGGTATTTAGAGCCCGCCTGGCAGCTAATGGACCAAGCATTAGTGCGCCGACGCAAGCCCACACCTGAGTGTCCACTTTCTGCCACTTGCTGACCGGCTCGGGTACGACCTCCCAGTCTTCACCCGCAGACTGCAGAAGCTTCGCAAACGTTGACTTCCCTACCGCTGTTTTTCGCATAGACACAAAGGCACTGCATGTAATAATGTGTAACATTATTATTATTTAGCAATGGATGAAGTTTACATCTGAATAACAAATCACTCGCATTCGATTAACCGCACAGTGGATCAATTTAAGGAGGACCGATGACTTACCAATGTTTCCTTCAACTGAAACCCTCTTAATCCGGCTAACTTCGTGCATTTGCCGTCTCGCATCCTCGTACTTTCCATCCGTGGAAAGATCGCGCTTACGCATCTCGGCCACATTTTCCGGATGGGTACCTCCGCTGGAAGCCAGACCGCGTCCACTGACCCACACGCTCTTTGCGCCTACATGGCGGGAAAGTGGCGGTAGTATCCAGAATGTATTTCTATGGAATGCGATCGGACTGAAAGCCACGCAGTTCCGTCCAATGGCCCCAAAAGCCACACGAGACATGCTCCTCATCAGGCGGCTGTACCAGTCTCCTGACTTATCTGAACACGTGCCGAAGTGAAAGCAGATCAACCATGAATGCTCATAAGCTGGACGATCTGTGACATGACATTTCAACAGCACAAAATGACAGCTGCAGCTGCAGGATACAAACCGGACTAAATTTTAATTGGGTTTGTTTACGGCATGCTTTCCTCAGGCACTTCCGGCCGACACAAGGTTCACTTCCGGGTCGGGAGTAGGCACGCGCTCCCTAACAAAACACGCGAGTTCAGGTTAATTGGACTATTGTAATAAATATTAAGAATGGTCACGGTTAGAAGAACGAGAATTCGTATTGACACTCTTAATAACTAGCAGAAACACAGATTGTAGGCGTTGCAGTCCTGTTCTTGCGCTGCATCTGCATAGATGTCTTATTACATAAAACTTGGTTAAATATTACAATTCCATCTATTTTCAAATTTACATCCAATAAATGAAACACCAAACTTCCATAAGCAGATCTGTCACGTTTATTTTAAATTCATCCAGCTATTTTTCCACAATATAGACATTTTTGCAAAGGCACAAATATGTACATGTAATATTCTAAAATATATAAACCAACAGTAAAAGAAATAATAGCAGTAGACTAAGTTATGAAAAGTCTGTCTATCTGCATGATGCATTCAAAAATTATAGGCCTCATTGTACAGTCTTTAATTTGATGATTTATAAAATAATTCAAGTCAAACGCAAAAAAGGAAAGGGGAAAAATGATTAAATGTGAAAGTAGTCAACTATGCTAAAAATAAAATTTAATCATAAAGACAAAAATTAAGAGTTTTCTGGTACATTGTTGTTCGATATACAGGTCCCTTCCCATCAAGGCATATACTGTCCCAGCCATCTTCCTGCCTGTGGCCTGAAAATGCAGTTTGTCTTCATTATTTCAAAACCATATTACTAGGCCACCCAAAGTGTGAGCTTCACATTTATGAGAGAAGGTTATAACACATACTAAATTAATGACAATCCATGACAAGTGCGGAAGGAGAGAATGGTGCCCTTGAATCAAAATAATATGAAATTCACTGAAGTATTTAAGTATACTGTCCAACTAAGCAACAGAATTTAAAAGTAAGAAGTATTTCCTCTAAAAAAATTCAGAAGTCATTACATGGATAATGTAAAATTCAAAACAAAACACAAAACAAAGTAGGATATAGTCATTCAAAACTACTTATCACCATACAAATAAAAAAGTTCTGAGCTCCAACAGTAACTTTTGAAATAATAAAAAAACATTAAAATATAAATGTCTTGCCAAAAGGAAATATCTAATGGATAAAACCCAGAAATGACAAACCATTTTGCATGTGTCAAGACACCATGAGGATTAGAAGCTGTTACAGGTGTGACAAGGGCCTGATATGATTGTAATTGTAATATTCAAATGATGCACCATAGAGCGTCATTATACTGACACTGAATGGCAATTTAAGCTTAAACGTTTTAAACGTTCCTGCTATGAATGTTATAAAAACTCCAAAGCTCTCAAGTAAAATGTCCTGAGAATTTAGGTGGCAACATGTTATGTAAACTGATGTTCATGTTATCCCAAATCAATTTTTGCAACGTTAAATTAAAAATCTACTGAAAAGAACGCCTCAGAGCTAATATTTTCCAGTTTACATTCTCTTGCCAACCTTTATAAAAATTGTGGATATTTATATTACAGATGCTTCTTTGCGAAGGTATTGACATTGCTGGTTTCAGTTATAACACATATTGGTCCACAGTGACAAAAAAAAGTTCCCAGATTTAAAAATTAATTTGTAGCTCTTACAAAAAAATTATACATTTGCTTTTCCATTTTTCTACATATGACAATTTTAAGAATTTTGTGTACTAAAATCTTGATATGAAATACAATTCTAAAAAGGAAAAATAAAATCACTCTCCAAAACTCCTGAAAGGAATTCTGCCGGCAAACTAAATGTGCTGGATTGTCTGGATTGTCCAGGAAACTCATTAAGTATGAGGCTGGTACAGGTGCTGCTATAAAAACAGGCAGGGGGTACAGAGCCGTGTGCATTAGGAATAAGGAAAGACTGCTCAACCAGAGGCTGATAGGGAAGGGATAAAAAAGTGAGATTATCTGGCTTATCTGAGGCAATGAGAGTGAGAGAAAAAGGTTTTTTGGCTGAGCACGAAGGTCTATCTGTCCTTGGAACCCAGCTTCTCTATCAGGTCCTGTAGGGGAGCCAGCTCTCGTCGGTCAATCAGGTTGAACTCCTACAGTGTGATGGAGATATAATCGGGGATGACATTTACATTTATTTGCCAGGTGTCTTTGTCCAAGAGCAACAGAGAGCAGGGTGAGACACTGTCCCTGGAGCAACTGGGGCAAAACGACCTTACTCAAGGGTCCAGTGGTGATATGATCACTCTGCTGAGATTTGAACCCATAACCTTCCAGACATGGGCACAGATCCCTAACCTCCCATGTTAACAAAAGAACACAATCACCATCATTCAGGTCACTTTGTTGCATCAAGGGAACATTACCAGGAGCTATATGAATCTACGTTTCATTTACTCATATGAAGTCATTAAGATTGGTTATAGAGGTTAAAAGGCACATTAAAGGAACAAATGTTCCTACAACCACCTCCTAACACTGGCAGAATAAATCAAAATGAGTGTCCATCGACGAAAACAATCCTGCTCTAGTATCTATCCATTTGTCCATCTATCTCACCTGCACAAAGAAGATGAAATGTTTGAAAGAGGTGTTCAGATGGGCTTCCTCCTGAAGCTGAATGACCGAGTCGAAGTGCTGGTGGTAGATGTGGGCATAGACCCGAAACAGGCGCTTCAGGATGGTCTTGGCCACAGACATGAAGTTCTTGGGGAAAGGAACACCTGGAAAGGAAGAGCCCATGGGAGGGAACCAGCAGATTAACAGACATCCATGACGGCCTATAGAGGAAGCCCACGGGCAGGACAGCTGTCAGCATTACAGCATCACACAGTTACGTTCAATGACTGCTGTAGCAAGAACCAGCTCTACCGCATACGAACCAATCTTGGACGGGAAGAGAGTCTCGTCGTCCAGCTGATCCTGCACCCAGGACATGAGGTAGTCGATGTACTTTGGCGCAGAACACTTAATAGGTTTCTTAATGTTCGTGCCATCAGCCCAGTGGTACTCATACCTGGGAGAAGGAGACACAAGATGCTTGTCATTTGGAAAAACTCCAGTTTAAAAGACCACTAGGTTTGGTAAGTTTCCTTTAGACTTCTTCTTTGGATGGTGTTCTAATAAAGCAGCTCTATCTCTGGGTGTTCCAGATGAAAATGACTAACCAGTCTGATGACTAAAAAATGACTCTCAAATTTAAACGGCACCCAAAAAAGAAAAAATCTACTGGGATGTGCATGTGTCAACTGCACTTTTACACTCCTGAACCAAAAAATATAACTTACCATATTACCATACTACCAAAAATGACCAATATTTATGTCACACTGTATACACAGAATATACTGTACGCACCTAGGAAAACTCATCGACAAATGTTGAGCAAAACAGAAAGATTATTATTTAGACTAGCAATATATCTGGCACACATTTTGCATGAAACAAAACTAAGGTCGAGTTTCACTTTCCATAACATTTGAATCAGCGGGTGGGCCTGATGCCTCAGTGCAGTTTTCTAATGCTACCTTGAACTTTTGTCTGGAACACTCAAAATGACGTGAGAATGGCTGTGGGTGAATATGTATAGTTACTGTTTAGTGGTTAAAGCTAATTTTATAGCATGTATACCATTCCGACATGCGCACACAAAAAGTAAGAAGGGAAATAATAATAAACAGGAAGTCAGTACAGGCCACTGCCTCTGGGTCAGAGGACTAAAATAGCCGGGAAAAAAAGGGAAAAGGGCCCAGAGAGGGAGCAAGAGCCTTAACAGACTGGAAGGTAGTTAAAATACCAAACGATAGACGAGAAAAAGGCCAGGGCCCACGCCCTTAGTCGGCACCTCATACCGGGGCCCGGCAGACATGACGGCACAGCTGCTCTCCGTGCAGAACTCAGTGATGGTGCCGTACAGCATGTTGATCTGGTTGAAGAAGTCTACAGCTGAAAAAGCACAAGAAAAACAAGCCCTGAGCATTCAAGACATTTCAAGGCACCTGCTGTCCTTTGTTTGCATGTATTACTACCACAGTACCACTATTATGCTGCACTTTTCTTCTCCCTTCTTGGGAGTTTTTGGTTCCTCTCCTCAGTTGTCAATTAGCTCTCTTTCTTTCTTTCTCTCTCTTTCTTTCACTTCTTACTTTCATTTTCCCTGTTTTGTATTATTTTTTTCTTAAAGATGTTGTAATGCATCACAGCACACCCATGCTATATAAAAATAAACTGAATATTATTCCGTCTTTTAACTGGAAAATTACTCATTTATAATTATGAATAGAAAAATACAACGAGAGGATCCCTGTCCCTGTGCCCTCATCTAGCCAGCAGCCCCCAGACTCACTGTTCACAGCGATCCACTCATTAAGGTCTTCCCCCTCGGGCAACATGACAGCTTGGCGGAGGTTCCCACTGCCCAATGTGGCCTCAGCATGCTTCAGAAGCTCATATTGGTGGGAGCCTTCAGGAATGTTCTTCTTGGGTTTGAAGGTCTTCGACGAGCGGCTGCCACTTTTTGGGGGAGAGATCCCCATGGGAGAGAAGGGCATAATTTTAAAGTGTGATCTTGGTGGTACCTAACTATCTGGGGTGCATTTCCCAAAAGCACATTAGCAACTTACATAGTTAGAGCCATGCAACTTAATTAGACCAACTACGTTAGTTGCTAACTGGAGTTCTTGGGAAACGCACCACTGGTCTGCTGGAGGTACAAAGAAAATGGATTTGGAGCTCACATTTTCTCAGATGACATCATGCATGGAAGAATTGGGGACAGTCAACAAAATTAACAACACGAAAAAGAACCTCTTAAGCTATTGCTGACTTCCGTTTTTTTAAATTAAATTAGTTTTAGACAGAATGAGCTGTTCGCAACGTTCTATTAAAGGCAATTCATGGCGCAAGTTACCCAAAATATTACACTATATTTTTAACTCTTGTTCTAGTCTGTCCTAAGGGCAATTTTCAGTGAACTTACGCGATAATACACATGAAAAAACATGTACAGGGGATGCGAACTGATTTTCCTTAGACTGAAGACCAGACATATTCTAAGGAAACAAAATGCATTAGAACGGACCGAGGCAGCGTGTCACGCAGGCTCATTCGCACACCCGCACACCCCCGGCCTCGCCATCAGCAAGGCGTACACAAAACAGGCGTTTGGTACGAGGTGACGGCCCCACGGCTGCAGAGCCAGACGTGAGCGTGGCACCCTCGCGCGTGGCTGTCACGCAGCTAACGAGCACGGCATCACCCTGCACATGACAGCTCGCTTGGCAAAGCAGGCAAAGCACACTTTCTGCACAAAAGGCGCGCGGGACACAGACAAAGTGACTGACCGGTTCTGAGCAGCAAAGCTATTTTTAGACCAGGGGATCGGCCACCGCGGCACCATTCGGCCGCATTCGTTCCGCTTCCGAGCCGCGGAGCAGCGCCGGCTGTCCCCCCATCACCGCGCGTAAGAAGGCCGGCGAGTAGCGGCAGGTAGGCGGGCGGACGCACGGCTAGCGGCGCGGGCTATGGCGCGTAGCGCTGCCGCCTCCGGCTGCTCACTATACCCGTCACGGAGCACCTCCGACCCCACACGGGATCCGAAAGCGCTTCAGGAACAAACTTTTCCCCCCATAGGTACAACTTTCACAGTCAGCGACGAAAGAGCAAAGCAGCTGATTAGTCGCAGCGAAGGAGCGTCGCCGTAAGGCGGCGTGCGAGGGGACGGAGGCGGCCGGCTGTCAGCCAGCCTGCCGGAGAGACGTCGCTTTAAAGTTCGACACACAAACAAGCGGGGCCGCCGCCGCCGCGGCAGGAAGTAAGAGCGCCTCCTTCTCGCCTTTCCGCCTCGGCAGTACTTACAATAGGAAGCTCATCGTTCGGAACTAAGTTTGCGCCCAAACCAGGGGGAAAAAATCCGAGAAAGTACGCGGTGACCGCAAAGGCCAAGTCAAAGGCGCGCCGCGGCGGGGACGTGTGCGGGCAGCTCCGGAAAAGGCCGACTTATCCCCAACTTTCGGAACAACGGCTTGCCGCGGACGTTCACCGAGCCGAGTCGTCCCCTGCGCCGCCGCGAGCACGTCACGCTCCTCATCCTCTCGCGAGAGTTCGTGCCGCGTGCCCGAACTCGGACGGGAGCTGCGGGCGCGCTGGAGGCACCGGCGCTATCGCATGATTGGGCACGTCGGCGGTACATTCCTCTTTATCATAATGGAAAAGTTAGTCATAAAGGTGTTTTTTCCCCACCCTCTTCCAAATGCTTCATTTTGCAGGAAATGAAGCAATAAGCATCACACGATATTATCTGAGGTGGTGGCTGATTTGTATTTATAGGTCATTTTCAAGCTTCTAAATATTCCCAATGCAAACGCAGAGCTAAGATATCGAGATATTGCCATCGTGGGTAGCGTGGTGGCTCAGTATTTAGTATTGCTGCCTCACACCTTCAAGGGTGGGAGTCTGAATTCCCCCAGTATGATGTGGCCGTTGTCCTGGCACGTGTCCATGGTGTATGTACACGCCCTACAGTGGACTGATATTTTACCCAGGGTGTACCCCAGCCGTCTGCGCAAAGCTTTCTGGGATAGGCTCTAGGTCCTCTGCAGCCCTGACCAGGATAAAAGACTGGGGGATTTGATTTTTAAAGCATTTCTTAGATATACATAGTTAATGTATTGACTCTGCATAATACTAGAATTATGGATACAATGAATCCTATGTCAGACATAATTGTTCGAGAGGGGTCAGCTTAGCTTCAGAAGGATTATCTGGTCTGACCTGCAGGTGGCAAACCTGCTGACAAGCTGGAATGAACTGTTTGACGGGACCAGAGGACCCTGTAGCAACATCAGGAATAATGTAAGGGGGCACTGTATAACTAGCTTTGTGAGCAAAGGGGTCAGTGAGACTTAACAGTATAACAGAACAGATCCTGACATCCAATAAGCAATTTGTTGTTAACAAAGCTTGTCAGTGTAAGATTGAATTTTTGGGAAGGTTGCTGGCTCAAATCCCATGGTTGGCAGAGTGGTTTCACTATTGTACCCTTTAATAAGGACCATAACCCCCCCCCAAATACTCCAGACTGACTCTGTTTTCTCAGTTATATGTCACTTTGGGTAAAGGTGTCTGCCACTATTATTTCTAACTAGAAGATTTTTTAATTCAGGTTTACCTGGGGCTTGACTTTTTTTTGGAAATAAGATTGGCATCATATTATTTTTGGAGGAATTTAGCTGGACCGTCACCCACCAGGATCATGCTCATGTAGGACTGTCAGTTGCTAGTGGTGCAATATAAAAAATATATATTTTTAAAGAAACCTAGTCATTAGTTAATCCAATAATACATGTACCCACATGTCTACTGCTTAAACAGTCAACGATTAATGTTTATTAACTTTATTAATTAACATTACTAAGGCCTATTAGAATAGTCCTGATTTAAAATAAAAAGAACCATGACTATAGAGTGTGCAGCCCGCTCCTATATACCTTTTTGATCACATGATATGCAGGGTCTGTACTCCTGAGCCCCGAGCTTTTGTTTGGTGTACATTTTTCTTTATCTTTTTCCTTTAGCATCTTGTTCTCTTACTGTTTTGAGTATAGTGCTTATCTGACCAC
>JAODKN010000041.1:35299928-35319826 GCA_026774425.1 Petrocephalus zakoni | reverse complement strand
GAGACGCACGCCGCCCGGCTCACTGACAGAGCATTTTCTGCTGTAAGAACCCCCTTCACACTGATGCAGCTTCAGAGCCAGCAGCAGTGAGAGAGTTTGATCCAGATCCCAGGGCTCCTAGGCTACAGGGGACACCCACCCTGATCTTGACGTGGGTCCGCTTCCTCAGCCATTTCTCACGCGGTTTGGAGGGGGTGAACTCTGACACCTCCTTGCCATCTAGCTCCAAGATGCTGGAATTCTCATGTCTCATGACCTGCAGGGGAGGGATGAGGGGAGGGGGGCAGAAAAACTGGCATAAAACAGGTCTATACTATACTGTACTCTACTATATGCTACTATACTCTACTATACTGTACTCCACTATACTGTACTGCACTGTATTGTACTGTATTGTATTGATGGCTAAGCCACGATTTAAAAGCAGAGATGAGAGACAGCTGGGATGCCCCAGAGAGGGAGGCGCGCCTCACCTGGCGCAGGAGGAAGGAGACCACGTCGGTAGACTCCCAGTAGGAGGCGTGGAAGAGGTGGGGCAGTGCCACGGTGGGGAAGGCTGTGAGGGCGTCAGGGCAGTACAGGGCAAAGTCAATGCGCTTGGTGCCCCACCAGCGTGCTGCGACTGAGGGAAACAGGACAGAGGAGGTCAGCGGCGTCCCGCTACCAGCCACCGCCAATCACAGACAGCCTGCTGTGCTGTCAGCCTATCAGGGCTGCGATTCACCAGCTCACTCATACAGTGATTGCATTTTCTAGACAAGGGTAAAATCACAAAAGGCCATCACAGTCCAACTATTTCTTTGTTATATTTACAAAGATAAGCTGATATTTATAACGAACTACAGGTTATCTTTAAAGATGTAAGGACTGAGAGAGTAAAGCAGGTCTGATTAACGTTATGTTAGTGTAATAAAGGTTAGAATGGTCTGTTATGATCAGGTTTTAGTCAGTGTAAAGAATCAAGAGGCCTTCACATGAGTAAGATTGACCCTGTTCCAGGGAATTTGTCAGATAAAAATCCAGTGGTATCCATGTTATGGATGGCTGCACATGCCCGCTTCCTCAAGGCGGATCATTATGGGATAACAAGCCGGCAAGAGTCATGAACACACAGCTTCCACTTTGGGTGAAACGGAAGATATCAAGGAAATCCCATCAGCCAATCAGATGCAGGTACAGCAGAGGAGGGAGAAGCGATTGGAAGGGCTGAGAAAAAAAAACAGAAGGGCTTTGGGGACCCCTAAGGAAAGGGAGGGGGTGAGGAGATGCTATGAGCTAGCAAAGACTAGCACTAGTGCTCCTCTACGAGGCAGCGCGATGGGCCAACCCCCGGAATACCTTCCTCAGGGTCCAGCTGAGTGGCCAGCGGGACCGAACCGGAGGGCCCACGGGCGGCCTGACAGGACGAGCTCATGGAGCTCCCATCTAGGTGCTGCATGGGCCTGCAGTCTCCGGTCAGGTGCGGGCCAAGCCTCTTTCTAGAGGGCTTAGAGGAGGCCCTCCGCAGAGAGAATTTAGAGCGCGGCAGGGTCAGCTGCGATAGGAGCCTACGCTTTTTTGAATGGCTGTGTCGGCATGCTATGAAGAGAAAGGAGAACCAGAAGGAATTAATAACAGGCTCTTTGTGAAGTGTTAAGGACAGGACCTGAGCCATAAGTACTGGGCTCATCTCTTATGCTTTATTTACAATCTGCTTGGTATCATATTTTCCTATTTCAGAATTGAGAAGCGTAGAAACCAAAAAGTTTAAAAATGGCCTGATACTAATATTAAAATAAGTTGTGTTTCATTTAAGGCAGACAGATACATCAGTAACTCAGACACTGTCCCTCAATTCAGCTGCCAAAGAAAATGAAAGAGGCAGGTCAGTGATAAATGGGGGAATCTGAGCCTCCTCATCACACACTGCTGATTATCGCCCGCACACCAAGGCGGACCGGGCTGCCCGCGGCTTCTCTGCGCTTTTCAGAGTTTAGGGAAAAAAAAAGGACGCAAGTGTAATTTGATTTATTACCGTGGCAGGAGAGGAGAGGAGAGAGAATGAGTGAGCCTGGAGTACAGTGCTGACACTAAACAACACTGAAGCTGGATCGTTTCAGCAGACAGAACAGAACAGGAAACAGCAATGCGGGAATGTGGCAGACAGCCTGTGTCTCTACATGCATCGCAGACACGGGTTTGATAAATGCACTTTGTTTCCCCCTCCCCCCTCGACTTCCTTTGATGGGCCAGTCTGTGGGTAAACCGAATAACTCAAAGATAACACTGAACCTGCTCTGCCTGAAATAAAGTGTCCGCAATTATTAAAAGTAAACACTCCGGGCGTATGGCGATGGTCCTACAGGCGGAGTGCGTGACTGCATCGGGCGGGTGACGACTGGTGGATGCTTCAGGAATCGGGCGTCGAGGCTAACTGGCCACCGGTGCTGTTCCGGGAAGGTCAGCAGGGTGGGTGTGGCTAGCGAGCACGTGCACGAGTACTGTCACGGCTGGCGGGGCACCGTTAGTGGGCACGGCTGAGGGGTAGAGCATGGTGCAGTGAGGAGAGAGAGAAAGAACCTGTGGGTGGAAGATAGATAGAGAGAGGGAGAGAGGGGGAGAGGTGCAGGAGCTAAGGGTTGGGTTACTGTGGGAACACTTACTGTTGGCTATGTTGGTGGCAGTGTAACTGTCTGCCATTCCTGAGACCTGGCTGGCAATGCTGACCTCACTCGCCCTCCGAAGGCCCCGGCAGGGCGGGGCGGTAATGGGAGAGGATGGGTACGAACTGTCCACGAAGACACCACCATGAGACTGAACAACATCTGCTATTGAGCCGAAACAAGGAGATTCCATTAGGCAGCGTCCCAGGTCAGGGAAAGGGGAAGAGGAGAGACAGAGAGAAAGAGGCGGAGACGGAAGCTGCGGGCAGGGCTGGCGGGCTGGGAGACAGACAGCACACTCGACACATGGGCATCTCCCAAAACCAGAGTCATTCCCACTCCGATGACCCTGCATGGACATAGCGGTCATCGGGTCAACTGAGTATCTCACCAACAGTGTCACGGCACGAGACCCTGTCTCATTTACAAAGAGTAACCCTGATGTCTTACCAAATCTTGGCCTAGTTTAATAATTTTCTGTAGCTCTGCATTGTTTATTGGATCATATACAGTATTGTGCAAAAGTCACAGGCAGCCAAAGAAAATTATGTTTAATGATCTTCCAGTTGGTGTAAAACTGATATTATGCCTGTCAAAGTGTCTCTGCTCAGCCAATCAGAACCTCTCCTAAAATCACCCCAGTATTTGCAGCAACTGTCCAATATACCCATGTCAATATCTTATTTACTTTTCTTACCTAAATAAATAAATTAATTAATTATGTGAACTGGCGGTGAAATTTAATGAATAAATGGCCGAGGTGCCCCTGAGGAGAGGTTTAGGACCTGAAGTGGCGTTCATCTAGCCATCCAAAAAGATACCAGTGACTTTTTGGAGAACAGAAGATATTCTTACTAGTTGTTGTGTTACTCTTAATTTTCACATGTTCTAATGCTAAATTGTGTTTCTTGTTCTGAGCCAAAGTGCACTTACAACCCAGATCAATAGCTTTAAACATTTCTTGTGACTGCCTAAGACTTTTGTACAGCACAGTACTTTGTATTCCAGTTCATTCTATTGCGTTTCTTATTATAACAAACACGATACACTCCCAGAAAGCTGGACTGCACCAGGGTTGCCCTTTGTTCATTTTACTTAATATCTTGAAGGCAGAGCACATTGTAAAAAAATATGTGCAAAGATGTTTTACTCAGGGGACCTTTGACCACTAACATCACATAAAAACATGACAGACAGGCAGACAAATGAGCGCGACAGGAGACCCTTTGGTTTGAAAGTGCATAAAAAACATGAAGCCAGCAAAAAAATGACAAAGAACAGGCTGGAAGCTCAGTCTCTGGCACGGAAAGCAAACTGCATCGCTGGCGTTCATGTTTTTTATGACAGGAACTCGCCATTGTTGAGCAAAGTCAGACACTGCGTTTAGGAGACATCCAGATATCCCAGAACAACCCCAAAAGGACACACCGTGGAATTGCCGGTTCTCAGAAACGGTTAGTCTTCAAAATGTTTCAAACCCTGGCTTGGGGTGAAAGACACCACAGCATGGCGGGGGCCAAATGCCGACGTCGGTTAGATAGCAGGAAGCCAGTCTAAACGCAGACAGAACCGAAGTGCAGGCAGACGAGAGGGGGAGAGCAGAGGGAGGCAGCGTGAGACGGAAGACGGGGAGAGAGAAGAGGCTACACACGCTCGAGGGCGGCAGGCGTGGCCTTGAGGGCGCCGTCCTGCCAGTTTAGCACGGGCACGGGGATACAGGTCTCGCTGATGCCCTCCTGACAGCGTAGGGAGACGGTGCCCCCGCTCTCCACCAGGAGCTGCGGGTTGCTCTGGATTGTCTCCACTATAGGCCGAGAGACGATGGCGGTGGGGAGGGGGGGGGGGGGCCGAGGCCAAGAGGAGGAGGCAGGGGAAATAAGACAAGGAACAGAGAAACAGACATGTAGCAACAAACAACAACTCCAGACAGGACACCGAGAGCCAAGCCCTCATGCGGTGGGGGCACTTCTATCTGATTATTCAACAAAAAATCTGAAAAGGATAATTTGGCAACTACAAGCATATTCTAATTAAACTAACATTTACAACTAATAATGCAGCGCCATTTTTACACATTAACTGCAGGATTGTGCCCACTGTGTAATTCACTGTAGACGTAAGGTCTCCATGTGAAGCGTGTTAGGGCCTACTGTCTACAATCTCAGCGATAAACAGCACACAGGCAGATGGACACAGCGATTCTCAGACAAACAACGCACATGCAGTACTACAGACAGTCTGCAAAGATGCTTTTTCCCTCTGATCACATTTCAGATGCGAATGCCTGTTTTTTCTTCCTGCATCTGATCAGCACGGTGGCTCTTCAGGTCAAACAGGAGATCAGGTGTCAGTTTACCGTTCACCTGCACCCCAGGGCCAGAGCCAGGAGAGGACAACCGGGGCATTGGTAAATGTTTACACGGCACACAGATGTGGGTGCAGCTTCTGCGGCGTCACGCTTTGTGTCTGGCAGTACACATTTAACCCCTTGTGTACTTAGTTAACTGGCCTCCCAGTTGACTTCTTCAGCTGGCTTCAGTCGCTTTTTGGTGTCCCGTTTGCTTTATGTCTGTCCTGTTTAAGGACACGGAGAGCGAGGAAAAGCCGGAGACAAGCCCCTGGTATGAATAAAGCTGACTCTGATTATGAGGGTGAGTGCAGACTCACCCAGGAGGGCGGAGTTGCCATCCCCCAGCGGGAATCGCTGGTACCGGGGCACATTAAACGGGGGCAAGAGGTGGAACTTCTTCTCCAGCAGGGGCTCGAGGCGTGAAGCCGAGGGGTCGGCGGGGTGAAACAGGTTATACACCTGCTGACAGGCGGGGCGGAGCTGGGCCACTAGGGGGAGACAGAGTGCACAAGACACTTTAGAGGCGCACCGAAGACGATGATTACAGCCACAGAAACAGTGAATAAAATCAACCCCAATTTCAGTTTAAAAAGTAAAATTAGTTATCTGGGACTTTTCTGAGTGGATGAGAATATGTCAGAGTACCAAAACACTCCAGCAGGTGGCAGAGTGGTCAAGGATTTTTAAATCACGGCTAGTTCAGCAAAAATTTCAATCATTTTTCCAGCGACAAGAGTAAAGCACATAAGATAAATTATACCAAGAAATGATAGATATAAATAAATAGTAATAATCCAGCTCACCGTCCAGCATGGGGATGACCGTCCTCCTGAGTGCCAGGACCAGGCCCAAGGGCGAGCCGAAGAGGAAGAAGTCGGACACCTCGAAGTCGAACTTGCCCAGGGAGCTGCCGTCCAGCATGGTGCTGCTGCTGGAGCGCCGGGACCCCGGCTCGTTCCGAAGGACGCTGGAGTGCAGGCTGTCAGCCAAGAACGGGAGATTTATTGGATAAAACCTTCACCTAAGTCAGGGGTGGGGAACCTGAACCAGTGTGGGTGCAGGCTTTTGGAATGACCTTTCCATCAGCCAATAAGAGTGGGTGCCCAGGACTGGAACTGAGAAGCACTGCTTTATTATTGGCTGATTGAGAGGTCATCCCAAAAACCCGCACCCACACCCACACCGGCCCTCCATGGATCAGGTTCCCCACCCCTGACCTAAGTGGATATAATAATAGGAGGCACATCGTCCGGCATTACTACTGGCCCTTCCTGCAAAGACTCCGCCCCTCAGCCCCGCCCCCTCTCTAACTCCTCCCACCTGGACAGGAAGGCCTGGTGCTGCTTGATGGTGTCCAGCTCGTAGGTGGAGGAGTCGCTGCGCTTGCGCGGCAGCTGCTTCTTGGCGTCGTCGGCACCGCTGGACCGCGGGATGTCGATGTTGCTGCGACTCAGGTGCCGGCTGCACTCCAGCGACGTCCCCGACGAGCAGTAGCTGCTGTTCACGATGATCCCCGGTGACAGCAGGTCGTTGTCCTGGAAAGGCAGCGACACAGGGTGGTTGGGGAAGGCAGCGGAGGCCAGAGGACGCCCCCAAGGACACACCGACCTTGTGGGTGCAGAGAACTGTGAGCGCAGAGGACGAGATTAATCTCAGGTTTATGGATCTACAGTTAGCTGGGTCTGCAGTAGCAGAATAGTGGTGCGAGTGCTTATCCTCTATCCTCAAATGGCACACATTAGCAACAGCGCCGGTTTCTGGAAGCCAATCATAGGCTCTCGATTTGGTCACATGACAAGAGGGCAGCAGGACAAGGTGGAGACCTTGGTCTCAGTGAGAATCTGAGGCATAAGGGGTAAGAGTAGCTCTGCAGAGCACCGTTTCCCAGTCAGGTCCATGGGGACCCCTAGACAGTCCACATTTTTGCTCCCTCCCCGAATGTGGACTGTCTGTGGGCATTCACAGGCATTCAGGTGTTGGAAGCCATAGCCAGGTGTCTATTGAAGAAGTATGGGCATGCAAAGTGGGGGGGCTAACCTGCATGCTCACCATGCTTCCACGGCGGCTGCTGTTCTGGCTCTCTGACACGGTCTGGTTACTGTTGCACAGGGCGTCGAAGCCAAGAATGCCACCCACGCAGTCTCCAATGAGGCAGACCTAGGCAACCAAGACAGCAAATGGAGGATGGGGGAGGAGCAACATCCTTCAAGCAATATGGTATTTCATTGGCCAAGTAGAGTGCCAATAAAATAAATTCCAAAACCAGCTGCTACATCCGAGGTCACACCCACTTTCATTCAGTGTTGTCATGGAGACACAAAACCAGAATGACAGAGGGTAACATATGTGCTAAACCGGGTGTCACCTTGAAAGAGAGAAGGCAAACGTTTATCCTTTATTTTATTTTTTTTAATGTTTTGGAGTTCTATAGACTTATACAAAAGTCAGCATAATAGTCACATTTGAAAGAATCAGTTTCTTGCTCCAACGAATTTATGTAAGTCGACTCATGATACACTGGTACACTATTTCATATACGCTGTAGATTTAAAATGATGACCCTTCATTAAGTTATTATGCCATTTATTTATAGGCTGACCCCCACTGAGGGAAGCTCCCTGTCAGGTGGTCAGCACCCAGATCACAGGGATACACTGCTCTGGATTTACAGATGGTGGCTTTCCACCTTCCACTGCTTCCGAGACATTAATGGTTTGCTGTAAATCACCAAGCTCCTCCCCCCCGATCATGCAGGAGTGAGAAAGATGCCAGACTTTGGTCTCATTCACCTGTCCCGAGAAGGTGGCCCCCTCCAGGGACCTGATGAAGTCAGCGTACACCTGGTTGGCCCGCAGGATGACGGTGGCCACGGCGTCCTGGTACTGTGGGGCAGAGGTGGCCAGCAGGGGGAGGGCGGCCAGAGGGATGTGGTCCTGGCTGTTGGACAGGCAGCCCTCGTCGTAGCTGTAGGGGCTGAGGCTGTGAGAGAGAGAGAGAGAGAGTACAGGATGGGGGGGGGGACAGGTGGTCAGCATAAACGTGGACATGAACCAGTAATGTGATGTCTGAGTGCATGCAGAAGTGCGCGCACACACACAGGGCAAATGAGTCAGGGCCGTGCATTCGATCAGTGCCTTCCTATCAGAGCAGATGAGAGGTGAGTGTGTCAGTGAGCAGTGCAGAAGGAGTGTGTCAGAGGGTGAGCTATAAGCAGCGTGTAATGGATGAATGAGGGGAATGTGAGTGGTGAGTAATGGCTACGTGTATGTATGGCACGTGTATGGAATACAGTGTAAATCACTGGCCCCAGAAGTCTATCTTACCCCCAAAAATCAATTCTGACGTCACAGATAGATGCATTGTATCGCCACCTTAATAATCCTTTCACCACAATCTAGTATCCCTAGTATTGAAAGTATAAGGGGTTTGTTGGATTGCCTAAGAGGCTATTTAAGGGGCATATGTGCGATGTTTAGGTGACTGTTAGGGGTATCTAAGTGGGCAGAGGTGGGTAATCCAGGTCCAAAAAGTAAAAATCCAGACCAGGATTTTGTCTCAACCAACTAGCTGTGCTTTCTGTGACTGAGATTCTTAATACTTAACTGGCTAGTTGAAACAGAATCCTGGTCTGGATTTTTACTCTTTGAACCTGGATTACAGTCCTCTGTAAGTGTGTAAGGACAGACAGGGGGGACTGCTATAGGACCCCTAACATACTGGGAAGCTGAGTGTGTCAGAGGCCCATGGGGGAGGGCGGTGTGCCTCACCTGGACACCAGAGAGAAGGCCTCGGCACATATCGGCGGGCAAGGCACCAGGCGGATTGCGATGCGGCCCAGCGCTGCGGGATAGTGCACTCGCATCACCGTCTCAAAGGCTGTGCTGATGGTGTTCACGTCAGCCTGCTTGCTGCTCTGGTCGCCGCAGCCTGTGTCCAGGATGTTGCCGCCATGGAGAACCAGGATAAGCACATGGATCTTGGAGGCCTGGAGAACTTCTGGCGTAGAGCCATCCTGGGGGGGGGGGGTGCCAAGAACCATTTGAAATGAGGGTTTGGCCAATGGGCTTGCAATGTGGTACTCAAGATACACCAATGAGTCTTACCAAAACATAGGCTCTCTCCAAATGCGTCACTTGGATGTGCTCAGATAAACATGCTCAGAAAAAATCACTGACTCAGAAGTAATACCCAAGGCTCTACTGCAGCACCTTTGATTAAGCTAGCGGACCAGCTTCAGCAACACATATACAGAGGAAACATTAAACACCAAGCCGCCATGATGTGTTTTCTGCATGGTACCTCGGGATCATTTGCCATTCTCACAACTTGTGTCTCCTTAGGGTATCAGTGCTGGACCAAGCCTTAACACCACCCTGACCCATAATGCAATGGGGCTACTTAGGTGCTGCTGTCTGGTGAACATTTGAGTGGGAATTTCCAAATGCCAAACAAGCACAACAGAATAAATGAGCGGGCGGAGGCGACCCCGATAACCCCTGCCATTAAATTAACCCCCTATCATCATCATGTGCCTCCAATTATGTACATTGCTTTTAATTATTTCGCTCATCACCTTTTCTGTTAAATAGTGTTTTTTAATTGACCAAACTCCATCCATTACAGTTCTTACGTCTTCTAAATAAATAAGATTGATTCTGGTTTTGTGACTACGGGGCGTATTTCCCAGATGAGTTTCTGCCCATTTTCTGCTTTTATTTATGCATTTTTTTGTTTTTTTTATATATACACCTCATTGAGTGTCTCCACACTGGCGACGGTCTCTTGGTACAGCTCCCCTGCAGAGACAGAAACAATGGCAGTTATCAGTCAAGCCCAGCTAAGGAGGGCGCTCAGCCAAGGTCACGAGGTGACCTCCATACTCATGAGTGGAAGTTCGGAAGCCAAAATGTGACACTTTTGTTTTTTAATTGGAGAGGCAATCTCTCAGAAGAGCCGACACACGGAGTCGATTTTCAGGTCCCTCAGCACTTCTCTAATTTAAAAACCTACAGATTCGGAAAGTGGTTTTGACAGTCTTTAGCCTCGAGGGTCATACCCTGGCAAGAATCTCATATCCTCCTCATGGAGCCGAACTGTCAGCCACACCAGCTTATTATGATGTACTAATCTCATATTCCCTAGCAAACATAATCAATTACAGGAACTTAAACAATGCGCAAATTGTTCCTTCACAGCTAATCCGATTAAGAAAGGAGGGGATTCGAGAGTACTTGGGTTAAATAAACTGGCCCTGATGGAGTGACAGGTCTGTACCGAAACGCAGGAATATCACAGCGGCTTCCACCCTGAAGATTAGCTCCACAAAGAGCTCACACATTCTGATGGTTTCTGGGTAAATTCTAAGGGGTCCCAGACCACCTTCCGCAAGAGCCCTGTCCACCTACACACCTTGGGCTTCATCGGGGTCCGTAGCTTCAATTTTGTCCATCAGGTCATTGGAGCTCCACTTGGTTATCTCCTTAGGGAAGACCACCTCGCTGTCCGAAAGGTCCTCTACACAGTGTGGGAAAAGGAGAGGCAGAGTCATAACAGTGAGGCCAAAGACCTGACTGCTGAAATATTAATCCATTTTCTATAACCACTTTTCCAATGCCAAGTTGTGACATTCTCTGAAATGTATTATTAAAATGTCATGTTAAATGTATAACAAGGATTTTTCCAAACTACTTCCCCTAATCTTTGACCTAACATCATCTTTGAACTACAGAAGGCCGACTCGCCAACACCGGCCTTGATGATACGCCACTTAGTCTGTGAACCAGCTATAAAAGTCATTATAGGGATCATTGCTAACACCATATTGTATAAGGACGCAGTCAATAGTGCTCAGCAACAAGCAACCTGTGCTAGGACGTTCGTCGATCAAAGATCAGCTCTGAGCAGCAGAGCTTCGGCATTTTTGCTGGGTCTGCACGCAAGGCCTCAAATGACTCCACGAGAGTTCTGTTGCGGTTTTTACTGAGAACGAGGATTAATTATGTCACACAACCCAACAATTCACAATGCAGGAGTTTATTGCAATGTGAATCAGCTTTTGCAAAGACCAATATTAATTGCTCAGTTTTCAAGCTGAAAAATACCGCTTCTGTGTTTACTGTGGACCCCCCATTCACACTGTAGATGAACTATTGGTCAGAAAAACCCAAAATCCAAGGAAGGAGGAGAAACAACCAGGATAGCAGCCCCGTCCAGTCACACTTACCGCTCAATATACATATGCTAGTTATAGATATTAAATGTCCTTTAATTAAGACCAGCTTTAATTATCGATAATTAAAAGCATATTAAAAACAATGCTTTCATAATTAGTGAGCAACTTCTTTTTCATTTATAATGAACCGTTAATGTTACCACATCAATATTTGCTGTGATTTATCAGCCCATATGCTTTAGTCGATGTACTCTTAACCAGGACCCCCGGTCGGACCACCCAGTGACTCAGCTCAGCCACAGATTGCTGGATTATCCTTCACCCGTGCCTCTGGGTGCTAATTCTACCAGATTAGCCAGTATGTAGCCAGTTACTTACAGTCCTTACTGCGCAAAGGCCTGCAGCTCCTTATCTTATAAATGCTATCATCTACATTTTACATGACAAGATGTAAATCTGCTGTGGTGCGAGGCAGGAAGGAACAGGGACTGTTTGGGAACCAGCTGAAACCAAACGGCGGAGAGTAAAGAGGATAACAGAGATCCTTTTACACTGCGACGATAAGCCAAGGAGTTTGCAGGGCGCTTATTTTAATATGTAACTCATGCCATTCACCCCCAGTGCCGCATGCATGGGAGGCCGGGGGAAATAAAGCAAAATAAAGGAAGAAGAGAGAAAGAAAAAGAAAGAAAAGAAAGAAAAGAGAAGGAGAGTAAAAGATGGAAAGAGAAAGACAAGAAAGAATGAAAGAAAGAAAAAGAGAGAGACAGAGACAGACAGCACAGGCAGACATACAGCACAGACAGACAAAGCACAGACAAACAGGCATACATACAGACAGACAGACAGCACAGACAGAAAGCACAGACAGACAGACAGGCAGACAGACAGAAAGCACAGACAAGCAGAAAGCACAGACAGAAAGCACAGGCAGACAGACAGAAAGCACAGGCAGACGGCACACGCAGAAAGCACAGTTAGACAGACAGGCAGATAGCACAGACAGAATGCACAGGCCAGACAGAAAGCACAGACCTATGCCTGACATACTGACGGCACCCTGAGTGAGACTTGGTTCTAGAAAAGAAATTCCTGCTTTTAAAGGGCCAGATCTGCAAAAGTCACTCATTCTAAAGACAGTCAAAGACATTTATGTGCATTTTAACAAAAATCATCCATGTTCCTGCTCATCAGCTGCTTCGACAGCGAGATACTGGGAAACTAGCAGGGAAAACAAGCAGATTCAAAGTACCTGAACAAAATAATATGTGCTAACTTCTGTAACTTCTTGTTTTTACAAAACAAACTGGGATTTCTTAACAAGAAGCAGTTCCAGCAGGAGGAAGAATCTATTGTACAGGTTTATTTCACTTAAAAGTTGAATTAAAAATACTAAAGTGCGGGTGGGGGTATTAGGAAGAAGTTTCCTCAGTGACTGCTAAGTCAGCAGAAAATGGTCTTTGTGAACCAATCAGAGGCCAGTTCTTCCTGCTGACCCCAGCTGCCTAAAAACCATTCAGTGTCAAAAGGAAATCACTGTAAAGGGGCAGGATGGCACACGTCCTTAAGAGAGATGGAGATAAAGTGGCCTTGTGCTCTGCTATGCTATCGACTGACTGACTGAGGGTATCACTGGGGGGCACCATACCATGTGCGTCGAAGAACTCCTCTTCGGAGCTGTCCTCCGAGTCCCGCGCGATGCTCTGCATCCTCCACTCTGAAATGCTCTGCCGAGAGGGACTTCCTGCGACAGGGAGAGGAAGTGATGTCATAGCTCCGCTCACATGGGCTTTCTGTCAAAGCTTGGCGTCCACATGTTTCTTGAAGGGACAGCTCTTAAAACCCCCACATGTCACGTAACCCACTGCACCAGCCTGCCAACTCCCTCAACCAATTCCAGCCAAGGGGTGTGGTTACAAGAGTGATGGTGGGCTGTGATAGGAGGGGAAGTAATTAGGAAAAAAGGGGGAGGGGTCAATAGATTCAGCAGACAGGGTGCAGCTAATGATTTTTATACTGCTCTCTGGCAGATATGCTTAATTGCCTGCATTTTTATCCATTCATAAGAGATGCTTCCAGTACATGTCCCAGCCATTTGTCCTCATTGCTAATCGATGGATGCAAAGACCATCTCAGTGCTGTAACCTTTGTAGCTGAAGCCACTGCCTTGAGATGATGAAAATCGGCCAGAGTGGGCTGCTGTTCACCGCGCCTCAGCTTTTAATTACTTTGATGGTTGGGGAGAAGGTTATTTAAAATGCAACCTTGGATTCTCTACAGGACCACCCTCCCAGCAGAGCCACTGGGCCAAGCAGCCCCCACCCTCAGTGATGGCACCATTCATAAAGCTCTTCCATTGAAATCCGCATCATCCATGTGACCCTTGCAATAAGCCATGCACCTGTGCACTGCGGGACAGCGCAGCAAGACGCCACTGATAGGCTATTTTGCAGCCAAGCATACACGTCTTCCTCAGCGTGGGCCGGACATTATCAGGGTACCATAGCCTGAGCAGGGGGAGGAGTCTGAGCAGGTGGAGGATGTCTATATATGGAAAGAGGCGGGACTCAAGCTGAGTGGGATGGGTCTGTACAAAATAAGCAGATTTCTCTCTCCTCACACTTTTTTGCGAGGTGAGAATAAAAATTTCCGCAAGCTGGCATACCGTCATCGAAATTGTTTCTTAATTCAAAAAAGCAAATATGTTTGTAATATACCATTTAAAGACCATTTAAGCCCCATGGATTAAAATAAGGGAGAAAACACCTCTGAATAGCACACATAATATAAATACAATATCCATCGAGAATAATGCCCTAGAGGGTGGCTGTGAGAGTATAGCCTAACTAAGTCTGGAGGCAGGTCTGAGATCAGATCCTGTGCAGAATTCTGCCCCATTACCCCAGCTACACAGACAAGGAGGCTGTCCTCAGATCAGATCCCTGAGCATGTTCACTGCTCCCCCACTACAGATAACAAGCCAGGCTACCAAACCTGGTGGGGGAAGGAGGTACCCCCCCTCCCAAGTGAGGGCTACAAACTGCCTTCACAAGCAAATGCTATAAATAGAACATGGGAAGAGCGAGAGATGGATGGAAAAAGAGAGAGAGATAGTAGGTTAAGGAAGGTAGAAAATGTTCAAACGTACAGAGGGGAAAAAATGGCACAAGAGGGGTGGGGTAAGCAGCCTGGATGGATGGATGGATGATGGATGGAAGGATGATGGATGGATGGATGATGGATGGATGGATAGGGAGATCAGACAGAATTCACCCTGCTTTCTTCTGACGCATTTCCACACCTTCTGACGACCCAGTGACAATGGGTGGGGGGCATTCGGGAAAACCATGTGAGACGCAGAGAGTCATGCGAGTCCTCATTAGAGTCGACAACGGCTGTTGCGCGCGGACACACGGACGCCTGCCCTGCTGATGCACACGCCCCCAACTCCCTCACATACACAATGCAAATGCATTCATGCCCCAGGCATATTTATCTACAGCGACTAGACAAACTAGTGCGAGAGTACTAGTGAACGTGTACAATGCACAGGATCACCAGTACAAGCAACGACATAAGACGCAAATTTCCAGAGCTGCGTACAAAGCAGACAAACCCAAATAAAAGAGAGAGAGAGAGAGAGAGACTCACACAGACACGGCTCAGCTATTAATAACTGCATTTAAAAAGGGTCAGTGACGCTTACATAAACCCCAGGCTTAGATGCAAAGCGACGTGCCCCCCCCGAGGATGGCGGCTGACGCGGGACCCCCGGCGGCGTGGCGGAGCACTCACCTCCCCGCTTGGAGGAGCGGGAGGACTTGGAGGAGGTGGACCACTGCTTGGTGAGAGCGGCCCGTGCCTGCAGTGTGTCGGCGCCCGCCGGCCTGCCCTCCGCCTCTGCGGTACCGGCTGCCTCTTTGCCGCCCTGCTCCTTCTCGGGGGAGCCGGCCGCCCCGCCCCGGCCCGCCTCAGCGCCTTCCTCCGTGCAGCTGAACTGGGCCATCTTCTGAGCCAGCATCACCTGCGCCTCCAGCTCCAGCTGCCGGATGTCCTCCATGGTCAGGCCGTACCACTCGTCCTGCCAGCACCAGGCTTGCCGGTGAGCTCGCACCATCACCTTCCGCAGCCCTGGGGGGGGGGGTGGAGGGGGGGCACCACCAAAGCACAAAACACACCGAATTCAGCTTTTACCATGAAGAGGTGTTCTGTGGATTAACCGTTATATTCATAAATGTACTACGTCAGAGCGAGAGATAAGGACAGGAAATGTAGAGCAGCAAACGGGGGAGGGGGTTGCTGCATTGCACCATGGGAAAAGTACTCATGGACACGTTAGACCCCAAGATGGGGGCGGGGCTAAAGACACAGCGACGACCGACTGACATTCAGGCATTCAACCATAGATGCAAGAAAACCTGAGCCAGGGCCTGGATGTGCAGGACAGCTGTGTGTAAGGATCTGCGCCCCGGACTGGAAGACTGTGGCTAGGGAGGACCTTGAGCACCTACACTGCCAATGTATTCCAATGTACCTTGTGAATAAATAAACTGTAAATAAATAAAGCATCCGCCATCCCTCCTCCAGATCCCTGCGTCAGCCGGCTTAATCCGTCGCGGCGGGTGAGAATGGGTCAGCCAGCTAGAGGCTCCATCTCCCTGCGCGGCTCAGCGATCACGCCACTGGAGGGCAGCTACATGGATCACGGGTCCAAGAACGGCACTGTGCAGATGAACCTGAGCCCCGTAAGCCGCAGTAAAAAGGTAGGACATATGCTCCTCTTTATTTTCAAAATAACGATTAAAAAAAACAGATCATTTGCTTAACACCATCAAAGGTGTAAAACCTTAAGGGCGAACCAATCATTTTTAACATTTACGCAAATCACGCAGGGGATTGTGGGTAACATCAACTGGGTAACAATACAAAAGGAATTACGGAATTGTTCCCGATTCATTCAAAGGAAAAAGTCTTAAGCAGAGACGGGGTGACTAAATCCTGCATGCAGGGCACCCGTGACCCGTGAAGGATTTCATTTAGGGCAGGTTAATGATTAAGAAGATACACCTTTTGAGTTTTCTTCGGGGGAAGGGGGCACCAGTTGCCCAACCGGCCCCTGGCAGTCGCCTACGCTCAAGCAACAACAAAAACGGCAGCCAAGCTCAAAGCCACGTGCAGAACCACAGGCCTGGGGCGCCCTGTTTACATAAGCGCCCTAAAAAAAGCTAGCTGGTGACATTTGGAGGGGGCTGGAGGCGGGACAGGGGGCATGGCGGGGGTGTGCGGGAAGCAGCTTTGCAGCAAAGAGAGCGAAGCAGATAAATCGGGGAGGGTTTATATATAAAGCAGACAGACGCTCTTCACATCAGTAAACTGTAAATCAGCTCAGTGACTGCAGGTAGCTTAAATAGCCGTAACTTGCATAAGGCTGATTAAGTAGCAGGCGTCTGCCGTAATTTCCCTGCTCCTGCGTGATCCGCACTGGGGTGGCCATGCTGGGATGGGTACTGCCGTATTAAACAGCAGCTTGCAGGCCTTCTTTTAGTCTCCAGGTGATGATGTCACATTACTACCGCAGGTATGACATCAGAAGAGGGCATTCCCTCAGTGTGAGGGCAGATGCTCCAGATCACTCTGGTCAGCGTCGGGGACCCCCCCCCCTCCCCACTCAGCACAGCTGCCCACATACCCTTTCTGGTGGTGGAGGTTAGGGTTTCATTCTCTTCTATAGATTCCATGGGGAACCATCACAGGCTGCCTAATGGCACATAAGTGTGCTTTAGGAATCTGATGATGGTCACTTAACAAGCCTATCAGGGTGCAGAGAATCTTCAGATTCACTTCTGACTCGCATTTCGTGGTTTGTTTGATGTCTGCCTGACCTCTGGACTGCCTGGTGGTGCTGATTCTGCAGTTCCGCTCCGGTTAAGCTTCCCCCAGAAGCTCTCACAGCATTCCCCGCCCTTGTCTCCTGGGACACGTCCATCCCCCTCGAGCTTCTCAGCACGGCATCACAGGCCTGCCCAGAGACTCCCCGGCCCACACCCTCGGGGTACGTACCCACGTCGTGAATGAAGCGCTCGATTTTCGATTGCATGCCCCAGTAGCGGAACTCCACTTTGCAGAGCTTGTAGGCACACATGATGGGCTTCTTCTCGGGGTTGTTATTAAACTCCTCGATCCAGTCCTCCTGCAGCGGGCCCCGTTTGGTCTTGGCTGACTTGTAGAGTCGGGGGTCCTCCTCTGCCTTGTACTCATGGGGGGGGATGGGGTCCTTGACGATGTCGATGGGGTCTGTGTGATGGGAGATTGGATGTTAATCAAAGAGGACCGACCAAAATTCTGTTCAAAAGCAAACCTGAAAATACACGTATATCATTAATCATTGCCTTTGATCCAAATAACTAATTAGTGAAAAGATCCTTCTTTTTCCTAAATGTTATGCCTCTTCCAGGACCCCTCATTGCCTTCTGATGTCAAACAGTGCAATGATACAGGGCCGGTCCAGCACAGACCCTCTGCACCTCTGATGCGGTTCGATGACCCGTGCCTCAGAGTGCGTGGCAGCCACTGGCCACTAGATGTCCCCACCGCTGCACTCTGCCATGGGCCCAGGGGAGGTCGCATAAGACTTATGGCCCGTTTCCCCTGCAGAGGCGCAGTCGCATTTATCCCACAATGCATCTGCGCTCAGGAACCGCTGCAGTAAGACTTCAGCTCCTCAAAAGTAGCCTGAATGACAGCTTAGTCATCACTGTTTAAATACTGTTTTTAAACATAATCATATGTAGTAAATTAACTTTTAATCCATTTTAAAGTGCAGCAGAGGCAGTCAGCACGTTTCCCCAGGGCACTCCAGTTTCCTCCTACTGTCCAGAAACACAGTTTAACTGTTATCTCTGAACTGCACAAAGTGTATGATTGCGTTTGTATTATATGTGCCCTGTGATGGACAGGGTGCACCCCAGCCTAATGCCTATATGTGCCCTGTGATGGACAGGGTGCACCCCAGCCTAATGCCCAGCGCTTCGAGGAATGGGGCCGGGCCCCCTCACGATTGTGACCCAGAGAGGTGGATAGCAGATGGGTGAATGGATTCCCTGGTATTAATATGCATTTACACTGCTTCACGCACTGCTTGCAAAAGGGAACGCCGATGCTTCGTCATGTTCACATATCCACTCACTTCCTGCCTCACCTGCCGGGAGGCAGTGACATCATGCACTCTGCCACCACACGAATGTGAGCAATTAGCCTAAAACGTTTTTTCTGTCGAAACTATTAAGGTTAAGCATTCAGCATTAACCATTATTTATAATCATTTTGAGAGGATTATTCAATTATTCAACTTTGGACTAAAAGCAATAAGCATTAAATCATTGGTAGCGTTCGCAGATTACTGGCGGGTAGGTGCAGTGCAGGGATTTCTCAAGAACAAGAGCGTCGTTTGACAGGACTGCAAACACGATGGAGGGATCGACTGTTGGACTGTGAGTTTATTAGGCAACTGGGGGGGGAGTTGACAGGGAGCTGGCCAGGACAGGAGCAAATGAAAAAAGGAATTTGGGAAAGCTCCTTAATCCTGTACTGGAATATGGATGGATGGATGGATGGATGGACTGATGGATGGAAGAAGAAAACATGGGTGTGTAAGTCTGGGAAAAAAAGCACGAAGACAGAAGAGTGCTGTTGGCATGAGGATTTGGTACAGGGAATAGAGTTGAAAAAGCCAAACACAGTAAGTCCCAGGTATACATTAATATATCTACACCAACAACAAGGGCAGGCAGAGTGAATTATAATAAGTCCCCTGACTGTTCTGGCCCCGCCCCTTCATGGCCCCGCCCACTACAGCAGTCATGTCCCTTCAATGGCCCCGCCCATTCAATGGCCCCGCCCATTTGGTGGCCCCACCCCCTTCAGCAGTCCTGCCCCTTTGGTAGCCCCACTCCCTTTAGCAGTCCTGCCCCTTCGGTAGCCCCACCCCCTCAGAGGCGGCAAAATAGATCTGTGTTCTTCTATTATTTGCTGTCAGCAAGATCCCACCCCTTCCTAACAGACGACAGGAAAAAGAAGCAGGCCAGCTTACCCAAAGTCCTCTGTCTCCTCTCAACGGACGACATGTTGAAAACGTCCAGCTGGTTCCCTGTGTCTGGCTTGTAGTATGTCTCGATATCAATGGAGAATTTCTCCACAAAGGGACATGTGTACCTGCAGGGAGGAGAGGGGGGATCAGCACACGTCAGCAGAGTGACAGGGGCTCAAAGGCGGCGGGGGCAGGAGTGAGGAGGGAAGGCGGTCTTTTCAGGGATGCACAGACCGTTTCCCTCATTTAAGTGCTTTCACAAGACACCATCCAATTCACATCCCATACATCCTTAAAGAAAGAGCCTTCAGCGTGCACTCCGCTGGCCACATGATTTAAGTGCCACTAAAAGTCGCATTAGTCGCATGCTAATTTAGGCCCCATGGCCCCGAGCAGACCCCAGGCGGCGGAGGTCTAATGCAGGAATGCAAAGTTTAACTTAAAAAGAGAATCACCCGGAAAGTAAATGAAGATCCATCCGTCTAATCCGGAGGGTCTAATGCAGGACTGGGAGGCACGGCAAGAGATTGTGGGGGGGGGGGGTGTCTCCAGCACTCCCGCCCATCTTGGCCCAAAGATGTACGAAATGATGGGGGGGGGGGCAATTTTTAGAGCACACGACAGCGAATTTGCAACAGCCGAAGCAGC
>JAODKN010000041.1:35271269-35285846 GCA_026774425.1 Petrocephalus zakoni | reverse complement strand
ATGAACAGTTTCTGAGGACTTGTTAAATGCAGTTTTACAGAATATAGTGTATTTGTTGTAATTTGATGCACTATGATTAAAAAAATAATAATAAAAATCGGCCCGCACATGGTCACATTTCTTCTCATCCGGCCCTCACCCTAAAATGAGTTTGACACCCCTGGTCTAACCCATGCAGCTTTGGGGCCCACCTCAGCCAAAGCATGATTGGTCGCCCGCCTTCCTGTGGGAGGTGACTGGGCTGCATGGGCACAGAAGGTGAGCTGGGTAATGGCTGAAGCAACAGGCTTAAACAAAGCCCAGCCGACTGGGGTACCTTTTCAGGCAAACACTGTGGTGCGCTGCTCAGAGCAGTTTGAACCGGAGGCCATTAGAACACATTGGAAGGGAATAAAATCCACATCCTTCTTCCAAAGGAACCTTCGTTAACTGCAAACACATGCACGGCCACATAACGTGGGCATTGACCTATGAGACGCTAGGAAGAGTGTGACTGTCACACTGGCCACCCAATCGCGGCAGGGGGCCATTACAGATATCTGTAACGGGGTCAGGAATCAGAGAAGCACGCCACTCTGCCGCCTGCTTCCTGGTAGGAAGGGAAGCCATGCCAAACCGCTGACTTGGATATATAAATGAATACAATGAACAGGAAGTACTGAGAAAAGGCAAGCAAATAGTGTTTACTGCGATAGGGGGAGGGAGGGGCTGGGGGCGGAGTCTCCCAGAAGCACACAGGGACTGCACCTTACTCAGCGCCATGACTCTCACGCACCCCTGAAGGCTGAAATGCCTAAACGTATGCCTGAGAGCAACCGAAACAAGCCCCTCTGTTCCAGGCGGGGCGAACATGGATCGCGACTGCAGTGGTCACTGTCGGATGACAGCATTTACAGCTTTTTTAGTTGCAATTTGTTTGGAGGACAGGAATAGTGTTTATAAAAACAGAGGCGTCCTCAGAGAGGCTGCCAGGCGGCTGCAGGCCGCGAGCAGGGCGTGCCGCCCGCACATATCGCCATGGCAACCGCGCGTGCCCCTCGATCGTACGCGAGTGTGTGCTCTCCCGCCGGCGGTGGGGAGGTGGAGGCCCCCCGCATGACCTGCACACACACACACGAGGCATCTGGAGATGTGCACTGAGATTGGGGAGGCGTACCGCGAGGAATTGCAGGAGGCAGGGGTCACGCCATTGGAGGGGCTAACAGCATGAGCACCCAGCCAGAAGCACAAACACAATCTGGCACAGATCAGTACTGCTGCTGTTTTAAAGCACCAACATGCTGCCACAGCCACTGGGTATTTGACTTGGCTAACGTCTAAGCACGCTAACGTTTTTAAGAAGAGTGATTCCGGGTCAGGGCATGCCGTGACATCATTCTCTCTCCGGGAATTCCAGAAAAAGAAACCGCTAATGACAACAGAAAATTACATGTTTGCTCAACAGTGCTTCCCCAGTGATAAATGCATACACATTCCAGCTGCAAGACAATTACCTCAATTTATACTGGTGCTCATTTTCAACGATCAATACTAATTTCTGATCAAAACAAGGTAAAACTACATGTGTGCAAGTGAGTGATGTTCCATCCATCCATCCATCAGCTATTTACTTATCTATTACCGGGTCACAGAGACCCCAGAGAATTTTCCAGGCAGCAGATAGGACACCACTTCATCACAGAACCAGTAATGACTCTGCAGAAATGATTTTTAACAATCTTATAAACCCTCAGCTACTGCAGTGATCTCACACTAACGACGGGTCAGCCGCGAAACCCAGAGCCCTGGGAACTCATGAACGGGAGGCCTGCCTGCAGAAGAAACGCAGCCTGGAAGCCGCCCCCTGTGCCCGGGAGTCCAGCCACGGGCCTTAAGCAGGTTGGCCGGGCAGTGCGGGCTCGTGGGGCCAGCAGTGATGTGAGGGTATGGCACCCCTCCAAGACCAGCCGGGAGAAGCATCCAATCGGACCATATGTGGTAAGTGACCACTCCCTGACACTCTCACACACATACAGCTCTAGGAAAAATTAAGAAACCACAGCCAAAGTTTTCATTTCACTCATTTTGCAATTTCTGGGTGTGTGTGCTTCTCATCGATGAAGGGCTTCCTCCTTGCTTATGGCACTTCATTCCTGCTTCTCAGAGCCCGTTATGAACTTTACACCACTTAATGTTTCCTATTCCTGTGGAAGGTCACTCGAGGTCATCCTCCACTTTATGAGGCACTGCTGGATAAGTTGATGTTCATCTCTGGCATTAGAAAGTTGCTTCTGCCCTCTACCTGGCTGGTTTCTGGTCGTTCCCAGTGTCTCCTGCTTCACCTTGTTCTTGTGTACTGCAGTCTTAGAAACTTTGAGCCCAAAAGCAGCCTGCTGCTCAGTGTCGCCTTCTGCCAGCAGAACCAGGATTAAACCAGGATTTAAAAATGCAGATTTAAAACAAAAAAACTGAGTGGTCTCAATTTTTTCCAAAGCTGTACATCCAATACCCACCTAGCGTGCATTAAAATACAGTTAAAGAACAGCGCTGACACAAGCCTTGATTGGGGTGACTTCACCAGCCCGTACACCCCCACAAGCACAATTGAGCCGTAGGGCGGCCCTGTATCCTGCTACAGTACGTTAGGTGGCATCCTCGTGGTTTCCTGTCAGGCCTACTTTTTGGCCTACTATCCCCAACACACAAGAGCAGAGCGGTATCAAAATGCGCTCCGACGCACAACAGATGCTTCCTGAAAGCCGAGGAGGGTGTGAAGGGCAGAGGAAGTGGATCGTTTATGGTACACTTGGCTGAACAGCTCAAACAGAACGAGCAAATCGATGCAAGTCCTCTACTCAGAAACCACCCCAGTAAGTAACAAAAATAAAGCTCCAACTAGCAATCAGCATTAATTTTCCCAGGTGTGCAACCGAAAATCACCTAGAGGACATTTTCCAGTGTACAGGCAAATCTGCATGTGAGGCGTAGAGCAGGCTGAACATGATACAGAAAAGCATCATGGCTGACAAGCTGACCAGCGTCAGATCTTCAAGAGGAAGGGGCACTGGCGAGACGGGCACTCTTATGACAGTGGGGCTGCACACGGAAGAACACAGCAGCCATTCGTCAAAGGTGGCCGAGGACACACAAGTGGTAATGAACCAGTATCCTGTCTGCCTGCTAGCGCCTTCTAGGGATGAGCTCAGGAAAATGTGCAGAAAATGAAACATGATTCATGTCAAGCTTCTGCCTGACAAGTACGGACACTTGTGCCCTTCCCATGATCCTTTGCAACTAGCAAGCAGAGAGAAGAAGAAAATTACCCGACTAAGCCCCAAACTTTAAGTATATGACCATTTCAACAGAAATTCTCATTAAAATAAAATACATTCAAACGCATTGGCGGGAGACTATTTAGTACGATACGATAGCACCAGGCAGAAGCCCCTTGTGTCTCCCGATCCATCTGTTGACAAGGGCAGAGGCCTTGCTCCACACCACTGCTTCCCTGAGCAGTTATCTTGCGCTTGTGGACTTCCCGTTAGCTTTAATGAACCCGGCCATTTCCCTCCGACTTGACACCACTGCCAGATTGGAGGTTTTCTGCTGTAAGATCTAGACCAACGTGAGTGGCTGTGAGAAGCTGTAACTACCATGTCTGGCCCCAGCAAATAACACCATTCACAATCACTTGATCTTATCTTTTGTGAACATCTTAGCCACTTGAATGTTTAGCCAAAGAGTAAGCAAACCTCTTGACCCTGTATGTAACGGTGAGGACAGCAAAGTAAGTTCAGACCCCTTCATAATCCTTTTATAATCAGTCTGCACACAACACTCCACAACGGCAATGCAAACAAAACAGGTGTTTAGATTTATTAAAGATTAAAAACTGAAATATCCCATTTACATAAGCATTCAGACCCTTTGGAATGAAACTTGCATTTGAGCTCTGGGGCATCCTACTTCCTTTCAGTGGTCCTTAAGAAGCTTCTAGAACTGGATTCCACCTGTGCCCAGTTGAATTCATTAGACATAAGTGAAAAGGACATACACCTCCCTGTATAAGTTCCCACAGGTGACGGAGTATGTCAGAGTGAAAATCAGGCCATGAGGTCCAGAGAATTGTCATCAGACCTGCGAGAGAGGATCATGACAAGACGCAGATCTGGGGAAGGATACAAGAACATTTCTGCAGCATTAAAAGTTCCCAAGAGCACAGTGGCCTCTATCATTCTCAAACGGAAGAGATCTGGAACCACCAAGTCTTCCTAGATGGGGCCGCCCACACAAGAGGAGTGATCGTGGATGAAGGTCCGTGGCCAGGCAGGTGACTATGAATGACATCCAGAGATCCCTTGTGAAGATGGTTGAAGCGTACAAAAGGACGACCATCAGTGCAGCACTCCACCAATCAGGCCTTTATGGTGGAGTGGCCGGACAGAAGCCATTTCTCACTAGAAGGCACATGACAGCTTGCTGTGAGTGTGAGATTATGCCAAAGAGCACCTGAAGGACACTCAGACTGTGAGAAGCAAAATCCTCTGGTCTGATGAAACAAAGATTGATCCATCTGGCCACAATTCCCAAGGACATGTGTGGAGGAAACCAGGGACTGAGCGTCACCCAATTAATACCATCCCTACAGCCAAACACGATGGTGGCAGCATCATGCTGTAGGGATGGTTTTCTCCCACAAGGACTGGGAGACTAGTCAGGACAAAGGGAAAGGTGGATGCAGAAAAAAATAGAGTAGTCCTACCGCCAAGAGAAAGGGGGGGGACTTCAGGAAAACTCTGTGTCAGTCCAACAGTGGCCCAGCCAGTCCGCACCTGAACCCAACAGAGCATCTCCGGAGAGACCTGGCTGAGCTTGGACGATTCTGCCGAGAGGGACGGCAGAAAAGTCCAAAAGTAAGGTGCGCCACACTTGGAGGGTCATTCCCAAAAAGACCAGAGGCTGTCACTGCTGCCAAAGGTGCTTTAACCAAGTACCAAGTGAAGGGTGTCTATGTAAGCGGAATATTTCAGTGTATTTATTTTTATTAAATTAACGAAACACTTGAAGCAGCAGTTTTTTGCTTCGTCATTGTGGAGTGCTGTGTGTAGCCTGATAAAATCCATGCTAAGATGAGTCTTAGACATAACAAAATGAGGTCCCGCACACACTGTACATGCAGTCACAGCCAGATGATGTATTATATGGATGAGCAGGCTGCTTACATTAGCAGGCACGTCTACCTAATAAACAGGCCATAATTCTTCTCCACCTCTTGTCATACCAGCCCAGTGGATGCCCAAGCTGGTGGCCTCTCTGATCTGACCAACCTGCTCCTGAATGCAAAAGTTCGGTGACCAGCCACAACTGGGACATGCAAAGGAAGTGTGAGGTACCAAATGCCTCTTAATCAGAGTCCGGCCCCCATGTCGTTGTGGGGTTTCCTCCGGTTTCCCCATAAAGTCCAAAAGCATGCTAAGGCTAACAGGAGTTACCAAACTGCCCACAGGTGGGCATGTGTGAGTGCCTGGTGTGTGTGTGCGTGTGTGTGTGTTCTGCGTTGGGTTGGCCCCTGCCTTGTGCCCGTAGCTTACAGGACAGGCTCCAGAGCCCCCGTAACCATGAATATGACAAGTGGTTACAGGGAATGGATAAATGATGGATGGAACTGCTACCAGCTAAACTCTGAGCTCCACAAATCTGCAGTGAAGCTGATGTTGGTTGTGGGAGAAAGAAGTAACCTAAGCATCGGAGATTCTCTCCACTAGAATAAAACTCTGAACCTCGCTGATTA
Source organism: Petrocephalus zakoni (assembly GCA_026774425.1). Lineage (NCBI taxonomy): Eukaryota > Metazoa > Chordata > Actinopteri > Osteoglossiformes > Mormyridae > Petrocephalus > Petrocephalus zakoni. The sequence continues at coordinate 35,280,076 of JAODKN010000041.1, read as the reverse complement.
TCAGCAAAGTTCTCCTTTATTCAGTAATCCAGCACAGTGCTCCAGCCACACTTGAGTACAACGCACACCCAGAATTCAGCAGGTTGATGTATGCTCCATCGCCAACTCCCCTACATGGGCTACCTAGTCCTGATTGGTTACTAAATATCGGCAAAACAGAGGTCAGAAGTTTTGACTTTTAATGAACACTGGCCAATAACTTCATATATTGATATATTGTGCATCTCTACCTGCTTCCAAAAAGTGTCCAATCAAAGCAAGCCCATGCGAGGGGGGGAGGGGCATCACGTCAAACAGCCCAAGCACTTGTCTGGGCGGAAACGCACCATAGCCTGTCAGGTCAGACACGTCAGCCACTGGTGAGAATAGGGCAGATACACTCCAGCGGCCTGGGGAACCCGACACGGGACCAGAGGACCTGGCACACCCTCCCGCCGGGACCCCCCTCACGCAAACTGCACCATTTGGCCATGACGGTGCGCCTCCGGAGACAAGCGCTTTTGCTGTAATTAAAGATGACAACAAAACTGGGGTACTCTCAGGAGCCCCAGCCTTCGGGGCTCCTGACAGCGAAAGGCCCGCTGGTGCAATCCGTGAGCCAGGTTAAAATGTCAGGGCGGGGGCACATAGGGAAGCGAATGCCCTCAAGCCTAATCTGTGCTGGAAGGTGAGAACACAATGATACCCACCTCCCCACAAAGCCTGTTTCTGTGGCTTCGACAGTCACATGGACAGGAAGCAGAATATGGTTAATGGATCAATGCTGCTGAGCCAAAAAGCCCCCCCCCCCCCAAACACACACACACACAGAAAATCCCTATGGTTATGCAACAAGCAGAAGCAGGTACCCCGCACCCGCTAGTCCCAGTACAACCAGTGCCCACCCCACTGCAGCTTGCTGTGGCAGACCTCCAGGCCCTGGGGGGGGCAGTGGGACTCATTTATTCAGAGCCCTAACTCAGGCTTTGGACTTCACCCCCCCAGGGCAGCATCAGGGCGTTCCACAGGAACAAAGACGAGAGCGAGAGAGACGGCGGCAGACGGACAGAGCGAGAGAGCGCGCGGGAGACGGAAAGTGAGAGACGGACAGACCGCGAGAAGGACAGGGAAGGGAGCGACGAGGGGGGGGGGGGGAGAGAGAGAGAGAGAGAGAGAGAGAGAGAAATCCCATGCAAAACGTGAGTCCTAAAGCTGTTTGGCTATTCCATCTGCTTGCTGGCCTGTGCCAGCAAGACGGCACGGTGGAGATGCTAAATTTGCCGCCTCCTGAGTGCACAGACGACCCCGGGTCCCCGATACCCCATGTCTCCATGGCCTCAGGGCCCCCGAAGGACACAGCAGGGCCCCTCCCGATGGCAATGGAGTGCGGATTTTCCCGTCGACCGCAAGTCGGGCCTCTGCTCCCTGCCCTCTCTCAGCGGCGAAGGGGTCAGGCAGGGAAATTAGCGGCTTGCCGTTCCCTGGTCGCCAGCGGGGTGTGAGAGGCCCCCCGCCAAACCGGGCCCGAGTGGAAGACGCCTCAGTGACGCTAATTAGGGGGGTGAGACGCATTGATTACAGCCAGTTCATGCTGCCAGGGGACAGTAATGTGCCAGGAACAGACTGCTGACACCGAAAACAGGCGTCTGACAAAGACACACGCGGCCGCCTAACGACAGCAGAGCACAGGCCAAACGCAGCACACCTGGGCCTCGAGCATGTCCTCCCGCACGCCCGCATGCCTAAGAGCAGAGACGTGCATAGGGCCAGCTGCACAGACTCTGCTCCTCAGACGCTCCCTCCACTTCAAAGCCAATTCCATCATAACAAATCTATTCCAACGATAAAACAAAAGCCTGCAACAGAACCACACATTTCTTTACATTCAACCCAAGCCTAGCAAAACCAGAAACGTAATCGTCTTAAAACGGCAGTAACACAGAGGTAACGAAAACAGAAGTGATACAGTTTCGTACCCAAGTAGGGAACAGAAACGGACTTTAGCTTTTGTTTTCACTCCTTAGTAAAGGTCACATTTTAGAACGTTCTGGAAAGTTCAGTGTCTTCTTGATTTTCCAGCAGGTCAGTGGAGATGTATTACAGAACCACAGAACCACAGAGACGTGATGGATTTAACTGTACACAGTATAATTTACCCAGCAATGGGTAACGTGCTATAAAAATGAGCCTGTTATGTAACAATGTGAACACTTAAGCATACGCAGGGAATGTTACAGTGTGTCGGCTGTAATCTGCCCGGACGCTCTGCAGGGCACATGCGATAATACACTGAAACGCTGACCTGGCTCACTGGCTATGACATCAGCAGTCCCGCTAGTCCAAGTCCACATGGAAACCTGAGAGAAGTACTTGGCTTTGGTCAGTCATAAAGCTATGGGCCACAATAGGTCAACCAGGCCTTCAAGTGGCACCTGTTTAGCCCGGCAACACTGTGCCCCGGCAAACTGCAGGCTCCTGATACCGACGGACATGCTGCCCGGGGTCCTGTGATCTTACCCTCTTAGCAGCTGGTGACAGGGAAGCCCGACACAAACATGGCCGTCAGACCACAGCGCCCACATAAAAACAGCTGGACCGGACCTGAAACTCCTCCCTGCCTTCCACACCACTCCAACATCCCAAATCGAGGGTCCGGATTCCAGCATGGAAAACTCATCAAAGTCGCGTCCTGCCCGGAGGGTGCTGACGTCACCGGCAGCGAGGTCACACTGTCCGGCAGGCTGCCCCCCCCAGCTCCTGCCGGAGGACCGTGTACGCCAGGCTGCGGTCAGAGGAGCAGCAGCTGTTTCACTAATTACCAGCAGCAAATATTTAATTATCGGCGAGCGTCTGAAGCGAGCGCAGCGGAGGAACGCAAGGGCGGCCGGGAATGCGGAGATCAGAATGTGCACCAAACACACACACACCCCAGACTTCCATTTTGGTCATCATGCCAAAAGCGACCAGTCACCCCTGTCTTTAACAGGGACACCCGAAAGGCCAGACTGGCCAGGAAAGGGGTCTGGCCATGGATTGGGAGGGGGATCATTGTTGTGTTACTGCATGGGAATGAGGCAGTTTTTGGCAGTTTGACACCCACTGCAGGGCCACCTTTCACCCCTTAAAACCTCCTCCGGACCCATAAAAACCCAAAAAACCCCCAGGTCGTGGGGGTGCCTGCATGTTTTAACTGCTCCCCGTGTCACATCCTCTAATTCCTCTGCCAAAATCCAGAGCATCACTGCACATACATAGCGACATAGTGCCAGTACTTCCCAGCACCACCCCCCAACCTGCTCCATCCAAACCTGCCAGCGAGCCCCACAGCGAGCACCTCAGTGCCCTGCGTGGCAGATCCGCAGACAGTGGCTCGCGACGGGGGGCAGGTACCTGGACAGGGACGCGGAGGGAGGCTCCGTCCGTGGGAGGGAGGCGTCCGGGTGCGCGCCAGCCCACGGCTCCGCCCCGTTCCTGCCGTGCAGTGGTTAGTGCCGCGGTGCTGGGTCATGCTCCATGGGGGGGTGACGGCGAGCGGAGGGAGTGTGCCGGAAAGAGGGAGGGCTCAGCACTCATTCTCCTTCCCTTATTGCCCCCCCATCCACCTCCTCCCAACCCTTTAGGTTTTTTTTTTATTTCCTCATCTTCCCTTTCTCCTGTCTCCACCTCTACTGGAGCCATGAAGCAGAGTTGCCATGGAGACGGCAAAGGCTGCGATGTGATTGGCCGGGGCGGTGGCCAAGCTGGAAGAAGCGATGCCAGAGCCGGCCCACGGGCGAGTCAGAGATGCGCTCTCTCCCTCCTGTGCCTTCGTCGGCTGCGGCAGGCCCAATCGGCGGCGGGGGCACCGGCACGAGCAGGCGTCTATCCAGTGCCGACACGCACAACGGCTATCAGAATCCGCAGTTGGAGCGGGCTGAGCAGAGCGCAGACGGCTGGCCGCACTCACGGGACCGAGCTCGGGCCACGCCTCCGGCAGGCGGCCGCACGTGCTACGGCGCGCGTGATCCCCCCCAGCGAGCACCATGCTAATATTAGCCTGGCGGCGTACAGAGGTGCGGACACCTGCTCAGCACACAGTAGCGGTGGTCTCTGCATTTCTGCATGTTCAGAAATGAGGAGAACATTACCAGTGTCCCCTGGCAATGCCCCCCCCCCCAAAAAAGCAAAACCAGCAACGATTTCTGCTCTGCCCCATGTCTGGCATAGGTTACATAACTGACACCACGACGCTGTTGTATTCTGCGCTCTGATTGGTCAGAAGGGTGCCAATCCCCTATAACAGCACTTACTGCCAGGCAGACAAATCACAATAGTAAATTAATGTGCCATTATCTTTCATTCTTAACTAGCGCTACTTAAAATTTCACATGAGCACACTATTTAAAAATAACAGAAACTAAAAAAACAAACATGCGCTCAGTGATTTAATGCCAAAATGATTTTCTGATGTAATGCACTTGTTTTCAGTCCTCTGCAACCTGCCTAAAAGGCAGTCTGGTTTTAATAACTGGCACACGCATTTACCGTACTCCACAAAGGCAGCCCCCTTCCGCTGGGCTTCTGCAACTGTGCATTTAAAAATGTACAATACACAGCTTGTGTGCACTGAACCTTACATACATATCTGACTATGACAGACAGCCAGGTAGTTTATACCCAGGCTAACACTCTTAACCAGAAACCACCCAGGAACACAAAGAGACATCTAGAAAATGATCATGTGCCTTGACTGTGCTTAAAGACCCAGAGCTAACAGCAATTTAAGACGTTATATAATAACGCTGCCCACATCAGCAGTTTGACGGCATGTCAATTTGAATAAATGCACGGACCCGAACAGGCATTCAGGCACTTCACTGGACACCTCAGCAGGGGCATTGCAGGCCCCAAGCATCTCAGACACATGACAGCTGATGGGGGCGACAGCTCTTATGATGCTTACAGGAGTCGTCTTCAACGAGATCCTGGCCACTGGGCATGTCAGGGGCCCCTGAACCCAGCTGTCAAGGCATCATCTCACCCCAGAGGGTAAAGACGGGGGAGGACAACAGAAACTGGACATTTTCCTTTATAAGAAAATGTCTAATCCTTCCATTCTAGAGCGAGCTGGTCTCCTAGGGGCACGTCTCAGCTTCTGATGCCGCAGTTATCTCTTCCACCTGGCCCAGGCCTGCCACAGTCTCCTGGGACTGCAATACTAGCCACAGGTATGCGAGAGATCTCTCACTGTCAATACAAATAAAGCACGTCGCCGGACGGCTACCCCTCAGACTGCCTGCGCCGACTTCACAGAAGCTACATTTTGTCTTTTGTCTTTAGGGTGCTGGCCGGCTGGAATGGGGCAAATCTGAAGCGATTCTGGGGGTCGACAGACGCGGAAAAGAGCAAGAATCACCACGTGTCACCCATACAGAGAGCAAGGCACACACACAAAAGGCATACTCACAGTCCATAGAGAAGCTCAGGTCCCCGGAAACATCTGCGTCGAGCATCTACGAGAGAACGGGCATCATTAATCCAAGTGTTTCAGGAGTCAGTTACCGATAGTAAAACAGTCACTAAAGAGGCAGGCACCACAGTAACCCGACCTGATGTCCGTGCTCGTTCTAAGCGTTTCTTTGCTTATTGGCTGAACTGAAAGCCAATATTCCATTAAAAAAAAGATGATAAGTCCATCCATCCTGGCCGGCATAGGGAGCAACTGGACAGGATGCCAGGCCACTGCAGGACACACACATGCAGACTCACACACACACACACACACACACACACACATGCTCACACGCACGCACACGAGGAATGTAAAAATACCTGACTGCCCGTTTACCCAGAATGCTGCACAGACACAGGAAGAACATGCAAACCCCACGTCGGCAAACCATCACAATGCAGCGGCAGGAACAGGGGAACGCTCCTATATTGTGCTTCATCGAGTGCAGCATTATCCGTGCCAGGAGAAAGACTACACGATACAATCAATATTTAACCACCAGTTAAATGTGCCAGTACTTCTGACAGAGATCTAACACTTTGCCAAGGTTGTGGGGACAATCTACGGCAAGGTGCTGTACGGGTTTCGCTTTCACAAAGCGCTGCTCCACCCCACGGCCAGCACTGCTGCTCCCCGTTAAAGGAAGGGAAGCCTTCCTCATGGAACGCTGCACCAGAGAACAGGTCCTCCACTGGGTGCCTCTCCCAGGCAGCACACAAGAGGCCAAAGTCAGGTTTCAGAGCGCCGAGACGATCAACAAATAAGCAAGGAGCAGAGAAGAGAAGGAGGAAAGAGAGGGAGGGAGAAGCAGAGGGAGAGAGAGATCAGGAGGTGGAGATGCTGGACGAGGGAGGTAGAGAAATATGGGGAGCAGAAACAGAAGGAGGGAAAGAAAGAGAGAAGGTGGGAGGGAGGGAGGGAGGGGGAAGGTTATTTATAGATCCTACGTCTACGTTGCTCTTCACTCGTTCATTTTTAAATTACAGTGATAAATCAGCCAGCTGGGGATTGGAGCTTAGAGCCACCACTCACGGCTATTAAAAAGCTCATTCGGGGGAGGGGGGGCACCAGCAGAAAACAATGCCCATGGTCACGCTCATATGAACCTTACGAGCCAGTGGCACAGATCCCATCCCCAGGAGGGCACCGGTTCAGGCGTCAGGAGCTCTCCCAGCTAAACCCTCAATCAACCTTACATTTCATTTTAAAATGAATCACACTTTCATGAATATTTATAATCTGAAGGTATTTCAGTGCACCAGCAGCAGCCCTGGGCCTGTCCCGACTGAATCCACAGACTGAAAGAAGCCGGAGAGCAGCACGTGTCGCATGGGAAAATGCGCCTCGCCGCGCATGAGAACATGCGCCTTGCCTCGGATCGTGCGCCTCGCCTCGCATGGGAACATGCGCCTTGCCTCGGATCGTGCGCCTCGCCTCGTATGGGAACATGCGCCTTGCCTCGGAGCATGCGCCTCGCCGCGCATGGGAACATGCGCCTTGCCTCGGATCGTGCGCCTCGCCTCGCATGGGAACATGCGCCTTGCCTCGGAGCATGCGCCTCGCCTCGCATGGGAACATGCGCCTTGCCTCGGAGCATGCGCCTCGCCGCGCATGGGAACATGCGCCTTGCCTCGGAGCATGCGCCGCGCCTCGCCTCGCATGGGTATGTGTAGGATGAGGTGCCAGGTGGGCCTGATTACACGTATAACAGAAATGCACTTCCTAGCACCTTCGTAGCCCTGAGGCTGCACCATGGCCTGTACCACAGGATCCTAACAGTGAAAATGGACCCGTTCCGCTCAGCTAGGTCCGATTTTCATTGTACTGAAATTTTATATATGATCAGACTATAAAATGCAATGAAATGCTGTCCTGACCGTTTGACCACACTAAGTCACTTGAGGATTTTTTCTAGTCTTAATTACCAAAAATGACAGCTACATCAGTAATTGATTTTCGGCATCAGCGAGCTTCCGGTTTGGGCTTTTGTTTGGGGCAGACTGCATGTCGGAGCCAGGAAGGGGAAACTACTGCCGCGACCAGCCAGGAGCCGGGGTCCGCGGCGGCCCCTCCACAGCAGGAAAAAGGCTCTTCTTGCCCATGGCCAGGTCTGGACAGGAAAGCCCCCCTCCCCCCACAGTGATGACAGGAACCTGCATCAGAGGCTAATTAGCTTGTTCTGCTGGTTGGGGGTGGGGGGTGCGGACGGCAGGATGCTGAGGCCTGACAGAGTATCTCAGGCCTCCGCGGGGGCACATCCGCGGCAGCCCATGGCCGCTAACGTTTCCCGAAATCTAATCGTGACAGTGGGGGCCCACTCACATTTCAATTTTTAATTTTTAATTTCATCCCCAGTCGTTTCTGATTGCGATATCACGGCCCCCGTTCCCCGCCACACAACAAGCTAGCAGTCTCACACACGCGTAATGCCATTACTGCCCCGCCCTCTTTCCCACCCGGCCAATCAGCTGCCTCTGCTCAGGAGGGCTAAGCCCTAGTAGGAGGAGCCATGTGATCATCACTGCTACTCGGCATGGCGCTCGGGGGCATAGCTGGCTCGTCACCGACCAGCAGACCCCTGCATCATCCGGACAATCCCCCAGTGCCGCCGCCCCCCAGAAGCAGTGGGAACAAGTAACGGGACATTCAAAGGTAACAGAAACACCAGCCACCCCGAAACCCACAGTGGTCCATCCTCCCCTGACAAATCCCCTGTTCTCAGACAGGGTAGGTCCCAAGGAGAAGCTGTCAGTAACAACCAGAAAAATAAAAGTCAGGGAACTGGCAGGAACCAAAACCCGAAAAAAAAAGCAAAACAAGGTGTCAAGCATAATTAACACAGGCTTCCGTGTCTCTCACAACCCCAGAGGGCTGCACACACAGACAGAAATAAAACCAAATCTATCCCCGCCGGAGAGTTAACAGATGACAGGAAGAGAAAAAAAAAGCTGACAGTAACTGTTTAGGGAGCTGAGGCGTTACGGGGACACAGCACTGACAGGGAGCAGGTTAACCGGCAGCGAAACCGGCCAAAAGGAAGCTGCGTGTTTGTAGAAGACCAGCCAGAGGTTGGGCGGCACTTCCTGTGCACTAGGATCCTCCAGGAAGTGACACGCTGGGGGTGTGGCCAGCTGGGGATGGGCAACAAATCCAGGGAGCGATATTCAGCGCATAATCGCTTAAGCGTAAAAGGCAAGGCTGCAGTGACCAAGCTGACAACAAGCAAGGGGGGGGGGGCAGGTCATGAGAGCAGTATTATGAAATAATTTCCAATGCAAACACTGGACACATAAAGCAGGAGCCTCATACCCTGGAATACTGAGTTTGCGGGTTATCT
>JAODKN010000041.1:35231561-35253408 GCA_026774425.1 Petrocephalus zakoni | reverse complement strand
CCCCCCCCCCCCCCCCCCCCCGCCGCCCCCCCCCCCCCCCCCCACCCCCCCCCCCCCCCCCCCCCGGGGGGCGGGGGGGCCGCCACACCCAAACCCCGCCGGCGGGGGGGGGGACTCTCCAGGATCGGGGCTGGACGCGTAGAACTCCGCCATCTCTCGGTGCCCCTCAAATGCAGAGTCTGCACAGGGGCACTATCAGAGGGAGGAGCTCTGCAAAAGCCACGCCTCAGCGCTGGCATGTCAGCTCACCTGCTGCTTCTCCTGAGTGAGCTCGTCAAACAGGCGCTCTGTATCGGCCAATGACTGCAGCCGGCCGTTGTATGAGGGAAGCGTATCACAAGGACCCAATATCGCATCCTCTTCGCTCCCTTCAGCCCCCTGCGTGTCCCAGGATACCCGCAGGGCGCTCTCCGATACCTCTGTGTGACTGTCTGGTTCTGGTCCTCCGTTGCTGGGCTGGCTGACTTCTGTAGGGGTATTCACAATTATAATGCTACTGATAAATCAAGAGAATAAAAATATACATCAGTTAAGACATTTTTCAAAACACTGTTTTTGAAACCAGTTGCAAAATAGTGCTATATGTGTTGCGCGGTTCAATTTTTCCAATGGTAAATGTAACTCACTATATAGTACACTATAACATACCCACAATGCACTGTAGTGTACGAAGCATCGTGCACTGAGACAACACCAAAACAGACTCAAGTACTCAGTAACCAACAGAGATACAGGTGCTATAGCACTGAGGCTACATGGCACCTTTAGAAGTATTCATCCACGAACATCAACACTATTACTATGTGTTGTACACTTACCTTCAGCTTGTTCAGATGATGTAAACTGGAGTCTCCTTTTGGATCTAGTCACAAGAGAGGATGACAGCAGCAGCGGGGCACTTTGATCGAACCTGTCGCTGCTGAAAAACAGAGAGTGCACCCCAGGATCAAGCTGATACGTTAGGCTGGAATTCTCAACAGTAATCCTAATTAGCCGCATTCAACTGAATTAGTCAGATGATTCAAGTCACACTGTACCCATCGCAGGGGACTCAGTCTATTTTAGGTTGGTTTAGTTCAGTAATACAGAATACAAATCAAGACGTTTTTCTCATTCTGACTCCTTAAAAAATAGCACTCATTCTTTTAATTAACTTACTAGGATACTAACTACATACATTAAATAGCTTTAAAAACAAGTTTCAATACTATTATACACTAAGGAACAATATCATTAACAGCACAACACGCCAGTAACAGAGCCAATAATTGTTATGTTTATCAACACAGAAGTTACAAAAACCATAAAATGTATAAATTATTTTTAAATGGACTGAATGGCTCACACAGTTCAAAGCAGGTTAAGCATTCGGCGTAACGTGGTTCACGCTGTGCGAGTCATTCAATCAACAGCTCAATCACTACTAATTAATTAAGAGCTCGGCTAGAATAAAAATGAGGGTAGGGTCTGTTCAGAACCGACGTTGGGAACCAAGTCAGAGTGCAGATTGAACAAATGAAGCAATAGCAATAATTATGGTCAGCTCATCCTGGTATACCGGTAAGTGCCCGGAAGGGCAATATCAGCGTAGCAGAGCTGCACGGGTTCTGAGGCCAATCTACGAGGTTCCCTCCTCCGAGGGCTGCGGGGCCAGGCGGATGGTGGGGCTAATGTGCCGGCACTTACCTGGGGTTATTGCGATACAACAAGGGGGGCGACTGGCCGAAGGCGGTGGAGAAGTTCTCTGTGGGACAGCGTTTGGGGCTGGATTTCACTGACACAGGCACCATGAGGGTCTCCCTTCTGGCTGCTGAAGACAAACAGAGGTAAAAACACAAACTTTTTTATTTATGAAGAAAGCAAAGACCAGCACGGGGCATCTGACATCTAATTAACCCTGTTGTTTTAATTAAAATCAGAAAGTAAAAAAAAAAAAAAGATCCTAAATTATTTTCTATTAAAAATGGGTACTCTGGTGATAATTAAGATAAGACGAACTTTACTGATCCCAAGGGGAAAATATGGATATGCAATATATTTTATCAAAAGCTTCACATACAGGTATATTGCTCCAATTCTGCATTAAGATTATGGACAGATAGTTATCATCCACACTGGATATCATACAGACATGGGGGCAGCTTTAAACGACGACCTTTCATAAGCTGTCAAGCTGCAGAGGAAGCAAGGGAAACAAACACACCCACCTGTAACCGAGGCCTGACTGCCCCTGGGGGGCAGGGAGGAAGAGCGGGGGCCATCTGGGGAGAGGCTCCTCTGGGCCCTGGGCATGACTGTGGCTCTCTCTAATATGGGCTCCTGCCTGTCACTGTCCACAAAGCTCACGGTAGGCCGGCGACTCCCCAGCCCTGCAAAGGTCAATAAGCAGATACATACACACACACACAAGTCCATAAGAGCTATTTATACTATGTTTACACATTGTTGCTATGTAAGTGCTGTTGCTCATACTTGCAGGTGTAGTTTATATCAAATCTGCAAGATTAACAGTCTTGTCCACCAGGGGGCAGTGCAAGAAAACTATCTTGGTCAGCTCCTTCGTTTCCGGTCTTAGTTGCAAGTATGAGGATGTGACATGAAATGCTGAACATTCGCTGCCTCTACTGCAAGTTGCTAAATATGTAAGTCTGCTGCAGCATTCTCTGTATTGTAATCACTGCTCCACATTGTTTTGGTACTTCACTCTGTCACATATCACTTTACTACCTCATGTTGAATGTCGAATTATATGTTGACTTATATGTCGTTAGATATCTCATAGTAGTTAGTATTTCTTACTTTGTATTACAGCTACACGATATGGGAAAAAAAATCTATGTTTGTGATAAATATTGTAATACTTATAAAACAAGAAAGAGTCAATTTCTCAGACACATCTAAGAGTGCTTTAAACAGCAAGGATGGAAATGATTATGATTGGCTCAGAAAGCGCATGCAGACCTCATGCAAAAGCAGCAGCCGTAACCATAGGCTAGTCTTGCAAAGGAACAGTATTAATATTGCCAAGTTTTGTTACCTAAAGCAATATAAATGTTCTAGCAAAACGTAAACCCCACACTCTCGAAAAAAAATTTCACTAAGATTTCTAAACACCGGAACTGTATTGAAGAATAAAATTGCTTGTGAAAGTAATCAAGTGAGAATCTCAAGTGAGAATTTCATTGCACACATGACACTGCTTTCTTAGCTCAGATTTAATTCGGAAGCAGAAGAAACTTAAACTGCGATCAAATTTTCAAGACGTTGTACACAGAGGCACATGATAGTGTTCGGAATATTTTCTCTTGCCTCAGAAACTATTCTATTTGGAATAGCTTCTGGCCACTCATTCTTACAAAAAAATAAATAAATCAGAGGCTACTTTAATTCTGCACTGTACATAAACACATCGACCCATGACAAAAGGTGCCCCCAAGATTTTTGGTGGTACTACATCCCACGTACATGGCAGGTTTATTGCCTATGTAGGTGGCAGCCATGATGCATTGTGAGCATCAAGGATAAAGCAGCCCAAAGGCAGGGTGGTCTGTGGTCTGCCCAGGAATAACTGATACAGGGTGAGAGCAGGAATCAGACTCCGCACTCGACCACAAAATCCTTTGCCCAGCAATTTCAGATTTATCGGTCACATCGACTTTTGAATTATGATCGATGGCAGTAACAAACAAACTGCTATCTGCCATCTCTCCTCCGCTGCTATCTGCTATCTCTCCTCCGTTGTCAATTGGCTTTGCTTTTTTCTTTTCTTTCTTTCTTTCATTCTATGTAAAGCGCCCTGGGACAACTCTGTTGTGAAGGTCGCTATATAAAATTAAACTGAATTGAATTGAATCTGAAAAAATAAATCCTTTAAATCAAGCCTGATGTATACTGCCCCCTTGTGGCCTGGAGCACGTCTGTATTGTAAAGGTTGGTCTGCCCCTTAATTAATTTTTTTTTTTTTTTTGATTTTGAGATGCTTTATTGATCCCCATGGGAAAATTGTCTTTTTTTCTCACCTCCCCTAACCTTGCTGTCTGTGAGAGTAAGCTGGGCCGTGAAGGGCAGCAACTTTGAGGTTCACCCAGATAGCTGGGGGTTAAGGGCCTTGCTCAAGGGCCCACAGACGGCCAGAGGCTGGGCTTGAACCGGCAACCTTCCGATTACAGGCCCAGAGCTTAACCTGCTGTGGGTTTGTTTTCTTTCTGCAATTCATTTTGCACTTTAGGGCCACTGTACTATGAAGGTACACTATATTGCAAAAGTATTGGGACACCCCTCCAAATCATTGAATTCAGGTGTTCCAATCACTTCCATGGCAACACGTGTAGAAAATCAAGCACCCAGGCATGCAGTCTGCTTCTACAAACATTTCAGCGCATGCTGAAAGGAACTCTTAATGCTTCAGCATATGAAGCCATTTTGGACAATTTCATGCTCCCAACTTAGAGTGGGGACTGTGAGCCAGGCATTCTCATCCAACATCAGTGCCTGACCTCACAAATGCTCTTCTATAAGAACAAAAAATCCCATAAACACTCCTAAACTGTGTGGAAAGCCTTCCCAGAAGAGTTGAAGCTGTTATAGCTGCAAAGGGTGGGCCAACTCCATATTACAGCCTATGTATTAAGAATGGGATGTCATTAAAGTTCATGTGTGTGTAAAGGCAGGCATCCCAATACTGCTGGCAATATAGTGTATATCCTATTTATGTATAGTCTCTTCAGTCCGCACGGGACATCAGTGCAAATAGGAATAATTGTGACGTTGATTGTGTTTTGTTCCCTACACGCCCTGTTTGCATTAGATGACCTGCTAACCCAACAGAATCTGACCGTATGTGCTATGCTAATACCGTGCCCCTTCTATTACAAAAGGCAGCAGGGTCCCCTCACAACAGCATCGCCAGGGTTATCCCATAACGAGGAGGGCAGGATGAAGATTAAGATGGCAGCAAGGCAGATCCCAGCATCCCACAGACCTGTGTGAGCAGGGGCGGAGCCAGCAGAGTCTGCCTTGGCCTCCTCCATCTGGATCAGTGCTCTTATTAGTGGGGCTGGAGCGGGCTCCTTGGCTGGGGGCCGGTCTTGGGGGCCCACCCTCGCTGGAGGAGACTGGGCCCCTGTGGCCCCGTGAAGGGTCTCCCTAGAGAACAGGTAAGAGCCATTAAGTGAACCTACAATTTTATCAAAGGAAGTATGAAGTCAAACCATTTTAAATGTCTACGGTCGTCCTTCGCCACTTCACACTTCGACTTTTGCGGCTTCACTCTATCGCGGTTTTTTCAAATACAGTACTGAATATTCATTAACGTGTATACAGTACTGTGCTCATTAACGTGTATACAGTACTGTGCTCATTAAAGTGTATACAGTACTGTGCTCATTAACGTGTATACAGTACTGTGCTCATTAACGTGTATACAGTACTGTGCTCATTAAAGTGTATACAGTACTATATATTCATTAGAAAGTTGATCAAGTGAAAATGATCGGTTGTCTGAGTCAATTATATATAGACAATTATATTTGTCTAATATATTGGGTAATACAAGTATAATGGTGACTAAAGGGTGCTGTTCCATGTCTAGAGGGCTCTAATAATGTTAAAAACCGTATTTAGAAGGTCGTAAACAGCTTTTCTATGCTTTATAAATATTTGATTTATAAATAAAGAATCGTACTTCGCGAAAATTCACTTTTTGCGGTAGAGCCTGGAATGGATTAAACGTGATATACGAGGGACGACTGTACACGCCCTGTAGAAAGAGCTTGGCTTACAGAAATGATGTACCTTCCATCCATCAATAGCCAATTGTAATATTCAGAACAGGATGCCAATGCATCACAAACACATACACACACACCATGGCCAATCCAGACACTGATTCATCTGAACCACACACTCAGAAAACCTGCCAGGTCATGGTACCGGAAGACCATGAGCCCACAGCCATGCGTGAATCAGATACCTCTCCCTGTCGCTTTGCTCTGAGGCCTGCTCAGCTCCGAGGCCTGGGCATCTTGTGCGGCTGCTCTCTGCGTTGGCTGCGCCGTTCCTGGGAGAAAGGAGGAGGTCTGGGTGGTGGTAAAACCTGCCAGAGGGATGAGTTTAGCCCGTTATTGCCAGCTGTTCCAAGTTGGGCAGCGTGCTCTATGCATCATCAGCACCAGGATGTCCTGGCACTAGTCTCCACGTCATGAAATATCTGGCTAACTGCACATTTAACCACTAACAGATACGCTAAGCCAACAGAAACACCAGCTTCAGGAAATATACTCACGCGTAAAAAATCTGGATAATCTATTGACCTGTTCCGAAATCAGAGATGACTAATTTATGTGATGTACAAATATGGCTTGATAAAATGAAGACAATGAGATTTAAGAGTGGCTGTGAGCTTAATCACATTCATCAGTATTTGATTGTAACTGGGGAAGCACTGGTGAGAGGCTGAGAACAGTGGGCTTAATGAACAGCGACACGGTTTTAAAACTCACCATACCACCAAAGACAAAAATGCAAATATTCCTAATGAAGCAATATTACATGAGCAAGGTGGTCGCCGTGTCATACATCAAGTATGCAACGCCTCCCACTCAAATGAACCAGGTAAAAGGTGTATGCTGTAAGCGCAGGTAAGCATGCACTCGCAGGACACTCACCCCGCGCCAGAGGGCTGCGACTGGCTCCGGGTGACGTGCCGCGCCTTTGCGTTCTCGTACTCCAGCTGCTTGATCTGCGTCTCCAGCTTAGAGATCATCCTGACAGAGAGCAGTGAACGTCAGCCCCCGGGTGACCCCGACCGACACGCCCCGTTAGAAGCTCTCCTGAGCTTCTCCAAGCTTCCACCCCCACAAAAAGCAAATAAAAGGGCCCGACTGCTTTTAAAAGTACAAAAGGCTTCCTGTAATCACCTCTTAAGCTCAGATATCTCTGCGCTGGATTCCAACAGTTTTTCCTCGGTGGACACCAAACTCTCCTGGAAAAACACAAACCCGACGGTTAACACAATTTCAAGATTACACACTAAAACTCTAACCATATATATTGAAGAAACACGTATTATATTTCACCTTAGTTCTCCGGTGATCTCGCTCTAATGCCTCATAGTCTGTAAGGAGCTAAAAAACAAACAATACTGAGATCAGCGTGCAGGAAATAGGCAGAAGCAGGACTGAGGCCCCAGGGCCGTGAGGGCGGCCGTCACCCACGTCCTGCAGCGCCTTGCGCTCCTTCCTCGCCTGGTCCTCGGCGTCCCTGCGGCCGGCCTGGAGCCCTTCCTCTGCCTGCCGCAGTCTGGCCCGCAGCCTGGCCGCGGAGTCCTCCGTCTCCCGCTCGCTCCGGCGCGCCTCGTCCGCCCGCTGCTGAAGGGACCGGGCCGCGTCGCAGGCTGCCTCGTACCGCGTCGGCCAGTCAGCCTGGGGGGTGGTGGGTGGCACAGTCAGTGTCCAGCCCTGTGGCCGCCCCCCTCGCTGCCAAGCACCCGCACTAATGCCGGTAGCAGCTCGAGCTCCAAATCTCCATCCAAAGATGCCAAACATGCCAGAAGCATGCAGTGACCCTTCACATGAACTGCAGTCATAAGCAGCAGGTAAGTGCACCCTAACATCCTAACGTACCTCAGCAGCATTAGTACACACTAATAACACACCTTATATGATAGTTACTAACATTATAATCATATTATACAATAATTATTAAGATGCATCCAAAGAGGGTACAGTGTCCTACTATATGCAAGCTTTAATGAACATAAAACTGGATCGGTGGCCCTTTTATATGGCAATGTACCCAAAGTACTGCTTATCCAGAACAGCATAGGGGCACTGGGCACCCTACCAGTCTAAGCCTCTGTGCCTTTAAATCAGAAGGTCGCCGGTTTGATCCCGACCTCATCAGAATAGTCACATGTCTATGGGCCCTTAGGCAAGGCCCCTAAGCCCCAGCCCCAACCCCTAATACAAGGAGAACATGCTTAACAACAGGCCCACGCTGGAGAAAGAGGAAGTCAGGTTTACCAGGTGTCGTTCCAGAGAATGTTTCTTGCTCTCCAGCTCCTGGATGCGGGTGCTGGCTTCTGTGAGGGCCCTCTCCAGGTGCTCACATCTGTCAAGCGAGCAGGGATGGGGGACGGGATCCAAAAACACTCACTCAAGCACCTACAAACTACACACCCACAGAGCCCCAAAGTATGCAGGTTCACCACTAATTAGTCAAATGTGGGGATTTTCCATTGAGAGGCGTTACTTCACTTCACTAAACTGGCGTACAAAAACCAAAAAACGTACTCCCAGGATTAAAAGATTTCTGGAGGGAAAACTCAAATCGACTGCTAATTGTGTCTGGCTTCCTTGCAGTGTGCAAAGACACTGGGGCAGATTGTTCCATGCAGGCAGTTTGGGTGCTGGCTGCCAAGGTAATTCTCCCCACTTCCCTCATACCTGTCCAGCAAGCTCTGGTTTGCCTTCTCCAAGTCCAGGCTAGAAGGCTGCTTTGCCAAGTCCAGTTCCCTCTTCAGGATGCCTAACTCGGACTCGTAGTATGCCCGCAGGTTGGCAATATGGCGCGAGGTCTTCTCCCGCATGTTCTGCCTTACCCTGGAAAGGAGAGGGAGGGCAGCAAGCACTGCTGAGGCACAGGAATAGGACAGATCTAAGAGTAAGGAGCTTGTGGGGAACCAGCACTCAACAGACGGGGAATTACTGACGACGTGCTCAGTGAACATTATACAAGGAACCAGTGAAGAACTATTATCAAACAGACAAGGAACCATTTTCACACAGATGAGGAACCATCAAACAGACAAGGAACTGGTGAGCAATTGGCGAGCATCATCAGACAGAGAAGCATAATCAAACAGATGAAGAACAGAAAAGGAACCATTACCACAGAGACAAGGAACCATTGAGGAACCATCATCACAAAGACATGGTGCCATAATCAAACAGAGGAGGAACTGGTGAGGAACCATCATCACACAAACAAAGAACCAGTGAAGAAGACCAATAAACTAGTTAAGGAGAATGAAGCCAGTGACTACTGAAGACCTGTTTCAACTTAAATGGAGAAGTAGGACGGTCTTACAGAGACAGAACAACCGGGTCGTCCAGGGACCGGCCAGGGGCTGGACTAGACTCCAGTGGGTCCGTCTTGGGAGGGGCTGGGCCATTGCTAAGTCGGCGGGAGCCATGGGGGAGCGCGGCAGAGGTGGCCCCTGTGTTTGTGTGCTGGCCAGGGGACTGGCAGGTAGGGGTGACCCCAGAGAGGCTGCTGGTGCTGGAACTGCCGTCAGTGTCCGTGACGTTCTGGCTAGCGCTGCCCTCCGCCATGGAATCCGGGCTGACTGGGGTACCCGCGGGCAGGTGGCCATGGGACTGGGCAGAGAACGGCGATCCACTGAAGCATAATGGCGAAGTGACGCCAGATGTCCTACCCAAAGGCCACATGTACGCCTTGTTCAGGTCAAGGTGCAGCACCTGCCACAGGAAGGCACGTGGAATTCGTTTAAATTTAAAGGCTGAGGGAAGTGCAAACAGCAAACACAGCACAAAGCATGCAAACAAACATGCTGCATCCATACTTCCCGACTATATATATATATATATGTGCAGTATATTATGGTGAACCTTGCATCACTGCATGAACCCTTACAGCACAATACAATTCAATACATTTATGGTTCCTTATTTGGTCCAGCTCCCCAGTCATTGTTATACATCCCTTTTTAGTAAATATACTATACTGTCAGTGAAGGCAAAACAGTTGATTAATAAATTGGTTTTAAAAGACAAACCGAAGGATAGGAGCAGGGCAATAACCCTACAAACCCTACAGAAGTCTAACTAGGGGGCCTAAGCATCCAAAGGTCATTCCTCCAGCCGCGAGTACCTGAGCAGCGCACACACTCGAGTTTGGAGAAATGAGCCAGTCGTGCCCTTTGGCCTCGTCCATCCGGCGACTCCTGTAAATCTCCGTCAGTGAGATCGGGGGCCTCTGATCTTCGGGGGGAGTCTGAGGAAGAGGAGGAGGAGGAAGACAGTCACCCCGGCCTGCAGCGCGACTGCCGGGGATAGCAGGGTGGGCCCTGGGCCTACATACCAGGCTTCTCGAGTTTCCCCCCCCCAGAGGGAAAGTCCCTGTGCCCAGGCTGTCAGGCAGAGGGTAATACAGCTCCTGCTCCTCCAGCCTCCAGTATGTCAGCCCTGAATGGAATTAGAAAGTACAACTCCACACATTCAGGGAAGCAGTCGGGCTGCGTATACAAACGTGGACAGCGGTCCAAAGAAACGGCTCAGTAGTTAACATGCCGTTATTAACTAAGGCTAAGTACTTCATCTACAAGACAAATATTTACATTTTGCGATTTATACGATGGAATTCCATGTTATGTTATGTAAAATCATGTTCTGTCTTATGTCACTTTGGATGAAAACATCTGCCACGAACTAAAAATAAAGGAAACAATTTTTATTTTCTGCAATATTTTTATGTTGTTCAAAATAGTTCAGAGACAAAAATAACAGGCAAGAATGTCTTTCTCTGCACGGGACGGCATGTAAGGCACTTTACCGGAGGCTTCTGAAGCCAAGCTGTCGCTGCGTCTCAGGTAGAAGGGCTGTGCGGCCTGTGCGGCCTGTGCGGCGGGTCGATGCTGAAACTGGAGAGAGGCGAGACTCAGGGCCCAGACTGAGGGGGCAGGGCACAGCGAAGACCTCCCCATCGCATCCCCCCTCTCAGATTGCATTTGGGGCCTCATAAACCCCCATCCCAACCCCAGGCGGACCATGTGGCCTGGGCAGTCATAACAAATGCAGTGACCACTGCTACACATGCTCCGGGCTGCTGTACACATGCTCTGGGCTGCTGTACACATGCTCCGGGCTGACCCAGCAGGGCACGAGGTTACACTGCCAGGCCAACCGGAGGAGCTTTAACTATTACAGACAGTGACCTACACACACGGCACGATCAAACGCTGCGGTCCAGGGCTGTGTAATGCAGTTTCACCCTCCAGTCCTTAGGGACCCCAAAACAGTCCACATTTCTGCTCCGTCCCACCTTCCAGGACTGGGGCTCCCCGAGGACTGGCTCAAGAGACCCTGATGTAATGTACACAGACATGAACTAAGCAATGCCTTGAGAAACCAGTTTTGCCTTTGATTCGGGTTGTGATCGAAGGCTCCAGGTTAACCATGAACCCATGGATTATGCGAGCGACTGTGAGGAAGTTACTGACTGAGGCCCTTATTTTTATGCATGCATGCATGTCTGTATGCTATACCATAATAGCTCTTTTGGTTGCCATAGTGGACGAGCGAATTGTGGCTCCTTGCGTCCACATGTGGGTCAAATTCTTTGTGTTAAGGTTGTATTGCTATAAGCTGAAAGGATCGATTCACTGAATTTGTCCCCTTACAGAGACTACAGGAGACATAGGTGGGGATCGACACACAGAGACGTGTTCGGCTCTAGTGAGAAATCGCAGGTGAGCTCACGTCCTGCAATCCGTCCGCTGGACCCCACGCGCTTCCATCGTGGCTCCTCTGCTCCGGCCCGCCTGACTCGGCCCCCTGAGCCGCTCCGCCCTGCTCCGGCCCGCCCTTCCTCTGCCTGTGCTTCAGCTTCTGGGCCCAGGTGGTCAAAGATGGGCTGAAAAATAAACCCCCAGCTTGATTCGATGGACTGCACATCTGAATGGGCCAAACCAGCCTTCACCATGAATATATTAAACAATAAAATAAGTTAATCTCATCAAAAAGATCTGAGGTGGAGACTCAGGGTCATTAGAAATAATAATGACGACATCAGAACATTTTAAAAGCTTTTAATAATTTTTGGGGTAAATTGCCCTGCAGAGTGTGTCTGCTGTGAAACAATAAACAGCGATATATGTTTTATATCTCTATATGTTTGTTAAAAGAATTTGAGGAACACCTGTGGGTTTCGGGCTGCTCAGCCAGGGGGCTGGGATTGGGCGGGGGGGAGGCAGGCGGCGTTCCCACGAGGGTGCCCCCCTTCGCACCCGAATCCTGCACGCGGGCAGAAGGCGAGAGCGGCGACCCGGGCCCCTCGTCCCCCCCGCTGGGGGCCCCCTCAGCACTCGCGGCCCCCGCATCTCGTGCGAAGCTGTGCTCCGAGGCAGACAGAGTCCCGTAGCCGCTGCTCAGGAGTAATGTGGCCACTGTGCCCTCCGTGTGGGGGGGCGCCAGGGGCTTCGTCACACCCGGACAAGAGGAAGCCCTGGGAAGACTGCCAAGGAGGTGGAGGAGCGGGGAGCCTGCGGGAGAGTGGGCTTGCAAGGCCTCAGCGACAGGCGGTCCGGCCGGCCGGCTCTGCAGCTGCACTAGAGCCTTGATCTCATCCTGTATGAGCTGTAAGACACAAGGGGGTTACAGAGAGAGGCCGCAGGCAGAAAGCAGGCCCCCCATAATCCAGAGCAGGACTGCAATACACCTAAGAATTCCCAAAAAACAGCCTTTGAAAAACTGACTGCAGTTTTAAGAAAAACAGGTCCACTTTAAGTTGTTTATTGCTCTATGAAGAAAAAAACAGGAAACTCTAAACGTGCAATCCCTAATTACCAGCAAGAGTACTTAATGAATGAGCAGACAGGAGACGGAGCTGGACGTTAACCTGAATCTGGCACTGATACTGTTCCTGCTGAGCGAGGATCTGCTCCTGGTATTGCTTCTCAACAAGCTGGAAGAGCTGTAACCATCTGCCCTGTTAGGGCCAGAGAGTGAAAATGGCATTTGGCACAAATGAACACCATAAGGGAGGGGCCAGCATTGGCCAATGGGAGCACGAGCTGAGGCAACCCCGACATGAGGCGGGAAGCTGCATCTATGCCCAGATCTTGGAGGGTTTTAAACACTGAGGACCAGCTTATTTTTGCCAACTCCAGCTTATTTTTGAGAACTCTAGGCATTGTTTGGAAAAGGTTCTACGCGTGTTTTAATGATGTTTAAACCAGGAGCAACAGTGGAACATTAGAATAAAGCTGGTATTAAACCTGTCGAACGGATGGACTTACAAATACACATGCCAGCCCACATAGAAATTAACTTTTTATTAATAATGCAATAAATACAAATCTCTGGATAATCCCACTATCATCACACATTAATATTTGATGGAGATCGTTCCATTCTGCAGTGTGGATTTGCATTTCTTCAATGCAGTCTAGACCCGCTCTGTAATCTGCACTAGAGTTCCCACACTGCAGTCTGGAACAGTATTCCATCACTGCACTCTAGATCAATCTGGACCTGTATTCTGGTACTGCAATCTGTACCAGCCAGAACGAGAGTTCCAACAACGCAGTCTGGATCAATGTTCCAACACTCCCCCCTAGATCAGTCTGGACCTGTGTTCCAACACTGCAACCTAATCATTGTCCAGTCAAAATCAGTCTTATGGACAAGAGAGAAGCGCACTGACCTCGCTGTCCTTCCAGAGCTCCCTGTCCGTCTCCCCGCTGCTCTGGATCTCCTGCACCAGCGCCGTCAGTGTCTGCAGAGGACTGGGCTTGATGGCTGGCAAACTTCTTCCAGAGCTGAACTCATTGCCTGGACTGAGGCACAAACTCCTGCAGCAGGCAGAGGTGGAAAACGGTACATATTTTTTTACTGCCTGAAGCTTTTCATCGATCTATGACAGCAAAATGTGTAAGAGTTATTACCCTCCAACCTAAAATTTTAAGTTACTCTTGACTGGAATTTAGTAAAAGATTATCAATTTGCTTTATGTTAATAATTTTCATCACAGAAACTTTTTGGGGACCCAAAAAAGTGGTAGTGGTGGCTTAATGGTTAAGCAAATCCTTGACCAGCAACGTACTGTCCCCAAGCACTGCTCTCCTGACACTGCATTAACTGCCCACTGCCATATCACATAGACACATTTAATTGTTGTGTGCTATGGTGTGTCAACAATGACAATTAATCACTTTCAAATGGCATGAGAGACACAGACTGTAAGGGCTGTACATACCTGCTCTTATGTCCGCTACTGAATTTTGGCACTGAGGATTCTTGGCTCTTCACAACCTCTGTGGCGGCCTGGATGAAGCCCTGCAGGGCTCGTACTGACCGTACAGGGGAATGCTCCCCCTGTGGACCAGCAAGCCCTGACGGGGAGTCCTCAGACAAGATGATGGAGGCCTCGCTTTCCTTGCCACCACTCTCCTCCACACTGTCGTGGCCCAAAGCTCCAGAACTGGACACGTCCTCAGAGATGCTATCATCTGTGGACATCCTTAGGTGGCCTTGTTGCGCCGATGCATTTGATACCTGGAGGAAACTGGTTAGCCAGCCGATCTGACAGGAGGCAGGGACTGCAAATTCATCTCTAGTAGTAAGTGAGATTTTCTGCCTCAATCTAAAATACTCCTGTGGCAAAGCAACTCATGCCATGTGCAATCGCCCGTAAACGGGTCAGGCCGGGAACAGAGTCTGACAGCTGCGAAAAGACGCCTCTGCAACAGGGATCACGGGACTGGAATCAACAGCAACGCGACAACGTATCTGGCAAACTGGCCATGGATCAGAACCTGAATCGCTAGGCTACAGAGAGCAAAATTCATGTGACAGCACATCTGTGCCCAGACAGCGTGCCGTCAATCAATTACATAAATAACGCTGCAGAAGGAGAGCAGTGCCCATCTGGACTGCGGGACCCCAGCCCCGGAACAGCCCAGCGGCTCATGCAGCTGCCGCTTCCACCTGCCTCTTTGAAACAGAGACGCACGTACGCACTGGCCTGCCGACACGCTGTGTGTTCAGGCCGACTTACCCAAAGGTTTGTCGCATAGCCGCAGCTATAAACTGTACGGCGGCAAAGCACCTATGCCTACGTCTCTACCCCAGCATCCGTCAACGGAAAAAATATCTTGTATTTTCGTATTGGCTGGCGGGATTCGGAAACAAAGAAGCCGATTGGTAGATTCGACAGATGTGTAACGCCCATCTGTACAAAGTGACCATCCAGACTGGGCGCTGCGTACCGGAAATAGGCGGTGATAAAACGCACTTTCAATTTTCCGATTGGCTATTTGCTCCCAGCAAAAGGCGGAAGTGACCTAGGAAGTTCAATATGTTGTAAGGTCGTAGTTCAACCAATGAATTGAAAGCTTGCGGTTTACGTATTAAAGCGCTTCTCAAGCCAAGCGCTTCCATTATTTTGACATTTTCACATCGTGTGGTTCTTAAATCGGAGACTAATTATAATGTTTATGAGGCGTATGGCGACATTGCTACCTGCAGCCCTAGTTAATTAGCTGGTTCCATGGCTCGCATGTTTGCTGTATCCAGAAATAAGCTAATAACTACCCATACCGATGAAGTGTACGCATATGCATGTATTAACAGGCAGGTTACGCTTGTAATAACAACATTCCGTGACTGGTTCTCCAAATCATTGTTTGAAAAGCGCGTCAATAAGACGGCGGCATGCCGTCATATATACTATCGCGACTTATTATTATGGCCGGGCAAACACTGACATGGGAGGTGAGTTTTCCTGGACGGCACCTTTTGTCCCCAGTCTGGGTGGGTTTGCCACGCATGCGAGCGGCCGGGAAAAGGGACCGTAGTGATCTGTATGGCCTAAACGAAGAGGACTTGGAAGAGCAGTTCGTTAGAGGATCCGGCCCTGGGGGACAAGCGACGAACAAAACCAGCAACTGCGTGGTTCTTAAACACATCCCATCTGGCACTGTGGTGAAGGTGAATTTAAAATGCGTTGGTCTGCAGATTAATTCTACTAGTAATTCCCATTTATTTCCAACTTTATTATTAAACTCTGATATATAAAAGTGACTATATAGGTTTCAAGTTCTCGTCATTTGTCTTTTGAACTCATCCGAGTTTCGGCCCTGATCAACATTGCGATGGTTTAAATGTTATTACTAGGGTACCTTAATATTAATCTTTAATTTGAATTCTGATAAGTCGCTAGAAGAATAACCTCTCCCATGTCTCTGTGCCAGTGTCACCAGACCAGGTCTGTGGACATGAACAGGAAAAAGGCTCGGGAAATCATGCAGGAGAAGCTAGATATTTTCTACAAGGGTGAAGACAGTGATGTCCTCAAACAGAGGAAGGAGTTGGAGTGGAGGAAGCTGGAGAAAAGGCGGAGGGCCAGGGAAACTTTGGAGAAGAAACGACAATTTAAGGAGAAAGTCCTGGCAGATCCCAAACTGGGGGACGACACCAGATGACATGTCTCAAAATTTTCCCTACTAGGCCAGATCTTTTTAATTTATGTAGAGCACTTGGGCAGAGTGTCACAGCTGTGGGTTGAGTGGACTAATTTGCTGTGACTTTTTTCTTTTTTTTTTAATAAGGCTGTAATATAAATATATCTGCAAAAGGTTATTAAACAGGACATTTTTAAGACTGTAAGTGAAAATAAAGAAATGTCCAAAGCACATAATGAATATTTGTTCTGTTCATTTTGCAGAGACTAAACTATAAGCATATTTAAATTTGTCCCCTCCCCTTTCTTTAAAGAGGACCCAAAAAAGATGATGCATAATGAACTTAAATTAACAGTGATCCTTTCATCAAAAACAAGGACAGCAGGAAGGATAGCTGTTTGAATTATTCCGCTCCCTTGGGGGGGGTCTTACACTGCCTACTAACTAGCAAGGTAGATAACATGGATTGCTTAGCTAAAATACCCAGCCACATAATGTGAGTTTCAATTCACCTTTATTTAACTAGCTTTTTTTCCTCACAACCAAGCCAAAATGTACAATAAAGCCACCTTGCCAGTTGAGTGAAAAGCATACTCTAAATACCCAAAAGATTTCCATTGGCCTCACAGCTTAATAGCTTTAAGTTCTTTTAAAGTGACCAAATCCACAAATTTAAGCTCATTTTGCCAGCATATTCCAAACAGAATGTGCAAAAAATATATAAAAACTTATTTTCTAAACTA
This sequence comes from Petrocephalus zakoni, assembly GCA_026774425.1. NCBI lineage: Eukaryota > Metazoa > Chordata > Actinopteri > Osteoglossiformes > Mormyridae > Petrocephalus > Petrocephalus zakoni. The sequence goes on along the minus strand of JAODKN010000041.1, from coordinate 35,236,464 downwards.
AGTTTTAAGGACAGACGTAAGCAACACATTCTGTAAAAAGTACTTTCTGAGACCTAAAAGGAGGTCTTGTAAATGAAAACGTATTAATGAACAGTGTTAGAAGAGCAGCTACAGAACATAATATACAGTGGTGTGTGGGATTTAATAATACATTTAATAGTGAACCTCTACCATTTAGCATCTGCCATTTAAAGATAATGAACTAAAGTACACATACACACTTCACAACCACTGACTGGCAACAATGTGGCTTCAACCAATATTTGTCAAACATAAAATGAAAAGAAAGCTTTGTTCCTAACCTAAATGATTATTAAGCAAAAAAAAATCCACACTAGCCAAACAGCAAATCGTCTCCTTAAAGGTTCCTGCTGCTTCCTGGGAATCAAACCAGTGATGCTTCGGTCATGGTTTTCTATGTCAAATAATTCCAGATGAAACACACTCATTTATCTGCATTGAATAAAAATCTCAATACAGTTACTTTAATGAAAATAAGTTTTATTACACTGAGTAATAAATACATACAAAGATGCAAATCATTTTTATTACAACAGTTTATCCAAATCTGGTGTGGGATACAGTGTATTTGGCACTATCCTCCTTTTTTGACTTGTTAACTACATTAGTGTGTTAAAAAGATCCAAATCAATCTGTAAAATGTCCCGTGCTACAGGCTTGTCCTGTAAAAGTCATGCAATTTCTATAATTATTCTGGGACATCGCTACCTAACATGCATTTTTAACTTTTTTTGTACAAGCAGTTAAGAGATTCAGTCATTCCCAAATGGGAACACATACAAAACCAGGAGGGTTCTTGTCAAGCATCTCTCCTATACTGATAATCCGCATTCAGTTTACGCATTCCCTAGACCAAACATCAACATATTGTATTATTATTCTCATTATTATTTTATTATTACATTTCCAGGAAGCCGCTCCACAGCCCGGCACATGAATTGTTAAAGGGAAGGACATCCCAAGCTTGACGGGGCCTCTGCACGTAGCGGGGGGGGGGGGGGGGGTGGTTAGGACCTGGCGTTTCGCTCCGTTTCTGCCAAGCACTCACGCACCAGGCCCCTGGCATGAATTATACCTTCAAAGGAAGTAAAAAAAAAATCAACCTTTATTTTTTCATAGATCTACTAACACAAAAACTAGATGAATGACCCAAATTGGGTTGAAACATTGCATAGGAAACTCTAAATTGTAATGCAAATATTAATAAAGAACTAAACTGCTAGTAAAGTTTCAGTTCTGCCAGTGATTTTCTCCCATAGTCCAAAACCGCAATTAGGAAGATTGCGTGAGTGGGGGCATGCGTCCTGCAATTGACTGGAATCCAGTACGGAAAATTTTATAAAATGCATACATCCGTAAACCAATAGTTAATGATGGTTGCTCCAGTGTGGAGTTTCTCAACTGAGCCCTCGGGGACCCCCAGATAATTCACATTATTGCTTCCTGCCAGCTTCCGCCACACCTGGGCAGGTATTCAGTGTTCCTGATGGTTTGGTTTAGGTGTTCTCAGAGATGGGAATAAGCAAAAATGTGGACTGTCTGGGCTCCCGAAGGATAGGCCTGAGAAGCCCTGCTCTAGTGCAATATAGGAATGTTGGTTATTTTTGAAAGATTACCTCTCTTTAGTCTTTCCATGGCACTTTTACTTCCAGCATATGTGGGTCTAATCTCTTTGCCCAGTTCTTCAATGATGGCTAATAATTCTGCATATTTGCTTTGAGGCACTTGGGTTCCACTAGTCCCCTGGAGCTAAAAAAGAGATAGAGAGAGAGAGAGATAGACAGATGTAAAAAAAAAAAAACTGTCAAATTCACTTCTGTGCAGCGCTGCATATGTTATTACAGTTTACTTTATATTTGGCATCGACATATATCATTTTGTCATTGCCTTGCGGTACCTGTGAATATCCCAAAGATGGAGGCCCATAGTCATTCACTATTGGCCTGTAAGATTGCAGGGTTGCTAAGCTTGTTGATGGAGAGTGGATATTTCCAACTGAAAGAGAACACAAAAAGTTGCATTCGCGTTACGTGAAAATCTGAATTTAAAGTTTATCCTGCGCCGACCGTTTTCTGCCAGGCTTTTAAAACACATGCTTGCGCCGTACACATGGCGTGTGTGCGTTAGGCGTGCATGTACCCCGGTGGCCCTTCGGCGTAGTACGCAGTATTATGGGCACAGAGTGTAATGACGGCCGTCTGACGCTAGGTGTCGTCAGAGGGTCAGAAATCCGCGCTCCACATCCAGATCAATCATCGGGCTCAGGGAGACGATCATGGAGGAAACCGTACGGACCGAATTAAAAAGCCAAAGTGATACATTTTAAAAACGCATCTCGGCGCACCCGATTGACCCGAGCCGGTTAGCCGACAGCGCGAATTAACTTAAAAACGGCGATTACGTTTCCGTTCCCATTGCCGGCGAACGAGAAGGAAAAGGTTTTTATGACTAGTAATAATGGCGGATATGAATCAGCTCGCAGGATCTGACCCTATATATATAACTGGACAAAAACTACAGACAAGGGCTTTCCCCAGGTATTCATTACAACACCGAATTTTTGCATCCGACAAAACGCGGAAAATATTAAAAATACGCTGAAATTTCTTTCTTACCCTGATTCACGGAAGTTCCCGGAATGTGCTGGTGGAGATTGGGTTTGTAAGACATTCCCAGAGACATTATAAATTAAACAAATAAAAATGTCCTGAAATTCACTGAAGCGTCTCTGTCTCTCTCAGACACTTTTTGTTTACAGCAGAGCGGCACCGGCAAATATGGCCGTCACTTTATATTGACACCCACAATGCAATCTATCATCACAATGGTAAATTCATGGCATTTTGACCCAAAACGTGCTCCTACTATATATATACAAATAAAACACTTAAGTTTCGGAAAATAAACATTTTTAAAAGATTTTTGCGTCCGTACACGCACAATCACCAACAATACCACTTTTGCTTGATATACATTTTTGTTGATTTTAGTTTTTACATAATTTTTTAATTATTTTCACGTTTTAGCAGTTTTTCCAGAAAGGTACGGCGCACTGTCCAGATAACTTTACATCACTTTCTAGACGTTCTGTCATGTGTAATATGTATGGATTATATGTTTTTACACACACATACACACTATATATAAATATATATATATACACACACACACATGCAATTTACTACTGATTGATTCGAGAACGCTGTATTTTACTAATATTACTGTAACGATCGAATATTTCTACAAATGTGCATATGATATATTCGCAATACAAATATCTGGGATAAAAAATGCACATATAACTAAGTCAGATAGAACTAGTACTTTTGCCCAAGTAGATGTTATTTACTGCGAGTTGTTCAGTATTATTTTTTGTCTCATTTTCGACAGCCGCCTAACGACATTTTCAAAGGAAAAAAAAAATCATTTTACAAAACTGAATGCCACGGGATAAAGGAATTCAGAGGTGGGCTACACGACCATCTGCCGGGCACAAGCCCGCAGTTTCTGTGCTGGGCACCGAATGTGGCATCGATGCCGGGCTAATGAGAGCAGCTCGGCGGCGAGGGCTGCTTCTGATTTTTTAACAAAGAGGGATGTGTGCCACTTTTAACCTCTTCCTGTCGCGTAAGGCTCCCCTCCCCCTCTCGCTCTGCCCCATGACGATTCGTTGGACTTGCGTGCTAAATTTTTCCGCTGGAAGGGAGGGAGGGAGGGAGGAGGGACGCGACGCAACGCGCAGCCCGTCAATGCCCGGCTCTGTTACGGCGCATTGTGCCTCCCGAATGTAACATATACCCCCCTATGGAGAGTTGACACCCGACAGCTTGGGCGATCCGTCTATGCAAAGCCATGGGGTTTAAAGGAGAAATGCACGCCTGCCAATTACTGAATGCGGTCGCTGTGCTTCTGGAACATTTGTGCGCGTCGGGTGCCCATAATATGAAATTCCGCCACTCGCAATTTTGCTCTTTAACTTGCTGTCGTTTGCCTTTTGCGTCTCTGACCTTTAAGTCAAATCACATTCAGAGATGTCCCATAAACACAAACATTCACGGATTCAAATGGAAATTCAGCTTTTGAGAGAAGCGATGTGCTAAAAGAAAACATCCTATGAATGCGCTACAACCCATTTAGGGTGTGTACATAAAAGACCAAATATGGGGGGGGGGGATTACCTATAGTATAAACCTTTAATAAATTAAAATACAGCAATTTTGTTCTCAAGGTTTATTGGTCATGTGCAAGATGTAAATACCTTGCTCTTGAAGAGATTTAAATTCTTTGTACAACAAATCAGTAGTGCAACTCGTGCAAGCATGAAATTACATTTGCCCTCCATTGTTATAAACATCCATTTTAAGCAAAAGGGGGGAAAAGATACGCAACTATACATTTTTTTTACATCGATGCATCATTCCCGCATGAACCTATCCTATGATGACATTTACAGCATCTAAATAAAGATATTAGAAAGTCCTTTGCTCCAATGTGAAATGTATTTGTATTAAGCAAATATTAAAACATTGATAGAAAAGTAAAAAGATCAACACAAAGCCAGATGAAGGCTGGACTACAATGACATTCCAGTTGAAAAATGAAAGAAAAAAAGTCACATCTTCAAGATTTTGCACAGATGGGGGGGGCTCACTGTAGATCATAAATCTGACCACATTACATGAACACCGTAGTCCTTAAATGCAATGGCGGGTCTGTCAAATCATGCAGTGTCGCAGATCTGAAAGTGCCAGTGCTGGACGCCGGCTCGCGGGCGTCCCCCTTTCACACTGGCTAGCGGCTGAGGAGAGATTCCACCGAGGGGACAGGACAGAGTGGGATAGGAGCAGTGCCATGCTTCAAGGGGGGGGGGGGGGGGGGGGGG
>JAODKN010000041.1:35216169-35231518 GCA_026774425.1 Petrocephalus zakoni | reverse complement strand
CAGAGTGAGTGTTTTGTCAAACTAACCCCTGAGTATTGTTAATGTGTCTTTCAAAAGAAAAAAAGAAAAAAACAGAACCAATAAAGTTCAAGCACTTCAAAAAGTTGAACGGTACTAACAAAACAAAACAAAAGCTGAGGAGCAGAGGTAAGATTACGGGAGGTGACTAAAAAAAAAAAAAAAAAACGAACGAGGGGTCCCCCCCGCCCCGCCCTGCTCCAACGTCCACTCCTTCACTGAAGTCTCCTGGGTGCGGATGGCTTCCCCTCACAGTACTCTTTGGGCGGGAGACGCTGGCGCCCGCACGGGCTGCAGGCCGGGCAGTGGCAGCGAGGGGGGGCGGGCGGGCACCCCCCTATGTCTTGGAGAAGTGGTTGATGCTCTGCGGGTGCAGCTGCTGCCACATCTGCTGCTGCCGCACGGCCAGCTGCTGGGACTGGTCGGACGAGGAGAGGATGTTGATGAGCGGCGCCGTGCAGTTGGAAGGAATGATCAAGCCTGGGACAGAGTCACAAGTCAGCACAGCCTGCCCAGCCACAGGAAATACCCCCAGATATCCTCCCAAAATACGGCATCGCTTTTTCGCTAAAAAGCAAAGAAATTAACCTACATAGTAGACTGGGTGATCTAGCAAAATATAATATCATGTTAATGTTCAAATCCATCAATACAGATAATTCTCAGTCATTTCTTCAAAGCTCCATATTTGCTTAAAAGTCCCCTAGAATTGCCAACGAAAACACTGGGACCATGAAAAGGAGACAACTGCAAACAAATTGATCATACAAAAATAAACTTGTCTTACAGTGTAACACTAGAAAAACGCAGACAGTACAGCTTGCCGGTAGGCTATTCTGCCCGCCTCACTCACTCCCCCGGTGCAGGGGACGGGTTTGACGTTGCTGGTATAGTTGTCACCTGTCCCCTACTGAAAAATGCTCTCGCATTCTTAGCCAATACAGGACGCAATTTGCCCCGTATTCCTCCAGATTGAGACTGGAAACCCAAATTGCTGGTGTCCAGTTTTAGCTGGCACAAGTTTCCAGCAAAATATAGAGTATACAGCATCAGTCTGTTGCATGTCAGACTTTAAAATTACCCAAGTACCACCACACCAGCAACGTATTTTACCTACAATATCTCCCATTTTAAAAGATGTGGCTTATAAAATCACCCAGCCCTACTACATTGTTTAGATTGAGAGGGGGAAAAAAAAAAAAAAAAACACCTTTGGCCACAGACATGCGTGTCCGTGTATGAACAGGGTGATGATCCCTGGGGGAGGGGCAGGAGTGTCCGTTTACCTTCCATATCTGGCTAAAATATACTCCACACAAACCCTGTGTGGACAGCTGCTTGGGGCGAGGGCCGAATGTAAATGTCTCACCAACAATTCGTTGTCCATCTTCAGTTCTTAATCGAACTATCTGCATTTTGACACTGGTTCCGCTGACAGAGGCGAGGACACCCTCCACCTTCGTCCAGACACTGAGCACGGAACCGCAGAGGACGTGGTAGGTTCTGCAGCGAAGGCCGACGTCGCACTGGAGCCCCACTGCTGCCTTCTTACAGTTCCCTCGCCTGCAGAGACCCATGCAAGATCCGTGAACGAAAGCAAAGCCCCCGGCTGAATGCCATAATTAACATCGATCGCTTTTGAGAATTAGCGAAGCCAGAAGCGGTTACCCACCAATAAGCATGGGAGCAGGTGTCTGCTGAGGAACTGTATTGGTCTATCCAATGCTGCTTGGCATCTTCTGAAAGAACCTATTGTGAGTGGGAGGAGAAGCACGTCAGTAAGGGTGCCTTCACAGCCCACTTACAGGCAGAAACATAACTAAAAAGCCACCTCCCACCTTTTTGCACTTCTTGTGAATGTCTGCGTAGGCTTCTAGTTTGAGCTGCTTCCCAGTGTTTGGCCTGTAGACTAAGAAGAGCCTCTTCTTTGCGTTGACCTCCTTTGCCAGTACGGCGGTCTTCTTATTGTTCCTCACCTAACAGACATTTGTACATTTCAGCCTTTGGACATAGAGGCAAACACCTTAGCTTCTACTGAACGGACATCAATCACACCTGTACATAGAAGCCATCATCTGGTCCGCTCAGCTCTGCCCAAATGTTCGTGGCATCTTCCCAAGACATGCCCCTCTCAACACTCACCTGCAAAGACAGGAAGAGTATCCACCATTGAGTGACAGAACCCATTTTGCAGTTTGCAAAAGGCATGTATTAAAGCACAATACCATTTAAACCAAAAGAATGCACTCTTACCGTAGACAGTTCTACATGGCCAGAGGTAGAGTACCCAGGGGTCAGAAATTTCTTGAAGTCTGTTTTCTTAACCTTCTCATCACCTGACCCCAGATCTAAACAGGACAGAGAATCAAAGCCAGACATTAAGCTTAAAATCTACAGCCTAGTGAGGCCAGTTTACATTCTCGAGGTGATCAAAGCCAGGAGCCGAAGCCGTGGAGAGGCCGCATTTTAGAAAACGCTGACCTACCCAGAATCCCCATGTCGTATCGACCGTTCTTCTTGGCATTCTGAATGACGGCTGTCAGTGTGTCTGCAAAGTACTGGAACAGCGCGTTCTGCTGCTGCACCTCCATTCCCAGAATACGGTTGAGAAACTTGCCAATGTTGTTGTAATCTGCCCATAAAAAAGGGGCATGTTAAACCAAGCAGAAAGACTCAGAGCTCAGATTAACAAAACCCAAAATGGAGATTGTGGATATAAAATAAGCCACATATCTGACCTTTGTCCAATGTGAGAATGCCCGAACGATCTTCTACATTGATTAATCCAACTCCAATCAAACCATGGCGGATTTCTGTAGACAAAAGAGGGGGGGGGGGGAAGGAAAGAAAAAAAAGTCAATAACGCCAAGTTTCATTCCAAGCTAAAACCCACAGGGGAACAAATGAGAACAACAAAAAAGACCAAATTCCCCTTTAGCGACATTTTGGCAAAACACACCCATGCCAAGCGACATGAAAGCAGCAGCCATACCTTTGAAGAAATCACCATCAAAGTTGGCAGGCGGGGAGACCAGAGGGGAGTCCAGGTTGACGATGGACTTCATCACAATTTCAAGTGCATTTCGACCATACTGTGGGGGGGGGAAGGGTGTAAGCCATCAGAGGAGAAGCAATTCAAGGAGAAACATCCCAGATTATGGGAAAAGGAGCCATTACTTTGTTGTCAAAGTTGAACCTGCTCAGGTCTCTGGTTTCAGTGGCTCGCCGGTCCCCGTGCGTCAAGGCACCCTAAGCAGGAACACACAGGTGTTTAGAGATGCTCAACATTCCCAACCCCAAAAACATGAAGCCAAACACTTCCGAAAAGGGAAATTACCAGGCTCTCGAGCCTTTTGGCAACAATGGAGGCGAAACGCTGTTCCCCAGCGAGCTCGGAGATGAGGAACACGTACTCTGGGGCTGTCACCTGGTTGGACCTGTGTGTTCTACCTGCACTCAGGTAGAAAACGAGGGGGAGATTATCAGGACAAAGGTATGTTGCCTTCATCAGTGAGCATTTGGTGGGAAACTAGCAAAATCTAAATCAGAATTCTCCAAATGTGAGGTTGTACAACCCAAAGAGGGAATGATGAAATGGATTCAAGGATCATTCTGGGTTGGGTTAAGCAGAATGAAATAAGGCTGACACCTTACTTTGCATCACATGAAGAAACATCAGGGGTGTTGCCCATCTCTTGTGTTTAGTCAAAAGGCGGGTCTTATATGGGTTACATTTTTTTGTGACAGGGCGTTTCGGGTGAACATTTTTGGTAAAAGGGTGGGACTTTCACCCATTTTACCTGGAAAGTTGGCACTTAAAACCTGCTCAGAGCAGGTAAGGTATACAGCAAGCTATGATACGTTGAACCCAAATATCAGAAGTCTCAAGAAAGCTTGTTAACAAGGAAACTCACTTCATGTTACACCCCACTGATCAACAACGCTACTTCTGATTTTATTACGGCATGAAACGAGCAATACAGGTTCCCAGTCAACCCCACAGGTAAATAACATGATTAAACTAAGCTTGTTAACCAAATCATTTAAATGGAACCAATAAAACAGTATGAAAATCCTGTAAGATCCAAAATAGTCCTAAATATGAACCCATTTTAAAATAAAAATAAAAAAAATAAAAAAAAATAAAAAACACCACACTGAACTTTATACAAAATGTAGCAAAGAAAGATTTGGCAGGGCTGTTTCTCACATAAGCTGAACATTTTTTTTTTTTTTAAATTTAGAAACAATACTTCAACATGCTCAGTCTTTCCTGCATTGTTCAGCCTTTCAGGACAGACAAACAGTATGCTGACTGCACAGCTAAGGACATAAGGACTGACATGCATGCGCCCAACTCTCATCAGGCAGGAGGGACTGATGAAGGCTTGACTTTGCACACAGCCTGGAAACGTACCAAACTGCTGAATGGCCCTGTCGGCACTCCACGGTAACTCCAAGGTCATGTGCACCCTCCTGCGCTGGTTCTTCACCCTGCGGTCGGCTTGCAGAGAGATACCGGAGCTGGCTGCCTCCGAGATTATGGCAATATTCTGGACATGAAAGAGGCGAAGCGTTAGTTAGAGTAGCAGCTTTTTCAAACAAGCAAAGAGGAGGGACTGAACACATGGCACACCTTCTCTCCCTCCATGAACCTCTGCTTTTCCGTGAGGTTGAGAATCTCCACAGGGACGTCCTGCTCGGATCGAGACTCGTAGGAGATACTGCCATCATCATTGCTGACGACTCTGCCTTTTCGCCCGGTCATCTACAAAGTGGTTATGAGGTATGAGAGGGAGTGTGATATTTGTAGCCAGGCAGGAACACCATTCACCTCCCATAAGGAAGTACTGCTTCAACTAGTATTCGATAAAACCTAGAATGCTTTGAGGGTCAAACCATAGCAGGTAGGAGCCAACACCTTGATCATAGGGGGTTCTCCCACCGCACGAAGTTTGGTACTTTCTGTACTTTTGGTACTTCCTGTGTTGCTTTTCCACTGGCTGGTACCGGCGCCAAATGACATCATCAGTAACCGCCCATGAGTGACAACGTCACACCGAGCAGCGCCATGTTTCTTTTGCTAAATTGGTTTTCCACTGCCGCAAAAACTGGTACCGGCGCTGAATAAGAACACCACAAAGCGGGGCATTTTGTACTGAATAAGAACTGCGGCTGTAGTATGCAGCTGGACGATGTTGGATATTAAATCTAACATCGCATGTTATGCACATGCGGTTCTTACATCGCTAGTGAGTTACATTAAGATCAGACTTTTTCTTACTTTCGGTTTTATATGGACATTTTTACGGACGGCGCAGGGGGTTAATGTTTTGCTAAAACATTTTTACTTTGGCATAGGGAAAAGGCTTAGATAACTTTGCAATTTTAATGATTATTCCTTACATAGATTATATTTATATCCAATATATTTTTTTTAAATCAGTCTAAAGTTTACCTCCACTGCTTTTGGTTGGGCGCTGCATGCGTTCTCCAAGACTATCATAAACATTTTCACCCTTGCTATTTAAATCACTCCTAGACAGGTTTGTGAGAAATTTAACTTTTTTTAACTAACTTATAAATACCCCAATATTTATTATAAGAAAATCACATCACTATATCTGGAGACCCTCCAGTACCATGCTGCAGTAGTACCATATATTAAATAAAACATTTTTTAAATTTCTTGTTATGCTGTCCTGATTTTGTTGCATCTGTTCTTCCAACCAGATCGCAATTAATATGTTTTACTTTGTTTATTGCAGTTTTCTGAGTTCATAACATTTTGTCAAGACTGCGGTCGCATTGCGTTTCAGAATCGGGCTATTTGCATAACCAAATCGACAGCGAAAGCGTTAAAGTTACGCCCCAAAGTACCAAAAAAGTACCAACTGATTTGGAACTTTCGGTACTTGAATTTTTGGTTCTGGTTCTTGACCGGAAGTCAATGGAAAAGTGAAAGTACCAAACTTCGTGCAGTGGAAAAGCACCCATACTTTTCACATGGTTCAGATAGTGCTGGTTAGACTGTTGTCATTCCATAGTCATTTCTGATGCCATAACCATGGGCTGTAACTTTATAACTGGAGAAATAGCAAACCTCTGCCACATTGTCAGGACCCCCAAGCTCGTCAATGAGCTCATCTAGGGTGTTGGGTGGAAGGTCTTCTGCCAGCTCCTCCAGCTCCTCCAGCAAGTGCCGCTTCATCTGCTGGGCACACTCCACCGCATCCTGGCTGGTCACACAGCCGCTGCTATCGCTCTCCTTCTTGGCTGGACATTTGAAGAGCGATAAATGTAAAAACACTGGGATAGGTCTAACCATTTAGCAAACTCGCTTTCACATTTTTTCCATGAAGACACTTCACACACCAAGCAATTCAAGAACCACACTCAAAATTATCAGAGCAGGGTTCTTCTTGCAAACAAAAAAGGCTGCCATAAAACCACCCTGCACACTTCAGAAAGAAGATTCAAAGAGTCTGGCCACACTTTCGATAGAACCTTCACACTGATAAGATCCCTAAAGTTGGGCTTTCTAGATTTCTCTAGTCAACTCAATGCACTCAATCTGGTCTGAACCTAAGGTCATGGGTAAAAGTAAGAGCACTGACCATTGGTGGATGAAGAGCTGGACATGGCTTTGGTAACAGGAGTGGTAAACGTAGGTCTTGTGGAACCCAGGCCAGAAGCCAGCAAGGCACTTTGGATGGAGTCTGGGTCGATGGACTTCTTCTTCTTGTTCTCCCTCACTTTGCCTTTCTTGTGCTCTTTTCTTATCAGCCAGGGATCTGGAAACAGGGAAGCACTTAGAAGCAAAGAAGTTCTGTGGTTTGCAGTTGTCACTCTTTGACTATCAATGACTCACATATAAGGCAGTCTGACATAGCAATCAAGTCCATTGTACAAAACTAAAAATAACCAAAAATAAGGTTCAAGAAGTTTATTGCATGTATGGGTAAATGACTCACACAGTCAGACACCAGCAACTACAGACCTAAGGTTTAGGCAATATGATGTTATTACTGCAATATCAGCCACGACACACAATATTAGTTTTGAAACTGTCACAGTAACTCGTTTTAAAATTGCATATCCGTGTTTAAACTGAGATAAATCTCACATGGACGCGCCTCAGGAAAAGCAGCCTACATCTAAATCTTATGAGCACACCTCACCAATTAATGAAAACTACTAGTTTAAATTCTACAGCAAACAATTCTACAACAGTGGCCCAGTATAGAAGTGCACTACAGTTATTTGGCAGTTAAGCGGTTTCAAGCCAAACGAGAATGGGGAGCCTGCAAATGTAAATGAAGTCACTTGCCGTTTCTGCTGAAAAGACCAAATGAAAGGCTGCATCATCACAAATCCTTACTCTCCCCAGAGGGTATAAACCAGCTGAATTCACATTGATAAGCAAGAGCAATTCAGGTTCAGCACCATGTTTTTCAATTGGTCTTCCACAAGTCTGGCTCAGATATAAGCAAACCTTATCGGATCACGAAAAGTACCAAACACAAACATGAGTTTAAAATGTGCACAAATGCAATCATGAGGTACATGCTAGCGTGTAACCCTTTCACAGAGCAAAGAAGACTTCCTTAACACAATTGTCAGTATGGTGTGCAAGTACTTTGCTAAAACCACCATCAAGTTACTAAACCAAAAGTTCACTCAGAGGTAGGAAGGAAGATTGGCCCAGCATGAATCTAGAGCCTTACATGACCATTGCAGGACATCTCATAAACCTACAATGGACAGCTTGAAGAGGGCCCTGACACCAAGGGTCCCCCTGAGTGGAGAACCTGGCAGATGGACAGTCCATAAGTAGATGTCTTGAGACAAAATTGATTTTTGGTTAATGTAATTACCAACTGTGTGTTTTTACACTGCAGAAGCTTAACGCACAGCCATAATAAGCGTTTTCTGATACAAAAGAACGCGTCATTGTAACGGCCCATTTTTACAAACGTAGAAGCAAGCAAACACACGCACACACACACACACACACACACACACACACACACACACACACACACACACACACACACCTTGTGGCCAAATAACAGAAGGTGAATTTTTCTGGAATACAGATGTAAATTTTATTTTTTAAATGTGAATAATTTATATTGCAAGATTTTTAAATTGATTGTACATGATTTGAAAAACTGAGTTTCACCCGACCATAAATCAACCCAAAACTACTGCCCCTCTGGGCATGTCTCAGTCAATAAAAATTTAGGCTGTGCAAATGTTCGATTTAATTACATCACCAGAGCTGTATCTATGCACTCACCATCCTCCTCATCCTCGCTAGACTCATCCCTGAAGGGGTTGAAGTCGTCTTCGTCCCCCGAGCTGACGGACTTGAAGCTGTTGTCGTCGCTGTCGGCCTGCGAGTCGCTGGCGCTCTCCTCAGAGCTGCTGCCCGAGAGCCCGCCGGACACCCGCGGCTTCTTTGCCCCCTTCTTGGCCTCTTGGCCTGGATCACATCGACACCGGAGAGAAGGGGCTCAACCCACAGCGTCGCCATATTTAATTTATTTACTTATTTATTTTTTAAATACACACACACACACACACACACACACACACACACACACAGCCTTCCTTCAGGCCTGAAACACCGAAAACTTCTGCTACATGCAATCAATAATCTTCTGAATCCCACTTGAAATATGGAATATTCTTATTCTTATTTCAGCCGGTCTTAGCAACAACGCAAAACAAAGTGCACTGAGACACAGTAAATGGACATTAGAATTCCATGCCCTCCTCCCTGGCCAGAGGCTTCAGACAGAGCGGACACCCCGCGGCTTTCAGCTAGAAGCGACGCACACCTTGTGACCCACATTGCGAAACGAAAGCAGCTGCTGATGGGAGCAGAGACAGGAGTCAGTGCGAATCGGGCACAGGCGGGGATCAGAGACGGAAAAAGGCGGACAATCTAGAGGAATAAATGCAAAAGCATTTTTTGCTTTGCTTTGCTTAAAGAGACTTGCAAATGTTCTGAGAGAATTTCTCAGTTGCAGATGAAAGAATTCAATGGATTGGTTCACCGGAAAATACATTCGTCTTGACACTAAAAAGCTGAAGGCAGCCGAACCCAGGGGCCGCCAGGCTGCAGGGCCCAGCCACTGTTTCCAGGGCCTGGCCACCGTAAGCCTGGCTGATGGGAGCCATAAGCACAGCCAGCGACTGCAGCCAGGGAAGCGTTTGGGGGGGGGGGGCGCTCACCTTTCCGTTTCTTGCCCTTCTGGTCGGTGGCAGCGTTGTCATTGGGGGAGGGGGTTTTCTTGGCTGACAGGTCGATGCCCAGGAGGCTGAAGAGCTTCTGCCTGTCTGGGGCGGGAAAGTGCTTCTCCACCAGAGACTGTAAGACACCCCTGTGACAGGAGCAGGTGCCGAGCATCAGTGCAAATGCGCGACATTAGCCCGTATTACACAGCGCCGGGCGCCAAGAAGCCCCCGGGCTGCCGAGCCGTGCAACAGCGGGCAGCATTATCCACCAGCACACAGAATATACACACACTCAGGGGGCTTTCATTATTTCTTTTTATACACCTGCATTATTTAGCCTTTTCGATAGTTAAATACAATGCAAATATATGCACCTTCTGTTAATTCAACGCCAATTGCTACAAATATCTAGGCTTCTATGACATGTGCATAATTATAAAAAGAACAGCCAGCTGTTCATTTAGAATAATTTTATGACACAGGCTGGAGATGTGAGGTATCGGGGGGGGCGTGAAATTAAACTTACTTGGCAGTGGAAACAAAATCATTGAGCTCGCCTCCACCCTCCTCCAGCGCTTCCAGGGTGCGGGCCTCTCCTGTCGACTGGAGGCCAATGACCACACACTGTAGAGAGGATGGACGTCAGCCATAGGAGGCCAGAGCGAATCACCCTGGCGGGGGGACCGGCGGAGGCTCGGTACCTTGCCGTTCTTGACCTCCTCCCGGGCCAGCTGGACGACCCGGCGGACTTTGGAAGCGATGCACAGGTACTTGAAGAAGCGCTGGTGGGCCGACCAGAACTGGCCCCACATGGACTTCTTCATGCGCTGCTCAGCGTCCATCAGGTTGGCCGCCTGCTGGAACTTCTCACGCGCACTGACCCACTGAGGAGCACAGAGACACCACGCCCCCTTTAGACGCCGACCCGCTCCAACAGGCCGCAAGAACCCAAATCAGAACCATACTAGCAAAGTGACACGGCACTCACCAAGCGGACAGCCTTGTTGTACATCCGGATATAATCGCCCGTCAATGGGACCTCCTCAATCTTGAAAGTTACTCCAGCAAAGCTCAGCTGCCTAGCAATGTACATGCCTCGCAGCTTCATATCCATGGCAACTATCTCCATGGCACCCACGCCCCTTAAAATGAACAAAATTCTATTTCAGTGGACTCCTCATCTGGTAGGTGTAAAGAATTAATGTTCATATGTTCAAGTTGAAAGCCAGGATGACAGAGGTGAAGCCACACGTTACATAAAAAGTTATTGTGTGAAGAACATTTCGGGACCTAGAAAATTTTAAGGAATTTTAGGTTTGACCATTTTAACAGAACTTTCAAGTAAAACAGGAATCACTCTGCTCATTACTTGCTTTTAAATTTTGCTATTGGGAAGGAACCATTGAGCAGGCATGTATGCGTTTACACTGGTCAGCACCTCCCAAAAGTCAAAGCTCAGCTTGGAGGGGGGACCAAGCCTTCTGCTGCTCACCTGCGCTCCACAGCTTGGATGAAGTTGCTGAACTCCTTAAAGGGTGTCCCCTCCCCCCAGATGCCAAGACGGTTCATGTAGGCCATGTTCCGAGGCTCTGATGCACCTGCACGCGTAACAGAGAGGGAATGGGAGCAAGGAGGTCCACCGTCCCGTCACAGATTAATAGGGGCCACTGAAGCCGCAACATACTTGATCATTTCATCTCCTTTCAGATTCTGAGAATTCACCCCTACACATCACAACTCCACCTGAGGAACACAGCGAGCCGTTACCTGTGGCGCTGGCATACACCACCCGCGCTTTTGGCAGGTTGTTTTGCAGCTCCAAGACAGCCAATCCCGTCTTAGTGGGCTTGGAGGATCCAATGGGACACACATTCTTCGCCTTGTGGCACTCGTCAAACACAATCTGACACGTCACTTAAGGAACATGCCGAAATACAGTGCAAAAAGATTAAAGAACGATAAGGTTCTGCTCTAGCCACGCAGAGCCTGCCGGGGAGGATCCGCAATACGCCAGACGTAATGACCGGCAGTTTTCTAGGCGGTACCAAAAAGGATACCACACCATCAAAGTCCGAGCCACACCAGTGCAACAGCTGCTTGAATCTCGTCTTGTATTTCCCACCTGACTGGCTTTCGCCAATCAGAGAAGAGTATGTGGCAAAAATCACCCCTTTCTTCACACTGCCATTGTGCTTGGAGGAAATCTTCCCATATTTAAACTAAAACAGCAGGAGAGGAAGGAACACTGTCAACTTTGGCTTCTTAGCCTCACGCAGCCGTCTAAAAGGGCCGGACATTCGCAGTCTCCACACATACCTTATTTAAGGAGTGGACCTGGATGTTTTTTGCCCCGATGTCTCGCAGGTCTCTTTCCGCATCGTACTTCAAGTCATTAGACACGCTAAACCTGGACAGCGGACAGCCCATAGTTACAATGAAGCACATCACTATAACTAGAAAGGAATCAGGCCTTGACGCAACAAGCTCTCTCACCAGAGGGACCTCTTCCTGCCCAGGAGGTAGTTTTCATAGATAATGCCAGCAATGGTCCTGCCCTTCCCAACACCTGCGCCATCCCCTATCAGGTAGGCTGCTCTGTCCCCGTTCGGAAGGAACGTCTCGTGTTGCTGACCATAGAGTCAAGACCACCAATCAAAACAAAGCATGTTGACATGCAGAGTGCTGCGGGGGGGCATCCAGACAGGGGGCTTACCTGGGCAGCGTATGTGATGGCTTCCAGCTGCAAAGCAGACAGCCAGCCCCTGTCTATGGTCTCCTCTGGGATGGAAAGGTGGTACCACACGTTTGGCGGGGAGACGCTGGACAGGGAGCTGGTCTCCACCACAGGGTCAGGATGCCGCAGACCCACCTTCACTGGAGGGGTGACGGGATGTACCATGAGGGCTGACTTACACCTTACAAACACTTTGCTACTTAATCTACGGTTAATCTCCAAACACTCCGATGGCGCAATACATCTTGAATCTCTTTGTCAAGGGTCCAACAGTAGGGCCTATCTCGGAGTCTGAGCTAGCACGCCGACAGCCAATCCGCTGTCCATCGCCGCGGCGCTATCCCACTCCCCTCAGACGTACAAGTCTCCAGACACCGCGAGAAGCCAGCAGCTCGGCGACCCTTACGCTTCATAGGCATGTACTCCGCATAAGTCTCAGCATGCACCAGCTCTTCCTCCTCCTCTTCCTCGGGCTCCTCCTCCTCCTTAATGCCATGGACCTTCTAGAAAAAGGCTTGCGTTATTCTTAAGGATCAAAAAGAGTCGTAATTAATTCAACTTCATACCACCACTAAGCTCATTCGCCTTCCCGCTGGGTATTTATTCAAACCAAAACACACACCCTGGTGGCCTCCCAGCCTCGGCATGGAGGAGGTTACGTAAACGGATTTTACATAAGAGACAGCTGCAAAGCTTGGGGGGGGAATCTTACATTGGTGGGGGAAAAGCTCCTCATCTTGATGTCGTCGTTGACCCAGATGCGGGCAACGTCTTTGCTGGACACTTCCTTCTTCAAGCCGTTGTTCAGGTCAGCTGTAGGAGGCATGGATGAGGTTGAGAAAAAAAATCAAGTTTACATCAGCAGGTGCTCTTTTCTTCCTGTGAAGACTGTCCACCTGCATTAATGCAGACCCTCCCCACAGTCTTTCCCAGTAGCAGGGTGCATGTGCCCAGTGAAGTGTGAGAGCCTGCACCTCCGTGACCACCACCGCTGCCCTAACACCTGCCCTACCTGACTTATTTACCATCGTGGTAGAGACCAAAATGATTTCTGGAAAAGCAGATGGAATACAAGGTCACGGTTTGAAGTGTGTGAAAAGTCTGGCTAAACCACATCATTTGAAAATACTGAAACTTCAGAAATAACCCCAGACATCTTTAACACACTACAAGTCACGCTGATATACACCTTTTTCGTCTTAAATATAAAAACATGCAGCAAGGGGGAAAGTAATAAGGGATGTATGTTTAAGCCAAAAAAAAAAAAAAACCCACACACACCTTCAATCAATGAGGTCAAGGGCCCATTGGGAACATTCTTTTGCCGCTAAGCAACCAAGAAAAGAGTACTAAGCTGAAGTTGTATCCATGGTAACTGTAGGTATCATTTGGGTTCAGGTTAATTTATTCTGCCACTGATAGTAAGGAATGATGCCGGAACAGCCACATATCATGCAACGGCATTACAGCCAACAAAGCCAAGAGCCCCAGAGAAACCGTATCCAAGCCAGATAAACGTACTGGTAGCTGTGGCAACAGGCTGGGCGATATTTGGTGGAGGTTTGAGCTTCATGAGTTCACCCAAACTGCTGGTCTTCAGAAGATCCTTCAGCTGGATCTGGTCCTTGCTGGACGGGACCACCTCGCACGCGGTGGCCGTGGGATTGGCCCGTGTGGTGGTGGAGGACGTGTTGATCACCTTGGCCACAGTTAAGGTCTGCCGGGAAGTAGTACCGGGGCCAACAGATGGCTTGGTCACGACTATCGTCCCCAGGGAAGGGAGCTGATTCAGCTGGTTCAGGACGAAGGTGGTGGTCGACGGCTGAGGCTTCTGCAGGCAACCGGGTGACAGGAGAGCAAAGGGGAAAGAGTTTAGCACTGAAAGCCACTGAAAGATCAGACAGCTGAGATTATGCATTATTCATGCCAACATGCCATAAACAACAAACATGAAAATTTACCCAGGAATAAAAACTAGGTACTGAAAACAAAACTAGAAGGATAAGAATATCTAAAGGGCAGCTCAACAAGTTGCGTACATGTTTGATTCAATCCCACATCAATATATAGGGCTGGACAATAATATGAAAAAATGAGTATCAAAAACACACCCGGCACAAACAAAAAGCACAACACCACACAATTCCGCCAGAGCTTACAGGAAAGAAACATTTACACACAGTCTGACAGAGAAAGGACTTATGACTCGATAAAATAGCTCAGTGGGCTTAATCCCATGCCAAAGTGCCTGGTAAATCTCTAAATTATGTACTAGGACACAGTTTCAACGTGCACATTCACTTCTTGCAGAGGGCAGCCAATTAAGGCCTCTCCTTCTCATCATTCTTTCTGGCCCTACAGCCTGCCAGCTCACCACAGCAAAGGAAAAAAGGCACTAGTATGAGGAGAAGAGTAAACAAAACCTTTAGGGATGAAGACACCATCTTAAAAACCCAATACAATGTGCTTTTCCACTTCAGGAAACCACCTCTTTTCCTAAAGGCAGATACGACGACAAAATCTTTCTGCTCCCATAAAAAGAGGAGTTATGATCCAAGAGAGGGGAAAGCACCATACATCTGCAATATAACTGGAATTGCTTGAAATAATTAATATACATGACGGCTTTAATAAATTACTTTTGACCCTTGGATGTTTGTGCATATTTAGACCAGCACAGAAATGCTTTGTAATTACATCTCCACATGTAATATATCAGGTGAGATCTACCACAAAATTTAAATCTGAATGAAAACTGGCAGACTGCAGGACCATTATTTAGGTTAATGCACTAAAAGCATGTATATTCCCTAGAACAGTATGTGCAAATAAGAGCATAATACTCATCTAAAAGCACAGAAACTAGCCATGATAAAAAGAAGAGAGAAACCTACCCTAATGGTGACTGTAGGAGTTGGGGGGGTGTGGGGCACAGCTGGGTCCTGCCTCAGCACCCCGCCGGCCTCTGCTCCCACACCCAGGTCCAGGGCACTTATTGGAACAGACTGGAGGCAGTTGCAAAGGAAGATGATTAAGAGTTTGCTCCTCAGCAAGTACAACTGGAAATGTACTCAGACATTTAGGAAGGAAAGCAATCACCATCTGAAACCTCCTTTCCAGATTTAGTTTTCAGTGCCTGAGTGGTGTCGTCTACACAATAGCACAATAGCAATAACTACTAGCAACTTACTTGCAAGAACTGCAAACACTAAAAGCACTTAGGGTTTCTTGATGATTCTTAGCAGCATATAAAAGGCACTACCAGCACTACCAAATTTCAGTGTAAATTCCGTTTAAGATATTTTGCACCATAGTAGTCAGTGCTATAGGTTTGTTTGTTTGTTTATTTAT
>JAODKN010000041.1:35185932-35208853 GCA_026774425.1 Petrocephalus zakoni | reverse complement strand
ATAGTGAGTTTTTAGAAGAATACAAAATTCCTGTGTCTCCTGGAGATTATGCCAAAGTCTTTGGAGCAATTTCTTCTCTCGTCTGCATGTTGTTTAGAGCTCAACCAAGATTGGACACACAACAACTAACCTTGTTATCACTGACTAACACTTCAGTTGGTAAGATTTGTTTTTCCTATAAAAATGGAAAGAACATTAAACTAATTAGATCTTTGATCAAAACCGATATTGCATACTGGAATACATGGAAAACATTGACTGGAAGGTCTGGCTCTTACCCAGCTGATACCTGCTGACCAACAAAATTAGAGAAATATCATTTAAAATAATTCATAAGTTTCACCCGTCTAATGATCATATTGTTAAAAAAATTAAAAAAGATATTGATGTAATGTGCACTTTCTGTTCTGTGAATGTTGAAACAGTTACCCATCTGTTTTGGCACTGCCCTTTTGTCCAAAGTTTCTGCTCTGACATTTGTATTTTTATTGCTGAAAAAATTGAGAAAGATTTCAAGTTATTTTGGAAGGATGTTCTTTTTGGCCTTTATGACCTCAACAGAACTAAAACTATGCCTAATGAAACTTTCATTATTAATCTCATTATTCTGTTGGCAAAATATTACATTCATAAATGTAAGTTTGCGCATTCCAGAACATCTTTTATTGCTTTTAACAATGAGGTCAAGCAATATGTCAATTCGATTAAGCATTCTCTTAATCTAAAGGCAACAAGAACTGTGAAGGTTTGTAAACACTTTGATGTCTTTTTGTAAATTCGTACTTCCCCTGGCAAAATGTGATGATGTGAGTCTTATAATTTGTTTGTGTTAAAACACCTGCAATATTGGAAAATGCACAATTTGTGATTTCTATAATGGAGATTAAACAGTACGGCGCAACTTTAAGTCGTATTAAAAACGAAAAAGCTATGAGATCACACAAATTACTCCTTTTTTATAAACATACCCCTGGCGTATTCTTGTCAGAAGATGTTATTGTATATAGTATTGTATTTTGTATATTTATACTTTGTAATGGATGCACATTGTCTATTTGTGTTTTTGTATACAGTTGTGATTAATAACAAAAAACTGGGAAATTTCCGCTGGAGTGCCCGGTGAAGTCGGAATTCCTGCCCGGAAAGTCTGAGAATTACGCAACCCCGACGCCGGAAGCCAAGATGGCTGCGCCCTTTAGCAGCAGAACTTAAAGCTGTAGTTTTATAATGTTCATTAGCACTTACGTCTTATTTGTGGGTCATTAAATTGAGTAAACGCGCAGTACTCTTCAATTGTTATCTGTGGACCTGTTGCCACTGTGTTTTTATGCGCAAAATGTGGCGTAAAGTGTTCGATCAACAGATCTTGCTAACAATGGCTAACAGTTGCTGGGGTCTGTTTCTAGGGTGACCAGATAATCCATGTCATCCCGGACACTTTGAACTAGGACAGGATTTGTAAACTACCAGTTCAATTAAAAGGACCTGGATTTAATTTAAGCACTGCGTTCTTGCTGCGTGTTGATTGGTCAGTCTCCTATAATCATGCACGCATCACTAATGTTAAATGCGAAACAGCTGGACGAGTCTTTCAATCAACGAAACAAACCAATCAAAGCGCAAGAAGAACTGAACTATTTAGCCGAGCACACGAGCCTTTCAATTTTAAAGTAGTTTGTAAAACCTGAAATAGCTCAAAGTGTCCTTCCTGACATGGATTATCTGATCACCCTATCTGTTTCAGAAAGCAGGATTTCTTGCTTAGCCAGATAAGTTGTCGGATTTAAGGTAGTCTGGGCTAAATGTAAGTGAACAAATATAAAGGCCATTTAAACTATGGTAAATTAAATCCAACAAGTAATCCGGCTAAGCAAGAAATCTTGTTTTTTGAAACTGGTCCCTGGGTTTCCAAATGGCTTTCCCACTTGCTGTAGCATAATTATCGACTTTCCTGCCTGTGCGGCTGCTAGTTGTGTCTGGCGGCGTGATATTATTAAATAACAGGAATCTGTTCCTCTTTATAAATGACCGTCTCCTTGTTATTATTAAATCACACCCTACCCCACGTATAATACTATAATGCCGTTGCACTTTTTTTTTAAAATTTTGAAGAATGAACAAATGCAGGACAATTCCACGCTCCTATGCAAGATTTCTGCAGATAACCTGGAGTGGAAGATGGGGCTGAAAAGCAGGCAGCCCGGTGTTCCGCAGCCAGCCCCGTCTCAGAGGCATGAGGACAGTGGCTTGTGCGCGTAAGCAAATCATATCGCAGCAGCGAGACTCCCGGCCAATCAGCATTCAGAGTGATTTTAAAACGGCCGGATACGCCTCGCCATCGGCTCGTGCGAGATGAGCGTCTGTGTCTTGCTCTTTCGAGCTAATTGAGAAACATTCTTTTGCCAATAAATACGCTAAAGGTAAAGGAAATTAGAAAGGGTCTTACGGTCACGTACATTTGAATGTCCCAAATTTGGTAGTAAGTTTTGGTTGTAATTATTTTTTCTTCTTTATTGAAGTCTTCAGACCACTCAACTGAAAAGTATTGCTCGTAGTTGCAATGGCAAAAGGTAAGTCATAAGCAAGTATTTATATCCGTAGAGACGATTATTGAGTCTACGGTTTTATTTATAGCGTTTATTTATAGTTTTATTACTTATGAGCAAGGCTTTTAGTTTGCAATATAGACTGCCGTTCCCGGGCGACGCCGTAACAAAACTCTTCACGAGGGCTTCTGTTTTTGGGACTAGCTTCAGTACTTTAACATTTTATCATATCTAGTTCCTCTTTTATTTATTATTGTTTTATTCATTTATTATTATTATTGTTGTTATTATTAATATTTCATTAAGATCCCTGTATGACTGCTGTTGGTTATTACAATTTTGTGAATGACACTCTTGCTTGCTCAGAAAACTCGGCAGCTGTTCTGCAGACCTGCAACTAGAACATTAAATTGTACGTGCATAGGATGCGTTGTTACAGGAAATGGCATTCGTACATGTAGCATGTAGGTTTTGGGAGCTGTGCGTGAGCGCTGCTGGTGTGCCGCTGCGGCAGAATGTCGCCCTCTCTCGGGGAGTGGTGGAAGTGCGACCAGCGGGGTCGCAGCCTTTTAATGCTCACGTGGTGCTTAGCCAGAAGTTAAAACATGGCGGATGGGAGGAACGATAGAAGCTGCCTCGGTTGAAGAGGAGGAAAACACCCTGTCGGTGACACCTCCGAGTGCCCGGTAGGCCGAGGAAAAGGCAAAACCCTCCTGACAACTGAAGAATGCGTTTTATTTCTTGGTACAAGGCAGACAGAAACGCCTGACCTCGACCAAAGTTAAAGCTGACGACGCTCCTCGCATCGCAGAAAAGGGGACAAAAGAGAACCAACCCGAAATGAACGGGGTATGTACGCTTATTGCTATTAAAGTTCCACAACTGATCATGTAATGCAGGAGATGCGAGGATTGTTAATCATTTTTATATTTGTTAATCTGGATTAATTTGGTCTGGCTTGATCTGCGCACAAGCCGGGCTGTCTCTGTGGTCTGGATAGCGAGCATGCCCAGCTGGACATTTAATACAAACTTTCATGGGGACATTATGTAATTTGCACGTGAAATTGCGCGTGCATTTGGCATAAAATTTCCGTTTGTAAAACTGTATTTATGTGTGCGTGGTTCAGTTTTAGCTGTAAATGTTCTTGACGCACACATTGGCATAAACCTTTTAGTTTTGTGTTAAATGTGCTGATCTCCAAGGTGTAAAGGAGAATTTACTAAAGGTATTGCATGTAATTTTTGTTCCTCAAACCTGACGTCCTCATTCTAACGATTTGGAATGCCCAAAGCCGCCTTTTTGATGACTCTTTCCCAGATACCCATTTTAATCAGCAGGCTGGTGTGTCCTCATGTGCACAATCGGTATTAATGCTTGCGTCCCCGTGTTGCAGGACGTCTTGTACAACGGTCAGTCTGTCATCCAAAAATTCTTCACCTCCTCTGGCAAGTCCCGCTCTCCTCTCCATGATAAATCTCTCCCCCTCGGACATGAAGGGAAAGTTTCTGTGAAGCAAGTGGTCCAAAGTGAGACGGACAGACAAGTGGAAGGTAACCGGCTGGCCTGTTGGGGTTCGCTCAGCATTCATTCGCTTCACCCTTGGGAGGCAGAAAGAAGGCGGTTGGCAATTTTCCTGGTGTCCTTCTCAGGAATGCGGGTTGTTGCCACACAATATGAATTCAGCTTAGTGTTTGTTTTTAGATGTGTTGAACCTGTAAATGGCTCTGCATGTTTGCGTTAACTCCCTGATCATTTTCCTGCCAGTCAGTGGTCTCGGCTTGCAGAAACTAATATCTTAGGCACTGTTCTTAAGTTATATAATGATGAAGCAGGTGGGTACCTTAAAACGCGTTGGAACACTGTCCCACGCTGTGGATGTGTGCATTGCTCGCCCCCGCAGTGAGGCCTAACAATGTGAAATCGGAAGCCGGCGGCAGTGCCAGAAGGGGGGGTCACAGCGACGAGGGTGACAAGTGCCTCCCATGCCGGACAGAGGAGCCGCAGGGCGAAGCCTCCAGTGCCCCCACCGAATCCGGACCTGCCTCTGGCGGTGCTGCTCGGCGCAAGGTTAGACCCAAGAAGGCTAATCTGAAACCGTAAGTGATTCACAGCGACACCGCCCCCATTAAAACTTTCTGGTTAGCTGTGCCTGTTATTGGGGTACCCCCCCCCTCTGATGTATGATGCACGCCCTCTAATGCCCTCTGCAGCAGTGGGTTCACAAACTTGACTGTCATGCTCTTATGTTTGGATGTTTAATTAGATTACTTGTATGAACTTATTTATATGCCACCTCTTGATATGTTAATTTTGGGAGGCTTCCACGCTGCGAGCATTTTCTCTTCCTATTTGTGTTGCTTGTTAACATCACTGGTGCATCTTGTGGTGTTGGTTATAGGCATCGGTACAGGATGAGTGCATGAACACTGTCCCAGTATCGGTGCACCCCTGCAATTTGGCATGTTGCTGTGCTTCCTACAGAGCAGAAGGAAGGACCCAGAACAGAAAGGTCACCGATTATTATCCTATAAGGAGAAGCTCCAGGAAGAGCAAAAGTGAGCTTAAGGTCAGTATTGGTTTTGAGACACAAGTCTGAAATTCCAGCACCATAAGTAGACTGTTGGTATTCTTAGCCCGGTTTCTATTGAATCCGTATCAGAATGCGTTAACTAATGGAGACTTCAGAGCACTTTTGTAAGTCACTCCGGTTACGGACGCCTGCCAAATGCTGTAACTAAGTAAGCAGGGCCATCCCTTTGCCGCTTTTGCATGGTCTTCCATCTTTGATTCTGTCAAACTGAAAACCGTTCAGTAATTTTTGATGCACATTCTTTTTGCGGCATGTCTGAAATGTGTTAATTTGTGCCTGGATCTGTGGGAGTGAGTAGCATGGTAGTCGGTAACGAGCTTGCTATAAAAATGACATTACAGTATAGCTTCACACCTAAACTCGGCCTCTTTGGAAATGTTTTATCCCTGAAGTTGACTGATGCTTGAATTTCAGTGTTTTGTTGTGTGGTTTGGCAATTGTTATAATGATTATCATTTATTTGCCATTTGCGCAGGTATGAGTGCAGGAACATAGGAGTTCCTCTCCACCTGCCCCATAGCTCTCCATAGCTTGGGGGTCGCAGTGCAGGGTTACCCAATGTGCAGCGCCCCTGAAGCTGAGGGTTAAGGGCCCACAGACATGTGACTGTTCTGTTGAGGCCGGGGCTCTACCCGACAAGCATCTGATCACGGGCACAGAAACTTGGCCCGCTGAGCCACTCGCCACCAGTAACAGTGGTGCAACACCATGGCCACTCCCATGAAAATCAAGTCAAATGTCCTGAGTTGAGCAAAAACTGACTTGCTAGAGAACTATAAAAGGCAAGATGCACTTAATGCAGAACGGTCGATGCTTCATGATAAATGAAGCAGCTACCTTGGGGGAGTCGTCATGAAGCCTACAAAAATCAGTGGTCTCCATATCAGTGTGGGTTTAAATTTTTCATCTCTCTGCACTCCTCTAAATGCATCATAACACTAAAATGTACTCGACGCATATATAGTCATGCATGACCACAAAAGGTCTTAAAATGTCTTCTAAAATTGAGATTACTCTGGTAACCAGAAGAATCCCTTTTCTGTACAATGCAATACACTGAAATTCATATGCTAGCCCAGCTATACATGTGTAGCTCAGAGCTTCTCATAGTGCCCATATTCAGTCTGCTTCATTAATGTAGTTAAAGCCGTTAATCCATTTCTGAAAGCAGCTGCTGCGTGAGCCCGTTCATGCCTTAAGCCAGCCGGATCTGCACTGCATAGTGTGTGCGCACATTAGCCTCGCAGTCATGCTGATGGTCCAAACTCTGTCAACAGTGCAAAGAACAGCAGCATATCAATCACCTGATAAAGAACGGGATTGAAGAAGGCATGCAGGTAATGTGCTCTCGCAGCGGGGGGGCACTGGGGGTACTTAAGCTGCTAGATTCAGCACCTTGGTGGCGTTTCTGGTGCGGCTGCATTACTTTAGTTCTTTTATGCCCCCTTGATGTGCCAGGACTAAAGGCATCAATGGTCAGTCTGGATCATATCATATTTATAGTAGTGGGGGGGGAGCTGGGGGAGAGGCCGGCTGCCTTTTCACACATGATGTGATCAACACGCCGGCAGGTGAAGCACATTGAGGGTAAGGGGAGGGGTGTGTTCGCCGAGCGGAGCTTCCAGAAGGGGGAGTATGTTGTGGAATACCACGGGGACCTGCTCCAGATCAACGACGCCAAGGAACGCGAGGCTGCCTACGCACAGGACCCCTCCACCGGCTGCTACATGTATTATTTCCAGTATCTCAGCAAAACCTACTGGTAGGTGTTTGTCAAACGCCCATGTCTGCCCCTATTTCCACCTACTGTTGATTTTATGGATAAGTGTAAAAGTATTTACATACGCAAATTTTATTCACTTCACTCAAGATCCTACAGGGGCTTTTAAAGCTGAAATATTAACTGTCTGAGAGCAGTTATACTGAATTGGCACTGCATTCTCTTGCTGTCACTACCCGTGGCTGACTTCATCCAATGTGGTCAGTATTTTGCTAGGGCGACCAATCAGCACTTAACTGATCTCTTCCACCACCCCCCCTCCTCTCCAGTGTGGATGCCACAAAGGAAACCAATCGCCTGGGGAGGCTGATAAACCACAGTAAGAACGGCAATTGCCAGACCAAACTCCATAACATAAATGGAATACCTCACCTGATACTGGTGGCTTCGAGAGACATTGAGAAGGGGGAGGAGCTTTTGTATGACTATGGTGACCGCAGTAAGGATTCCATTGCAGCTCACCCCTGGCTCAAACACTGATGTCACGCGTTTACTCTTCCTTCCCTCAATCAGCTGCCGTACTCCAAGAAGGGAGCATCAGAATTTTTTTTTTTTCCTCTTGTTTTCAGTCCATTTTAAAACTGCAAATGGCCTTAGTAAAAGCATATGTGCTTTGTGTGTATTTTTTTTTGAAGGGGGTGGGGGGGGGCAATGCTGGGGCAAATACCCGAGTTATGGCAGTCCTTAATGGCATCAACTTTTAAAATATTAATGGTAATTTTCCGAAGCAATTTTTATGTACTTTGTATACGGGTAGGTCAGTGACTCCAGCTGGTGGGTATAGACCACGTTCTGCATTTTATCAATCTTAATGTTAGGAGGTATGCTTAGCAATAAATTTATGGTTGAGAATGAAAGCGTGTGTATATTTAGCTGGATCTTTTGAGGCCGTTAACTGGAATGAGATTCCTGGGCTGTAGCTTAAAGTTCATTTTAAATTTTACCCCTTCCTTGCCATGTTGAACATAGTTATTTTATGAACTTGAACAAGAGCTGTACCTCACACAGGAAGTTGTCAAATGTCTAACCAAATGTTCCAAGTGAACTTATTAAAATAGTGCTCCTTAACCTGAATTTCTACCCTTTTTTGCCATACATTGAAGCATTTTAATGTCTTCACTGAGTGGTTACTGTAACCGTTACATTGGTGTTCTGTGTCTTCATTGATTATTGCTGCTCTAAACCCATCCCAACTACAAATAAACTCAAACTGAGCCTTTAAGACTTGGGAGTTATGACAGTTTGGAATGTTTTCAAAAAGCATTGTTAAAACGGTCTACCACTGAATCTGAGCTATGTGATCTGCAATGCAGTTGGAATAATGACATTTGTTTAGCCCGGTTGTGCTTCAACTCCTACTGCCACCTATTGGAGAAATTTAGACTATGAAACCCCATGGTATAATGGGAAGACTGGACAGTCAGTCACTGCTTGGTTTAAGAAGAATGGTACTGATTCCATTCACTGCCTCATTTCTCCTATTTGCTGACATCACAGCTGCCATTATTAATGCATCATCCCCCCTCCCCCCTCATCAGGACCTTACCAGAAGCATCCTGCCTCTGACACCAAAGCACCCAGCCATGGTTCAGGCCTGTCCTCAGTTCAGTTTCAAGGCAATGAAGTGTAATTGGCACATGAGCAGTCTGCTGATGGGTTTTGGAGAAACTCCACATTCCTCATCTGAAACGATGCCATCCTGCACCACGGGCTGACGTCTGTATAAAAAGTCCAGTTCTGTTACATCCATGCTGGGTTGCTCATGACGACGTCTTGGAGCTCATGTTGGCTATTTTTTTGTGAAGGAAAACCTGAAATGGAAGAAGATGGTTTATGCTTCTTAAATGCTTAAGTACACCTGGGAATGATGATTTGGATGAAAGTGTCTTCTACATATACAGAAAACCTTTTGTCTGTGTCTTTCATCATTAATCCATGTGCCGCCTGGACTCATCAACAGCCTCCTTAGTATTTTCATACAACAACAGAATTGTCCCCCCTCCCACCGTCCAGAAATTAATTTCAGAGATGCACGACATCCGAAATTACCGCCACAGATCACACGCTTTTAGGCAGTGCAGACTCTGGCTTGTGGCCATTGTGTAAGTCCCCCGCAAAACCTGTTTGCTCAGAGTCTGCCGGCTTCTCATACCAGGCATTGCATGATAACACAGAACTTACAGCTTTCGAATGGTTGTCTTCTCTTCTTTCGGCCCCTCCTTCATCTCGACTTTGGCAGTTGAGGCCTCGGCATTCTTGGGTTGCAGGTCTACGTCGGCCATGGGTGGCTCAGCCTGGTGCAGAACGTCACTGTGGACAAACCGGCGTAGTGTATGTGTTACAGACGAGGAACTGCAATGGAAAAGCCTGCATCAATGCAAATGCGGTTTATCCAGAGTTCAAAATACAATACGGTTAGATACAGAAATGTCGCCTAAAGCCTCCAACAGATCCTTCTTCCATAGTAGGTTTCTGCTGAGTGGATACCTCTTATAGAGCTGCAACTCTTCCTGGGCTAGCAGAAGATGGGCCTTCAGCTGATTCCGCTCCTGCAGAACCTCCTTCAGCTCCTCCATAGTGAAACGAGGCCGATTGGGGTCCTTTAGGTCCACTACAAGCTTGTCTGGCCCCAGCAGTTGCTGGAAGGGCAAAATATAAGGATCAGGAAATGTTAATACTGTCTGACTACAGGACAGAATGAGTGAGTACTCAGCTAGGGGCGCTTTGTTGGAAGAATCTCACGCAAGCCAATATAGATAAAGAGCTGGTATGAATAAACCATTTATCCATTTTCTTACCAGAAAAAGAATTAACAATATCCTACTTTCAAATTACATCTGATGATAAAAGATCCAATTGGCAAGAACCATGAGAATTACCCCGATTTCATGGCAATGAACGTGATTACTCCAGAGAGGAACCTTTAACAAGAATGCCATTTTTGAATACATACACAGTAAACTTTATTGTATGTTTGAGTGCAGAAATTTAAGTAACTTTCCCAGCAACATTACTTAAGAGCTTCACATGGCCTTCATTAAATTGTGTACTGCATACTGAACTATGCTCCTAGCTCACTATCACATTGTGGAAATTAAACACGTGTATGCTGCACATGGTGTTTTAATTCCAAAGTGGTCGCCTTTCTGTAGAGACCACCCGAGCAATGTATTACCCATGCTTCACCACACACGCACAAAGAGTGGGCAAGCACATGACTTTTCGTAACCCATTTTAGTGCCGTGTGGCCCCTTAAATGTCCCGATGGAGGACTCACCGTCCCCTGCCCGTTGGCACAGTCACCCAGGATCCGGTCCAGTTCGCTTTTCAGATTGTCCCTTTCCATCTTGAGCTCCTCCACGGTCAGGCTGTACCGGTTCACCAGCGCCTCGAACATCTCCAGCACCCGGACGATTTTGAACTGCAGCTCGGCGAGCACGTCGGCCGGCTGCGTGATCTTCAGCAGGTCCCTGCCGATGACATAGGAGATGTCGTACACGTCCTCCACCGTCAGCTGGAAGGCGTCCTTCTCGAAAGCCGCCGCGGGCGCTGGCTCGGACGCATGCTGCATTGTCGCTGCCAAAGGAAGACCGGCCAAGAAGAGTGACGCCTCTGCAGATCAACAGGTTATTTTATTCTTCTAAAAGCAGAAGTGAGTGTTGCACCTCCTCCGACTTCGTGGTCAGCGGTGGCCCGTTAGCGGTCCACTTGAGAAACTTCCTTCTCCGCTTTCTGTTTGTTGGCGATTGTGCTTCTCTTGCCGTTTTTGATTGACGTGAGCGCGGGCCAATGGCGGCGCGGCTCCTTCGCGAACCGCCCGCGCCGTCCCCTTAGAGACAGGTAAAGCCGCGAGGCCCGTCGCGGGAGAGGCACGTGATGGTCTCTGAGAATGGGAAAACCGAAACTAAAGACGTGCAAAACTACCGGTACCTTGATTTTATGGAATTGTATATCTACAATCGGATAACATGGGGAAGTTTATATGAAGGTTAGAATTATTGAGAAAAGTGTAACATATAAATATATATAAAACAAATATAAAAGCTTGGTTTAAACCAGTTTAAACTTTAATACAAATTCATCCATCCAACCATAATCTATACACACTTGTCTTATGCATGGTCACAGGGGTCTGGAGCCTGTTCCCAAAGCTATGGGCACCGGTAGCCTGCAGTAAGATTCTGGCAAGTGAGGCACTGGTTCTTTCAGAAATAAAAACGGACTGCTGTTGTGAACTTGATTTTCAGACTAGCCAGAGTACCGGCAATAATACGTTTTTCAGTGCTGTTTTATATCAGATCAGCAAGATAAATTCGTTAATTGCTTGATTAATTGTTATTGTTGATACACTACAGCACACAGTGCACAACACTGTGTCCTCTGCATTTAGCCCGTATGTGCCATAGCAGTGGGCAGCTAATTTAGCTCCCAGGGAGCAGTGCTTGGGGGCAGTACCTTGCTCAGGGTGCCTCAGTGGTACCTGCAGGTCAGGAACCAGCAGCCTTGCAATTACATGTTTGCTTCCCTGACTATTAGGCCATCTCTGCAGGGCAAACCCAGGAAAGGGCACACACTCAGATTAAGCATCTCTATCGCCATTCATTTCTATGGGCATAACCCTAATTACAACAATGATAACCATAACCCCTACCCAGCACTAAGCTTAAGCACAGGTAACAAAATATGAGAATTTTGGCATTTTTAGCTTATTGATTTTTATAAAACTGAGTTTCCCCTTGTGGTTATCTAAAAAAGCCAATATAAGTTTTAGACATAGATGTTTAACTGAAGATGTTTGGGTAATGATAAAAGAACACAAAACCCCCATCATAATATGAATAAATGTGCCGATATCACGGAGACCCATACATACCAGATAATTGTGGTCACTGCTTCACTAGTAGTCACAGTGTAATTTAAACAAAATTCTTGGTTCTGCACAAATCTTGGTTTCAGGTTCACAGTTTAGTGCAATTTCAGTACAGCAGGAAAACACAATTTATTTGGAAAGTATTTATTGGGCCTCATTGAAGTCCCAAGATTCAGGTCCAGAAGAGCCTTCCCCGAGCCCAGACTTCCATGCCCCAGGGGGCCTCAGTGCAGATTTATAGGTGCTGAAGAAAGAGAGTGCCACAACCAGCTCCCACGCCAAGGCCCCAAGAGAAAGAAAAGGGTTAGCTCTAAGGGTCAGCACACCCCCTTCAAGTGGTCTGAGGTCCTTCCTGACCCGGAAGGAGCCAAGTCCAGAGTTCCTGGCCTAAAAGGGGCCACTTCGCCTGTTTAAGGCCCTGGGAAGGCCATCTCTCTGGCTGTTCAATCAGCACCTGATCCATTAGTTACTCTGCCAGCAACCTGCAGATAGTTGCTGAAATGGGTGGATTTTAATGTTCTGGAATTTAATGTTTATGGGCGGGTAATTAATTACATATGGGCAGGTAGCAGGTCAATGAAAACAGTATTGTAGCCTGCAAAAATAACATGTAGGCCTACGTCACTTAGTAGTGACTGTATTTTTTCTTTTACTGGGTGCATTTGACTTTATAGTGCTGGCTTAAAATGATGCATTCTAGTCTTGACGCAATGCATCATGGTTAGTTTTTGGCCAATCAGAAATGATTAGAATAACCAGAATGCATCACTTTAAGCCAGCGCTCTAAGTGGCTGCATGAAGTCGAACGCACCCACTGACTATGATTTCCCCCGCATTTATAGTCAGAGCGCCGGGATGACGGACGAAATAAAAGCAATATTGCAGCATGGAGAACAGTATTTAAGGTTGAACAAAAATTTCTAATAAGGAGCTAACTTCAGTGTCGTAAATGTTGAAGAGCATTGCCTATTCAGTTTTCATGTAGGCCTAGAGCTTGTCGTGCTGAGAGGTGCATAGAAAAAAAACAGGTGGAATGTTAACAGGCCTGGGCTGGTGCGGATTTAATTTTGATATAATCACAGGTGAACAGGCGGGTGTGGTGCTGTACTGTACGGGTGCGGACCCGTGCAGGACTCCGCTCCCTGGCTTCTCCGCCAGCTGTGTCTCCGGAGCCCGGGTTTGCCTGACCCTGGGTCTCTGGAGCCTGTCTTGCCAGTTCCCGGGTCTGTAGTGCCAGGTTCCGCTGCAGCCTCTCTGGAGCCCAGGTCCTTGGCCACTTCATCGGTGCCCACCTTGCCTGCAGTGCCTGTCTCACTGGCAAACTTGACCAAGCCACACCCAGCGGATGCTACTCCACCTCCTCAAACATCCCCTGGGTACAAACAACATTTGTACATGGGTACAAAAATGATCCCCAGAGTCACCTGCAGCTAGGGTACAATTAACAGGCCCTTGAGGGCATAGCCCCAGCGCCAAGCAAAGGCACAGACTGGTACCCTTTCTTCTGAGAGTGTAGTCGCTTATGTGCCTGCTTTTGTCCTGTTCTTTAGCTGGTCACTGTATGTCTTACTCGCTAGTATTGCTGTATTAGTGGCAGATGTTTTTGGTCCTTTCCTCATGTGCAGTCCCACCCTTAGTTTATCCTTTTCTAAACTTCCTGTCTTTCTTTTGAGCCCTTATGGTCCCATTTGTTTCATGTATGTCTGAGTTCAGTTTAAAATTAGGTTCCCGTTTGATTGTACGCCTTTCCTGCGCCCCATTGTGACAAAATAAATGCCATGTATGATGGCATATCTGTAGTCATAAACACCCTATGGCTGTTATTATTATTACTTTATTTAGCCTGGTCTGAAATTCCAGGCAAAAGTGCCTTACATGCCATAGGGAGGTTGTGGACCTCGCTGCTCTTTGTACCCAGTACAATAGTGCCCCTAACATTCTTATTAAATGCGTACTGACAAATACTTAAGAAATAAATCTGAAGTTCTGCTGCTGCTCTTGAACCATAGATGGCCCCATGGGTGAGCGTACCATGCTTAAGCCCAGAAGAGTGCCCTGCATACCTGCTCCTCAGTGTCCATTTCTGTACCTATATTTACCTACAGCTAGGATACAATTGGCAGATCCTTGAGGGTACAGCCCCAGTGACTAGTAATTGCATCCTCAAATGTACAAATTGGTACTTTTTTCTGACAGTGTTGACCAGCATTGGAGGTCTTTATAAACTGACCATGAACAGGAGAAAATCAAGCAGCTTAATGATATTCAGACTGGATGTTGGATACTTACATTAGGGTTTCACTGAAGCTGTGAAGTTTGCACGGAATAATCACCCCACTCCTGTCAGCAGTTCCTGTCAGGCTGGGTGTACCCCCAGTGCATAAGCTGATCCCCCCTCCTTCTCATAACTCCATCCATGGATGTACCTTTACCATGCAACCAAAGGCTTTCAGTTCCACAGTTGAACAAGAGATGTACCTCAAACTGTCAAATGTCTAACTCAGGGGTAGGCAACCCTGCACTGGACCTCTGGTACCCAGCAGATTTTCCATTCTACCTGGTCTCTGATGACCACACCTGATCTCAGGCAGATAGTAACTCATCAGGTAGGTTAAATAACCACATAAAAAGCAACCCGAAATGAATCAGACCTACATAGCCAAATAAAGAGAGCAGAAGTATAAGAAAGTTTAAGCGAGAAGGCACAAATTTCTGAACTTTGTTTAACCCACTGCAAGGTTCACATCAGGTTCAACATTTCAGGAACAGAAAGTCCATCTGAATCAATGCAGAAAAGGTCCTCAGCCTTTCAGTTCATCACTGGAGTAGGAGACAAAATCCTCTTGCAGCGGGAAATTAGACATCTGGCTATTGCTCATCTTTGGTGAAAGTGTTACAAAATTTAATAAAAATTTTTTACCTGCAAACTATTAATAGTTACATGACATTGTCAGTCTCCTGTCTAAATGCATCCCTCTCCAGTTTTCAGAAACTCTTTTTTTTAAGTTACTGCAGTACATTCAATATCATTTAACACATGAATGTAAGATCTGAACCACCAATTCCCCATATCACACTGTCGTGTCCTTTGCATCCACCCATTGTTGTTTCCGTAAAGTTTCCCCAGTCAGTGTGTGCAAGTGTGTTTATTGTCGCTGGCTGTTTTACCGCTTTTCTTCAGGGATCTCGCAATAAAAGAGCCTGCTAAAACTGAACTTTCGACCTGCGATATGTTTATAATAAGCTATTAAATCTGCCGAGCAAGTCGATCTTTCGTTTTCCACAGAATGAAAAAACGATGTAAATGTAGCATTAATCGGCTAAAAAGCTGGCAAGTTGTTTTGCTGCCAGTACCGGTGATATTAGGTACAACTATAGCGGCTATGGGTTGAATTTTCCCGGTATGCGGACGTCCCGTTTCTGTCGAGCTGTAACTCCGCTAAGGGAATCAAAAAGTGAATGAAGAACACGCGAACACGGAGGTTTCACATTTTCCTTTAATTATGGTGCGTCCCATCTATACCTGCCGACTGCCATTTTGATCAGTCATAAGTCATAAGTTTTAGATGTGGGATCTATGCACATTGATGAAATTACCGTGATGTGACTTGGTATACTAATAAAGTATACTAAGTAGACTAGTTTTCATTAGGGTTTATTAGTCTATTAGCGATGAACAATAGTAGACCAATAAAGCTATTATTAATACTACTGTTGGTGCTGTTGTTGTTATGTTGTTATTATTTGTTTAATTTGCGAAAAAAACACAGAATTTCAGAATCACGATCCATCCATCTTCTGATCCCGTATCGATCATCAGGGGTACACCTTGGACGTGTACGTGTCAATACGTGAAGAAGCTATATAAATGGTGGAGGATGGACCCTACCAGCCTAAAGCGACACCTAGTGGTACAGTCATATATCGGCGGGCCACTGAGCGGTACGTTTCGCAAAAGTTCCTGTTAGCAACCTACCTTCAGTTGCATGGTTCCAGCTATTTAAATAGCAACTATGCTTTTGGGAAACGCACCCGGGGACAATAGGAGACAATGGGTCAGTTAGGGGTGGTGATATACAAGCACATACGTATATTAAGATTAATTTTCCTTGCAATGTCCCAAAATTAGAGGTGTCAATTTCAGATCCAGAAAGTACAAATCCAGACCAAGATTTTGTTTTAACCAACCAGTTAAGCACTTTGTGACTTTGACTCTTTATGCGCAAATGGTTGGTTAAAACAAAATCCTGGTCCGGATTTTTACTTTCTGGACCTGAAATTGACACCTCTGCCCAGAATAGAGATTATTCGCTTGTGGGTATGCAGCTAGACTAATTAGACACAAACTTCTAATAATAAGTTAGTTCATTCAAATATTTTTTAATATATAATAACTTTATTGGGATCTTATTTTGAACTTTAAGAGATCTTAAGTTAGCTTGGATATTTTGCTCATTTTAAGCAATAATCAGGTTTTTTAATCCAGCGTAGTTCATTTGTAAATTAACTGGTCGCAAAGTGTTCCGTCTCCATGGTTACCATTTTCCAAGGGTTCAACATAATACACATAGATTTAACATTGATCATTGCTGGGTGACACCACAGGTAGCCCTGATGCCTCAGGATTTAGTTTGTTTATTGGTTTATTTGACCAGGGCAATGCATCCAACATCACTGTAAATATGCAGGAGTTAGCTTCTCTTAAGAGAAGAGCACATATAAGGATACAAACATTATCAACATCATGAAATAGAAAACTTTACAATCTCACCACCAGTTTGTGTTAGGAGTTTGCTCTCCCAGTGTCACACAGGTCTACTGCTACAAAGACATGCAATTAGGCTAATTGGTAATTGGCCAAATTGCCCATGGTGTATGATTGTAGGTGGATGCATGTGCCCGGTAGCAGGCTGGCATCCCATCGAGGGGGTGTCCTGGCCTTGTGGTTATAAAATGCACAATTAAATCAACTAGGTGGACAAATTATGTATTTTGTAACAGCGAGAGGCACTTATGTTTTTTAAAATGTAATTTGAACTTCTGTAATTTGATTCTGCTTGATAGGAAAAACCTCCAAGTGGAGTACAGCGGCTGGCCCGGTAGGACACTGTGGCCCTGGGCTTCTTTGGGCCTGCACTGTTTCTCACCCCAGGGGGGAGCTGTCAAGTTGGACCCAACGAGCTGTTTCATATTTGGTCTCATTTGAATGGTCTCAGTCTTAAAGAAGCACACTATAACATTGTACAAATATAGAAAATTATGGTACTCCTGCTTTGTCGGAAGGCTTTGCCCCCTTTGTGTATAAAGAAACCAACCTTTAGTGACCTAACTGGCTAATGGGCTATTAGTCTACTTACAAGGAGATCAGAACCCTGCAAGAAAAACAAGGATCCTAAAAAGCAGACAGTCACAACATCTGGGTAAGGGCCAGTTCGTTACCATGCTCAGTGGAGATATCCATCACTTGGTTGGTATTTAAGGAGAAGTCCACATGACAGTCATGAGGACATTCTGCAGCCAGAACCCTCCCATGGTGTGACTGACATGCTGATCCAGAGCTCTCTTCATCTGGGATATGAATCCCTTTGTGTGTTGTATGTAACTAAAGTAGTTAAGTATCTAAGTGACTGCTTAGGTTGGGTTTGCATGATTCCTGGTTAGAACTAATACACAGTGTTCCTAGATTGCTGATTAATCATTTGCCTCACTTAAACTGCAGGGGAATGCATGCATTATGGTAGACGATGATAAACTGCTGTATGGTTGCTGTTGAACCGACTCCTGAACGAACTAATCAGACATGCTGACTATTAGCCTTGGAGTCTTTGAGTTGAGTTAAGCAGACGTGTGGTTGTTATGCTGTGAATATTCAGCCACTCCCCGTACTTGGTGAAAGTTATCACCAGCTCTCCCCCTTTGCAAATGGAATTGTGGTCCTTCCTGCTGGACCTTGGCTTTGTGTTGTTGATGTAACGTTAACCTTGGCATTATAGCTGAGTGCCCCTGAAAGGAGTTGTGAGATTGACCAGTGTTTCTTGGGAGATCTCCCTCTGGGATCAGTTAAGTTCAACCAACCTAATCTAATTGAACTGAAACTGGTTAGCCAAACATGCTGACTTTTGACTTGCTGAGCAAGCATGTAGCCTCTGAGGTGAATCATCCAAATAGATTCCTTCTGGAACTAGAATTACCAAACGTGCCAGCAGCATGCCATTATGCAGACCCTGACCCCCGATCAAGCTGACGTTACACTGTGTCTGGGCATAGCCGTTTCTATTGGACAAAAGCAAATCCTATGCGGCATTACTGCCTGAGATGGACGGGGTGTTTCTCAGTATGCGTACTGGACCATACTTCTGCTCTCGCATTCCTGTTTTACATCCATTCCATTGCCGAAGACCAGTTCTGATACTAAGAATGGATGTCGTTCCTGCCCCGCCCCAAATGTCAGGGATACATTCGGTTGCATCTTCGACAAACGAGACCAATCCCACGATTCATTGTGCCCCAAGTTTTTTCTTGGGAGGCAAGATAGCAAGACTGGTCTTGCTAAGACCACAAGTATGATCTTGGCGTTCTTGGTATTGAGAAACACCCAGGGTTAGGCGACTGTAAGAGAAGCTCAGAAATAACCAAGGCAACCCAAAACTAACCAGCTGAAATATTGTAATACCCATTACTGGACTATATAAAACTGGAGACAGACAATTTGCTTTTTTTAAAGGGTAAGTAAGTTTTCAGGACAGGCTTACATGCATTCTGAGCCTTCAGCTGCCGAAATGGATTCCCCCGCTGAGCCAGAGGACAGCTCATACAGAGGACGGCTCATACAGAGGACGGCTCATACAGAGGACGGCTAATACAGAGGACAGCTCTCATACAGAGGTCAGCGCTCATACAGAGGACGGCTAATACAGAGGACAGCTCTCATACAGAGGACGGCTCATACAGAGGACGGCTAATACAGAGGACAGCTCTCATACAGAGGTCAGCTAATACAGAGGACAGCTCTCATACAGAGGACGGCTAATACAGAGGACAGCTCTCATACAGAGGACAGCTCTCATACAGAGGACAGCTCTCATACAGAGGACGGCTCATACAGAGGACAGGCTCTAGATACCCTATAGCTGGTATGAGGAGGTGCAAGAAAAATTCATAGTTTATTAAAAAGGAAAACAAGGAAAAGCAAACTGGCTTCATTGTAATGATGTAATGAGTCATATTATTGCACAGCTGATAAAATGTCACACAAACAAACACAAAGCTACAGACATTAAAACATAAAACATTAAAACAAGGTATATTTATTGCAAAATCACAGCTGGAAGCAATACTGTTATTTTTTTGCAAACAATATTTTCAAGGCACATAAATTGAATACAGATCAATGCCAGTCAATAAATTTCTATACAGAGAACTGATGGCACTTAAGATAACCTGAAATGCATATACAAATTTAAATAGCCTTCAGATTTATTTTGCACAAAGTAAGTTGAAGTGGAGCCTACAAATGTTTTTAAAATATATAATTATGGATACACTGGGCTATAGAGCAAAAAACGGATTTTGGGGGGGGGGTTAAGGGGGTTCTGAGACACTAACACAGGTCTCACATGATCACCCTTCTGCTGGACAAGTATCAAGCATTCCCTTTAAATGTGGATCTGCCTATTTATCAGACTAACCAAACTGCTTCACTCTTAATAGTGTATCCTGACAGTTTGAAACACCTTTAAGTCCCTTTCAAAAGGTCCTTTTTCAGCTGTTTTCACAGTGTTCAATTATCCCAATCTCATTTTAAAATATCCATATTTTCATAAGTTTACAGGTCAAGCAGTGATTATTTACCTTATTGTTCGGGTGACAAAGGAACCCGCACACAGGTATGAGAGACACAAGGCGAGTCCTGTGGACACGCTGACAGCAGCACGGCCAGCCCTCTCGGGGAACCTTATTATTTCCCAAGACGGACAAAAAAAAGAGCTTAAAACAACAACAAATATACTCATCTGAAGAAAGTCTAAAAGCAAAGTGAGAGAGCAATGGAGACCGAACTTAAATATTTAATCATTATTAAAATGTATAGAGGAAAATATAAACGGGTTTTTATGAACACCTCTGCAGCATCATCGACAAATGCCTTTGGACTGTGTTGATTACAATGATTGTGTTTTATAGAATGATAAAAGGACTATTCCTCTCCCAAGATTCAGAACAAACCAATGTTTCGGTGTCGCCCCTCAGCTCCCGGGCTGTAGATTGTTAAGCTCCTTTTTAATCGACGTTTCTTACTTGGGTCTGTAAATCCAAAGACAGACCCTTGCTATGAGTTTGGTAGTACCTCGCCTTATACACTGTGGTTTCCGCGTATTCAAAATAAAGAATCAGGAACCCAGCGCTCACCACATGTAGCCGATGTAAACCTGGGTGGGTAGGCCAGGTGTACCTGATGTAGAATACAACATGCCAAGTGCAGCAAAAGGGTCTGAACGGGGCAGACCCCCGTGGCGTGTGGCTGAGCTGTCTGGCAGGCCATTGCTCTCTCACTGTAACCGGATCCATTAAAGCTAATCGTGCAGCAGCCCACCAGTAGCGTGCACAAGATACCACGCTGTTCATTCAGCCGGAATACCACAAAACCCGTCTGTCCGCTTTTCACTTCTGATGGAAAGCTTGGCCTCATTCTCTGTCCTGCTCTCCATCCAATGACCTACATTTAGGTAGCTCTCCTGCTCATCGCCATCAGCTCCCACAATCCCTCACCGTCCCACTTTTCCCCTGGTGATCATTTTTAAACTTCCCGTCTTGTGTTCCCACAATGCACCCCTGCTGCATTCCAATGCTCAGCTTTCCTATAACCACGGGTCAGGTCCCATTTCATTGCTGTATTGTATTTGTACTAACAGGAGATTCTGCACTAGTCACTGATGAATGTACATAATGCCCAAATAAAGCACATCCCCACCAAGCATACTAGGCAAACGGACTCGACGATGGATTTATTTAATGCTAATGGTACTTCTAAAGCAGTTAGTATCCTCCACGCCCCCTTGTGGTCGACCTGGGTGTCTGCAGACAGGGAAGGCCCATGGTTGACATTGCAGGTGTGTGAAAGTCAGGTGCTAAGTCTGCAGAGAGCTGCGCAGCTAGAGGTGCTGCAAGGCCTCCTGGGCCTGCTCTGTGTACACGTCACCTCTGCTCTCCCATAGGCTCTCCTCAAAGCGCATGCTCCTCTGAGAGCTCCGCCTCTTGTCCCGGGAGAAAAGGCTAAACCTGGGGAACAGAAGGGGGGGGGGGGGAGGGGGCAGGTTAGCCGTGTTTCTGCCAAATGGTCAACCCAAAGAAAAGCAAGCAGGCGCCTGTAATTCTAAATAGTAGATATTACAGGTGTTACTGTTGTTATTAACCCGTGTGACTAGAAACCATTAAAACATGAAGTGCAAAGGAGTTCACTATTTTAAAGCAATAAGTAGAAAAGCAGTCATTTGCTGAAGATTGAAAACAGCAGCAGTTCTGTGCAGAAGCCTCTTGAAACCAGATTAGTGACACTGCGTTATGTTAAGAGTGCCAGCCAGCCAGCTGCCATGGGAAGCCTCCACTCAGCTGTGCACAGGGACAAACGCATTTTCAGACAGAGGCAACTCCCTTGTCTGAGGGTCTTTTTATGGCCTAGTTGGCCACTCTGTATACAGGTTTCCATTCTACTAGTGACCCTTAAGGACTTTTCTGTAAAGTGACTGCATAGAGGTGAGCGTCTCCCTCACAGCCAAGGCTGAAGGAGAACTGGGATACCTACAAACACGCCAGCCCCCTCCACACCACAAGGGGGAGCCCCACCTCACCCCGTCTGCGGCAAGTCAGCTGACGGTGTCCTAAATCCTACAGTGCCCATCCCATTGTGCTGCTTTTCAGTTATCCTCAGGACATAATTGCTGTAATTACTTGGATACTAATTGCTTGGACCCTAATTAATCCATTGTAAATCCTCTTCCACATGTCAATCAAGCACCAATTAAAAAGTCTTCTGTAAAACCATGGTGCTCAGCCTGACCCCCACCCGATCCGTCAGACTCTCAAATGACTAAACATCCACATTTTCATTATGAGGTGGTGAAGGACAGCACAAATGTTCCAGATAGCTGGGGGAAGTTTAGGAAAATTGAAGGAACAGCTTAGAACCGCATAAATAAACCCCACAGGGTACTGGCCCTCAGTGACCGGGGGTGTTCCGGTGTTTGTCTGTCCCAGTACAACAGTCCAGGTCAGTGGGGAGGCTATCAAATATGTCAGTATGTCAGTAACAACCACTGGTAACCAGTAAAGGCTGGCTTCTTGCATGATGTACATGAAATCTACCACCAATCAGGTATTACATCACAGTTTAGGACCGGGCTTAATAACAGCTGTAAGACAGGTACGTTTTGCAGCAAACCGTCGTATTGACATTACATACATCCTTCAGCGAGACCAAGCTCTTGTTATGGTTATCAGTGCTTGAGGAACACGCAGGAAAGCAGGATCTGCTACCAAGCACCAGGAAATGGAAGGAGGTGAATGATGGGTTATTCTGAGTGGCTTTCATTCCAAAGGCTATTCTACTGCTAGCACAGACAAACACCCAGCACTTAGCCAATCAGAATACCCCATCTGTGACATGTGCCTCCAATTGCTTAAATCTGTGTAGGCCAATAACATGCAGAGTTAAAAATGTAAGAATGCTCCATTTAAAAAGGGCAACAACACAGATAAAGAAACAATTATCATACAAAGGAAATGAGTCTTCTGATTGGCTGTAAAGTGGGGTCATCTGGAATCAATCCAGCAGCCACCATCGGCATTATGGCTGTAAATATCCTGTCCAGAGAAGCACAGACAGGGAGAGGTGAGTGAGAGTGAGATGACAGATGAGGTGGAAATCACCGGAACATGGTGGCATTAATGCTCGGGAGGGATACAATTGAAGGGGGCTGGCCAGTGAAACCTAAAGCCTACAGATATCACAAGGCCTGAGATGGGCACGTGCCAAAAACCTACACATCACATACACTAGGCCTGAGATGGGCCATGAGCCAAAAACCTACACAAGTGCATACACTAGGCCTGAGATGGGCCATGAGCCAAAAACCTAC
>JAODKN010000041.1:35158313-35170327 GCA_026774425.1 Petrocephalus zakoni | reverse complement strand
TCTTCCTTGTGCCTTGAGGGGTGGTGGGACCAGTCGAGCAGTGCTGGAGGATCGGAGAGATCGTGGTGTAGTGCGGGAGGTGATGAGGTCTTTTAGGTAGGAGGGTGCCAGACCATTTTTGGCTTTGTATGCGAGCATCAGTGTTTTGAATTTTATGCGGGCAGCTACAGGAAGCCAGTGTATAGAGCACAGCAAAGGAGTGGTGTGAGAGAACTTGGGAAGGTTCTGAATCAGTTGGAGGGAACGAATGGCACTCAGTCTGAACAAGTATCTGGGTAGCCTGTGTGGAAAGGACTGGATGTATCCTTCTCATATTAAACAGGAGAAACCGACGAGAGTTGGAAAGGTTAGCGATATGTGAGGAAAAGGACAGACAATTGTCCATGGTAACCCCAAGGTTGTGAGCAGTACCCGAAGGACGGATCAGGGAGTTGTCGAGGGAGATTGCAAGGTCCTGGAGGGGGGATGAGTCGGCCGGGATATAAAGCAGTTCCGTTTTACTAGGGTTGAGTTTAAGTTGGTGAGCGATCATCCAAAATGAGATGTCTGCTAAACATGCAAATATCTTAGTGGAAACATGAGTGTCTGAAGGAGGGAAGGAGAGGATGAGTTGAGTGTCATCTGCATAGCAGTGGTAAGAGAAGCCATAAGAGGATATGACCTCACCGAGAGGTTTAGTATAGAGGGAGAACAAGAGAGGGCCAAGAACCGAGCCCTGAGGGACACCGGTGAAGAGACTACGTGGGGTAGATGTGGATCCATTCCATGTCACTTGGTACGATCGGCTTTCAAGGTAGGATGCAAGCCATCACCAAGCCAAGCCACTAATGCCAAGACTCCTAAGGATGGACAGGAGAGTCTTGTGGTTGAACATGTCAAATGCTGCTGATAGGTCAAGAAGGATGAGGACAGATGACAGTTTGGCTGACCCAGCAGGATGCAGCTTCTCAATGACTGCTAAGAGGGAAGTCTCTGTGGAGTGAGCTGCTTTGAAGCCAGACTGATTAGGATCCTGGACATTGTTCTGAGGGAGGGAATGTGTGTAGTGTAGTGAATGGGGAGGGAGAGAATGTCTGGCAGATTTCGCCAATCTTCTCGTCAAAGAAGTTGGCAAAATCTTCAGCAGTCAGGGAGGATGGAACAGGAGGAGTTGGAGAGTTGAGTAGTGATGAAAAGA
Source organism: Petrocephalus zakoni (assembly GCA_026774425.1). Taxonomy (NCBI): domain Eukaryota; kingdom Metazoa; phylum Chordata; class Actinopteri; order Osteoglossiformes; family Mormyridae; genus Petrocephalus; species Petrocephalus zakoni. Next base: position 35,169,150 of record JAODKN010000041.1, on the reverse strand, counting down.
TGTTATGGAGTTTGCGAGGATCTCGTGAGGATAGTTCTAGTTTTTTCTTATAAAAGGCAGTTTTAGCTGCAGTCACATCTGAAGAGAATTTAGATAGCAGAGTATGGTAGGAAGACAGATCTGCATCAAGTTTAGATTTCTTCCACGTTCTCTCTGCTACTCGCAATTCTCTTCGGGTTGGTGCGTAATGCAGCTGAAAGCCAAGGAGCAGGGCGAGTTTTCCTGGGGTTAAAAGACAGTGGGCAGAGGTAATCCATGGATGCGGAAAGTGAGGAGATGAGAGTATCAGTTGCAGGCTCCTGTGCGAAGCGAGGAAAAGGAGGAAGGTAAGACAGGGTGCAGGAAGCAACAGATGAAGGGGAGACAGAGTGGAGGTTTGGTCTAGTGGGCGAGAAATGTTGAAGGCTGGGATTGGGCAAGACGGGTAGGGTAATGGTAAAGGATACCAAGTGGTGATAAGAAATGTGAAGAGGGGTAGTAGTGATGTTGGTAGCTGGAGAGGGGCAACTGAAAACCAGGTCGAGAACGTTTCCTCCTTTGTTTGTGGGAGAGCAGTTGTTGGATGTCAGAGAAAAGGAATAGAGAAAGGGAGGTGGCCAGAAGAAAGGAGCTTGTCATGGGGGAGGTTGAAGTCACCAAGGAGAATGAGAGAGGAGCTGAGAGAGCTGAGCTGAGCTGAGAGAGGAGCTGTCAGTGGGGAAGAGACTGAGGAGAGTATCCAGCTCCTCTAAAGAGTGGCCTAGGGGGCCAGGAGGGCAGTAGACAACAATGATCAGAATATTGAATGGAGAGGAAACTGCAACTCTATGGAATTCAAAGGATGAAATGTTGAGATGGGGCAGAGAGAGGAGTGTGTAGCACCAGTTCCGAGATAGTAACAGACCTGTGCCACCGCCCCTGCCAGTCTGGTGTGGAGAGTGAGAGAAAGCATGAGCAGAGGAGAGAGCTGCCGGTGTAGCTGAGTTATCTGGGGATATCCCGGTCTCAGTTAGAGCCAGAAAGTCAAGAGCGTGGTTTGAAGCAAGGGCTGAGATGAAATCAGCCTTCTTTACAGCAGACTGGCAATTCTGGTGGCCGCCCAGCACTCTTCGTTTGGACTGGGATGTCAGGGGAGGGTAGATAAGATTACTGGTTGTGCGGCACCTGGATGTTGGATGAGATCTTCTAGGTCTAAGAGATAAGTGGACTGGGATAGGTCTGAGGCACATGTCTGCAGTGATGGTGTGAGAGGTTGCGGCAGTGGAATGGAAGCCTCGGGCGATGAGGCGTTTGGGAGGGCACTGGGCATGGATGGGCAGAGCTTGGCGGGCACGTCTGGAGATGGGCAGAGCTCAGTGCACTCAGGTGATGAGTCAGGAGAGCCACTGGGGTGAACAGGGACCACTGGCAGTAAGCAGGGCACGGCTGGGACCTCTGGGACAGGAGCCCGAGGAGCTGCGGCAGCCTCACCAGGGCTGGGTGCTGGTATGGCGGCGGCAGCATCTCCTGGGCTGGATGTGTGGAGCACAGACAGAGCCCCAATCTCGGGCTCTGGTACAGCTTCTTCAGGGGCCAAGGTCCTCGGCGACAAACAAGATGTGCTCAATCTCCTCCACCTTCCACAGCCAGTCCCCAAGCAGGTGGAGTCCACCATCCAGCTCTGGATGGTCCTCCAGCAGGTTTGAGTACTGGTTCCACAGGTGGCCCCAGTCAGGCTCACTGCGGGTATCTGGCCTGCTGCTGAAGGTCAGACACCTAGTCCTGGACACACACAGCACCATGGTTGAGCCCACAATACTCAGCCAGGTTGGCAGCGGGTTTGGTGAGGAACTCACCGGAGGCCGGCAAAGGTACTGCAGCTGCAGAGAAGATGGGCTCAACTGATCCCCGCCAGCATTGTCGCTGCCGAAGGGGATGGACAGAGGCTTTGGGGAGTCCCCGGGTGCTGAAGTTGGATCCAGGCCTGAGACAGGCTCTTCTTCACCGGTGGGTACCGCCTGCTTCCCCCGCGTTTGCCTCTTATGGCTGGAATGGGCAACCCACCTTGGGGAACTAGCTGACGAACGTGACTGGGAGAAGCAGTATGTGTAAGTCCTCCCTACTGCCACAGGAGGACCAATACAGCATCCCCTCCCCTCCCCCCCCCCGTGTCATCCTTCTCCACCTCAAGCTCCTCCAGGTCACTGGCGCGCAGGGGGTAGATGAGCACACACCACAGCACACAACAACCAAATGTGTCCTTTGCATTTAACCCATATGAATAAAGCACCAGTGGAGGTGGAGGAGGACAGGAAGGAGGATTTAACGGCAAGAAGGAGGAGCCTGGAGGCTGAAATACAGTCTTGCAGGACACTGAAGAGACAGAAAAGGCGATAAAAGACCTAGAAGCTGACATTGATGCAACTTTGGAGGACATTTCAGGTGGGAAAGACAGTGGTGGAGATGATGCATAACATGAAGCTGTAAAAGCTGTTAGAGAAGTATTCATTTCACCTAAAATCATGGTTTTTATAGTTTTATGAAATTCCAATGTACTTGTACTGTCCCATACCTGCGCAAATGGCAATAAACATCTATGTAACAGTTTTGTCACTTTCTTTGTTATTTAATTTGTTGTTGGCGTTTTATATAGGATTCATGGAGACTTTAGTTACTTCTACACTTTTGAGGGGTTTTGTCAGATGTGCATTTTATTAAGTGCACATATTTTGTCTGTAGTTTGTTTGAAGGGTGATTGTAGTGTCTGGGGATATATATACCACAAAAAAATGCTAAGAAATATTTTAAGATGACAGCTGGTGTGCATGCCCTGCTGGAAAATAAACAATGAAACCTGCAATTACATTTAAATTTGCAGATGGTATAAGGTCACTTTCAGAATAATGTTACTTTCAGATATCAATGACAAGACACGTGCTTCCGTTGATAAATGTTTATTATCCATTTGACATTTACACACATTAATAACCACAATAATCGATACTAAAATATATTAATAGATCTGAGAGTATAAAGGACGGGCTTAATACAGAAACAGGGAAAGAAAGAAAGTGTTTCACAGACGCCCCCATCCATTTTTTTTTTTTTTTAAATAAAGCACCTAAGTGTCATTAGTTCTGACAGTTCCAAAAAATATATACAGCTTGTGTGTCCTTTTAAAAAGCTGAACCATTACTTAAACTTTTCCTACAATACTACATAAAAAAGAAAAATCTCATCTGCGCTACAAGAAAGGACGTTTTCATCGAGTACAGTTTAGATGCAGTCCTACATACAGTTCGCCGTTCCTAATCTTGTACGCTTTATCGTATATAAATAGTATTAAAATACACCAGTGGGTGAGTGGGCACGTGGCCCTGGGTACAAGCGGTTTGTGGATCAGATGGCCGACAGTGAGGCCTACTGATCGGACTACAGTTAATAAGTCCCGTCTATAGAGAAAAACTAAATTAAAAGGAGCGAAAATGGGGGTCCGTCTTTCAAAACGAGGCTGTTCCCACGGGCATCATCTAATGCAGAGCCAATGTATACTGCCAGCCGAGGAGGACGTCCTGAAACAGGCAAACAAAGGGCCAATATAGCCACTTCTTTACAATTAGAAAGAAAAGTCTGATTGCATCTAGTCATACTTTGGGGGGGTTAAAACAGTTCTCGGTAAAGGCGCCCATTTCTACATTGCAAGCGATGGATTTTAATTTGTTGTGTCGCTAACATAACCATCGGTATGCACCAGGGAGAATGGAGCAGCCTTTGAAGATGTGCTTCTTGTGTGGTGCTGGTACCGGCACTACAATCCACGTCACAGGTGCAGAACAGCCCTTAGCACGTAATAAACCCATGCATCCGCCATTACCTACGCTATAGCATCCGCGTCACGGCCACGATATGCGAGTCGTGTCATCGTGTAATGAGGCGCATCCTGTGCTCGGTTACAACAAGCCGAGCAACAAGTGCAGTAGCGGCATACCAGTGACTGGCAGCCAGAACAGTAATGGTGACCAGTGCTGGCCAGGCGTGGAAAGGCACACGTGTCGCCAACAGTCTTCTTACACGCTGCCTTCACTCGTGAAAACGCGAGAAAGAAAAACAGAACGTCGCTTAGTGAGAAAAGCAAATAACACCGTGGCGAAATAAAATACGAGCTTGGCAAAGAGAAACAGAAGAACAGGGGTGGGGTGCGGTGAGGCGTGGATGGAGCACAAAGGAACGATTTCCTGACGGCTGCTCATAACTGGTGCCAGCAGCAAGTCGGCTTCGGATCCATGACTGTCCTCCTGCAGCCGCCGTTCACCTGAACTGGAGGGGAAATGTCAGAATGCTTAGAGAGAAGGCAAAGTGCCGGTGTATAACATCGGCACGCTTCCTCCGGTGACTTCCCGACACAGTGTCTTTTTCTTCTTCTAATTAACTCATTTAATCTAGCAACAACTATTGCTAACATTACCAACATGAAATGAAAATCATACATGTGTTAGGGAGGTCTAATGAGTGAAATGCATGCACTCATTTTGCAGGGAAAAATTTGGGATTAAACGGGTTAATGCATTACATTAACATCCATCCATTCTCTGTAACCGCCTGTCTTATTCCGGGCTGTGTGGGGTCCGGAGCCTCTCTCTGTCAGACAGTCCCTAGAGTCGTTGGGGTTAAAGGCCTTGTTAAAGGGCCCAACCCATTCTGCCGGGATTTGAACCCATCACCACCCAATCACAGACACCGGGTCCAAACCCACAGAGCCACACATTCAAAACAGTATTGATTATTACAGCTTATTAAATTATTCAAACTGAGGGCATCACCTAGCATATTTAATAAGACTATAATAAGATTGTAACAGAGATGCTAATATCTTTTGGACGTTTGCTAAAAGTTCCTCACCTGGTTCTTGGGCGGGACATTGGGCTTCTGGGCCAGCGGGGGCTTCTTCATGAGGGCGGGCTTGCTGGGTTTGGGTGAAGACGGGGAGGCGGCACTGGTGAAGCCGTTGCCCTCAGCCAGAGGTTCCAGCGGCTGGCCGGCCAGCTCATAGTGCTTCTTCCGCAGCTCGCCCAGGCGCACACGCTCGCTCTCCAGCTGCGTCTCCAGCTCCAGGACCTTCACCTGCCGCGCCAGGCCGGGAGGCGCATGTTACGTACAGGACTCACCAGATGCTGCTACATTTCCCCAAACTACTCAAACGGGGCTTCCTCTCTCCGTACTGAGATTAGCAGAATAAGCGGCTAAAGACAACTAGCAAATGCCAGAGGAGACATTTAAAATTGGCGGGGACTTCAAAAACGGGGGCTTGTTAAACACTCCGATGGCTGACCTGTGACTCCATCTCCTCCTTCCTCAGCTTAATCAAAGACATGCCTGAGAAGTCCATGTTGTCTGAAGCAGGAGGAAAAGGAGAAAGTTATTGCATTCTTCTGGTAAAACACTGTTTTTTTTTCCAGTCTAGCTGGTCCCTAACTGATCCCTCATTGGTTGGAATCTGCTGCGATGGTCAGCATAACTCAGGGCCCTTACCCTTCTCCTCGATCTGCTCCTGTCCCGTCTTGGTAGAAGCCACCACTTTGGCCGCCATCTCGTTGACGTAGCGAGAGGCTTGCTGAAGCGTCGTCAGTTTCCTGCTGTTGCGATCTGCCTTCACCTGTACAAGGCAGTGATATAAATGTAAAGAGTGCACATCACTGGCTAAACATTACAACCTTAACACTAGCTACTGGCAAACTACTAAGACTATGATGCCCACTCATGATAATGTAAACATACAATGGAATGAAAAGTTACCTTGGAAAAGACCATCTGGCAAGTCTGAACTGAACTGAGTGAGTATAAAAACAGAGGATCTTGGCTCTCAGCTAAATTTAGAAAGGAGGAAGTCAAGATCCATCCACCTTCCAACCACTTATCCGGCCGTCATGGTGAGAGCTGAGCCTATCCCAGGAAGCAAGGAACAACCTGGATGGGATGCCAGTCCAATGTGGGGCAGAGCGAGAAACACGATGAGGGCATTTCAGTGATGCCAATTCGTCTGACAAGTTCCTTTGACTACGGGAGGAAACTTGGGAACCAGAGAGAAACCCAGGCAAACAGGACTGGATCCAGGTGTCGGCAAACCTGGCAGCCGCCCAGGGCCCGATTGGCACAAGGGGGGGCCCCAACAAAACCATGGAAAAATATGTATATTACATACATGGCTGGCTCTAGCTAGGGAGAATGGGCCGTTGTCTAGGAACCCCAAATTACCGAAGTGAAATGATCATCAGTCTTCTTGGTGAGAGGCCACCTAAGTAAAGCTTTAATAATTTAATAATCAGCATGGCCACCATTTCCCTCTGTCCGTCATTGGCTGACAATGTGATGACATGGGGTTGGTCAGCAGGACTCGTTACGCAGATACCAACATGCTTTGCACTGCCCTGCGCATATCTGTAAATAGGAAAAATGTGAATTTGTGTATCTGTTAATAGTAACTGTTGTAACCATGTAATGTTTGCTGTGGAATGCATGTTTCATTAGCGTGTAACCGTGAGTGCTGTATAAATTGTTGGCTTCCATGCCAATAGAGCTGTCATCATCTTTATTGAAATGACTCATGCACTTGCCACAATAGGCCTATTTGAGCTCTGTGTGGCTCTGCTGCGTTGAAAACATTTGACGCCCTCTAGTGGTGCGACGTGACATAGCATGAACCCGGCAGTGTTGTTTTAAGTGTTCAACTTAATACCTTTCATGTTCCTGGTTACAGACGCATTTCGCATACATGCCGCTTAATATCCCCGTCCCCAGTGACACAAAGCAGGCTAGGCTAAATGAACAGGACACAAACAAACCTCACGTCACTGTCTCACCAATGAGGTTTGGTAACATCTGAGGCAACTTTAATGTCAGAATCGATGCACTGAATGGAGTTTCATCATTCTAAGCTTATTTCACTGATAGTTAAAACTACATACTAGGCTATTTGGTTTATTTCAGAGCAACAAATTATTTAAATGGGAATTTTTTACAGTATCAATTTGGTTTTAATACCCAGGTATCAAAGCTAGTATTTAAGTCAAAATTTTGGTATCGATCAACACCCAATTTTTCTCACACACACACACACACACACACACACACACACACACACACACACACAGGGGCGGGGGATTTGAGGCCCTCACCCTGGAGGTGTGAGGGAGCAGAGCCGTGCCCATTGCACACACACGGGGGTGGGGGGTGGTATTTGGGGCCTCCACCCTGGAGGTGTGAGTTAGCAGAGCCGTGCTCATTGGGGCCACAATCTCACCTTAGAGGCGGCCACCAGCTGGGCAGTGCTGGCAGCGATCTCATGCGAGCAGACGATCAGCTCCTCGTACTTCCCCATGTGCAGGACGACCTTGTCAGCTGACTCACTGTGGGGGGGGGGGAGGGGGGTTGTCACTCTTTATGCATGCAGATGCTTTCCCATCCGGCTAGCTCGCCATCATTTCACAACAGACCCAGCCACAGTATATCCATTTGCTCTCAGTTTGTGGCTCTCCTGCATCTCACACACACACAAACACACACACACGTCCTGCACACTCTAGCGTCATGGCGTGACAAGGAATAAAAAGGCAGCAGTTTTAAGTGCTCAAAAAACCCAGCATCGTTTGTCCGAACTGGCATGGTGTGTGTGGCCAAACAGCCCTCTAAAATGGGGGACACTCATATCAGAGCTCCCATAGCAGCAGCCCAGAATAACAGGGCAATCCTAAAAGTTCTGTGGATTGGGGCCAATGTTTGCCTGGTACGTCTATGGGCGCCTTCATCCATCTGTCTGTACTTACACCATCTGTGTGGCTCCCCAGCCCACGGCCTTGGAGGCAGAGATTAGGCCCTCGGTCCAGCGCGAGTTCCTGGCATAGAACTCCCTCACGGAGGCGGCTCCCTACGCGGGGGGAGGACTCATTGGTTAGTTCCTGTGTCTGTCGGGACAGGTCCTCCACTGACACCGCGGCCCAGCACAGAGCCGTCTGCCAATCATCTCAGGGACACCGAGCGCACTGCTGCAGTGTAATGAGAACACAGCGAGCCCAGCAGGGTTATCCAACTCACCCTTCCGCTCTCCACAATCTCTTTCTGGAGGTCCGTCGAAGCTATGACAAGCATGCGGATGGCCTGCAGGGGGCAGCAGAGACATGCCACAGTGAGACTCTCTGGTTGCTCAGCACAGCGTGCCAAATTGGTCTGGCGGCTCCATCTTACCTTCATCAGATCTGTGCAGCTATTCAGGATCCTAAAGAAAAAAAAAGGTATGTTTCTCAATAAGGCGTTTTAGCACACAAGGTCTCTGAGACGGTTAACATTCCTTATTTGCCTTCATCACAAAGTGGGATCAGCGGTGCTTAAACCTCAATCACTGCACGCCCATTGAGACCCCACTATAAGAACCACTATGTGGTTTATAAAAGCATCTTCTCACCCTAACGAAATCACATCAAGGCGGTTTATGGTAAAGATTATTCATTTCCATGAACAATATCTACTAGAGAGCAACATTCTTGCAGCCGTCATAGCTGCTGTACAAGCACTGTAGATGTGCATGTATGCATGTGTGCATATTAGATTTTATATATCCTCTTATACTGCATGAAGTAATTTGGCTTTAATTAATTCTTATAAACAAATTTTGCACTTGTGCACTTAATGCAGTCCCTTGCATCCAATCTCGTTGTACTTGTACAATGACAAAAAGACTGATTCTTTTTCAGGGTTGACTCACAGACCTTTCATTGACTTCCAGTTTGACTCCAGAGGTGTCCTTCCTAGCTTGATTCATCATTTCCTGTTGACAAAAACAGAACCTTGGTTTGGGAATAACCTGTAGTACATTAAATCAGCAATGTACCAAAACACCACTGCCACTAGGGGCACAACATAAACATTCATTGAACGGCAATCACCGCTAAAATACATTTAGCACATACCCAGCAATTAAATCCTCCCACCACACTACAGAAGTAAACCCATGAGTGCCGCGTCTCCTCGCACGGCATTGTGGGTCCTTAGTGACAGGAAGCTGACTCACATCGATCCTCCGCACGGCTTCCTCGATGGCCGCTGACGTGGCTGCCATCTCCTTATCCACCAGGTCCCCGAGCTCCTCTTCACGGATGTCCCTGCCCTTGGGCTGCAGCTCCTGTTAGGTGGGCGGCTTGTTATTAAGGCTGTCGTCATTTTTCCGGAATGTATTGTGGGAACTCATGTATTTAGCCAGGGACTGCCGTCAATGCCAGCTAGCTCTCTTTTTATGCAAATATACATCTGTGTCTAAATTTCATTACATTTTACATTTTTATTATTCGGCAGTAGCTTAGCAGCGTACAAGCCAGGAGAGAAGGGTCTTGGGATGTGACCCCACAAACCTCTGGACAAGAGTACAAATCCCAAACTCAAAAAGGCACACGCTGTCCCTCTAATATCATTTAAATGTAACACTAGCCCCCAAACCAGCACCAGCGTGTATTAGCATTAGAGCCTGAACAGATTCGGCTGTGAGAGGAAATGCAGAAGTCCCGGAGCAGGCCGAGGCAGCCGCTCACCCGGCTGAGATGCAGGATGCGCTGCACCACCAGCCGCACGGTGGCCGGGTCGGCCCTCTGCAGGGAGGCCCTGGCCTTCAGCTCGCCCAGGAAACTCAGGCTCTCAGTGGCGCAGTTCCGGCAGCTCTCCGTGAGCCCTGGCAAAGTGGGGCGGAGCCAAAGGGGAAGTGTGACCCACCTGGCATCCCTGCGAGCGTCACACTCGGCCTAGCCTGTGGGATTCCCGTCACAAACCGCGAGTAACGTGCCGAAATCCCAGGTACAAAAACGTGAAACAGTGGGCAAACCGCACAGAGGCTTATGGGTTGGCCCTCATTGATCTGATCAGCTGAAAAAACAGGATTACCGTTCAGCTCTAAAAATAAAAATTCATAACTGCAGGCACATTCACTCCCTTGTGTAAAACGCAGCTGTGCCACAGAATTAAATCAGCTGCTTGTTCAGTGGCTGATTGGTGTCTGGCACACAACTAAAGCCCCCCAGTCAATCTCCAGAATGAGAGCCAGCTGGGAAATACACGCTTCTTAAGTAACTGAATACTGTGACGCCGTTACAGCGAGTGACATAACAGTAAATGCTAACAGATCCGACTACACAACATGACTTGGTACCACTAAGAGACCAAAATTATGGGGTGGAATGCATCACTAAATTGAATGACAAGGCTAGAAGCTTATGTTTACATTACTGTTAAAGCTAGAAAACTGAGTAAGGTGATGTTATGTTAGTAATAACTGAACGACAGTAAGGTAAAGGCGAGTGAAATTAGAATACACAGACGTACACACACACACACAAATACACACACATACATCTGTGTGTGTGTGTGTGTGTGTGTGTGTGTGTGTGTGTGTGTGTGTGTGTGTGTGTGTGTGTGTGTGGACTCACCATTCATTTCTAAGGGGAGAACTCTAACCCAAACATGACATCCCTAACCCCTACCCACCCCTAACCTTAACCATAAGTAACCAAAGAAAATATGAAAAGTGGCATTTTTACTTTTTTGACTGCTTTCACAGTCATCTTTGTGGGGACCTGAAAAATGGTCCCAACGTCAAAATGTGGCCCCCCACAATGTAATATAAACATAATCCACAGACAGACAGACAGAGCCGGAGCTGGCCGGCGGGGGCGCTTACGGTCGGCGTGGTCGGTGGGCGCCATATGCGCTGTTGCACTTCCATTGACGATGGTGTCGGCGGTCAGGTGGGAGAACTGGGTGAGAGACCTCAGCAGGCCGCTGGCATCTGGGGGCCGCACAGCGAGAAGTGGCGTTATAGGGAGGGCTGGCACACTGCAAGGGC
>JAODKN010000041.1:35129866-35141239 GCA_026774425.1 Petrocephalus zakoni | reverse complement strand
AGATCCCCCCGTGATGCGTGACTCTCTGGCCCTCGTCTGGCGTTCTGTCAGGCTCACCTGAAGCAGCACCGCAAACAGGGAACAAAGAGTCAACATTTACTCGGCATCAAAGCCGTCACGGTGCGCCGGGCCGCCGGCAGGCACTCGGAGCAGGAGGACCTCCAGCTGTTTGCGGCACACGTGGCTCCATGGGCGTAATGACGCACGCAAACACACCCTAAAGTGCCGTTGGTCTGGCTCTGCCACAATGCAGAAGTGGGCTTGCATGATACAATCCACCCTGCAAAGCATACCATGTATGCCCTGCACCAGCCCTCATCTCCACTGCGGGGGTCTCCTGCACACAAGCATCATAAATGCACCGCTTATCCTGTCAGAATCTAAACTAGTGCTGCAGGGGATTGGGAGATGTGAAGAAGATAGTGACGGCTTGCAGTGAAATAACCTCCAGCGATGGTGTCAGACTGTAGTGAAGCTCAGCGAGCAAAATACTCACGGATTGGAAGGATCAGTGCCAGTACCTGACTGAAGAGTCTGGTCCATCCTAGCACCCTCTGCTTTGGTGGCTCCTGGGGATTTGGGTTGGGGGGGGGGGGTTGTGATATCTAACGTGCCTACATTCAGACTGGCAGGTCAGAAATACAGGCACAGGGGTTGAGGGTGTGGCCTTCCAACGTGAATAGGCACATTTTTCTTGGGCTGCACAAACACGGCTGTGAGAACAAGGTCATCCTCCCCTGGCAATAAGGCACGAGAAGGGGAAGCGGAAACGAGCAAAGCTGTCATACCCTCCTGATGGATCTCGGGCGACAAAGGACTCCCAACCTTCATTACCCAGAATCCAAACAGGATTCCGAGAACATGGCAGGGTGGGTCACACAGGGAAAGCCGTCCTCGATTATTATTATTGCTTATTGTGAAGATCAGACCAGATAGGAGTCATTCTTGCAGAAATGCAGATAATTCCAAGATGGGTAGAGCGTGACAGAGTCGGGCTCAGCGGGATGCCATGCCTGCGAGGAGCTCCCTCGGCTCCTGCGATCCTGCTCCCCGGCTGCACTCCATTACGGCCGCAATCGCCTCGGCTGGTTCGGTTTCCCGTGGTGGCCGCCAGTCTCCCTTTCATTTGCCTTGGGAAGCCAGCGGCTTCCGCCAGGGTCTGTCGGGCTGAGGTACTGCGACAGCCAGGAAAGGAATAATCTCACCAACGCAAGGGCCCCGGCCCTCCCCATCTGCCCCCCCCCCCCAGGCCCACGGCTCATCACAAGACAGCAGGAGGGCAAGATGCTTTCCGGAAAAGCTGGAGGCAGCCTACGGGGCACTGGGCAGTCCGCTCCGCACGCGGGTGGCGGGGGTAACCAGGCCCAATCCGGCTCGCAGGAGCCGCGTGGGATGCCCGGGTCTCCGGGCCGAGCTAAAGCACATTACATCGGTGTCAGATTCAGACTGACAGCAGAGACACGAGGTGTGGTCAGGCCCGCGGATCCCTCCCTGAGCAAACGCTCACAACCCGAGCGCCGCTGAAACCTGAACAGGTGTGGTGGCACGGAGGCCACACCCACGCCACCCCAGACGTCATCACACGAGGACGTGTGGTTTTCCCCTGGCGACAGGGGGGGTCACCAGGTCAAAAAAAAACAGACAAGCTCTGAAAATGGCTATGGTTATCATTGGCTGCGCATATCAGAGGACCCATTTATTGCTCCTTACAGCAGAGCCTTGGTGTGCTGTGAAAAAGGCCCTCTTCCCGTGTGGCCAGTCACGCAAACACACACAAACTGGTTTCATCAGACACCCACACAGAACGCTTCTGTCACACACACAGCCACAAAATAACTTTACCTTGAGTGTTGCACGCACACACACACACCTACCTACCTAAATGGGGACCTTCCATTCATTTCTATGAGAAAAACCCAAAACAACACCCTTAACCCCTACCCAGCCCTAACCTTAACCATAAGTAACCACACAAAATATGAGACTTTCGGCATTTTTAGTTTTTTGATTGCAGACAGATTTTTATAAAATTGCAGTGATCCTTATGGGGACCAAAAAATGTCCCCACAAGGTAGAAAACTGGTTTTTCTCACACTGTATAAATATGTCCACACACACACCCGCCACATTGGCCGCTGAGAGATCTGAGAGGCCGGTTGGCCTGTGTTTGGCAAAGCCTAATCACATAAAGGTCTCATTTAGGTGGATGGCATTTACACCCCCAGACCCCTCCAGCCAGCACAAGAGCAGCATTGTGGCTCTCTGGTGGGCTCCAGTGACCAGCACAGAGGTGGTCTCGGCAACCGAGCCCCCCCCCCCGGCTCCTGTCTGGCTGAAGCTGCCCAGCCCTCCTCCACCAGGAACTGCCCCTAGCTTTGGCTGAGAATGGCCCAAAGAGGACACTGGAGGGTTTGTGGGGGGAGGCGGGATGGATGCCCCCATGCAGCATGCCTAGCCTGGCACCGGAGCCCGGGCAGATGGCCTCCGAAAGGGCCCACTGCAGGGAGGCATCAATAATGCATTCATGCTGGCCGGGCGGCGGCGGCAGGGCCAGCAGAGAGACCGTGTCTACTACCCGGGACCCGCCCGAAACCCACTGGCTACACCGGAATCATTATGAGGGGACACAGCCCCGGAGACGTCTTGCAGCAAGGTGCCTGGCCTTAATCCCCCCTCCCAATTCTGTCAGACAGAAATCCCAACCCCCCCCCCACTCACACGAGCAGCACGGTGTCCCTCCACACCGGGGAGAACCAGCATTATGGCTGTATGGCAGCCACACGCAAAACACAGATTTATCTTGTCACTAATCTTAGCGGAGTGTAAGTGGGTCAGACAGAGCGACACACTTTCCCTGGGCCAATCCATTGCAGCGCACAGCACGCGAGTCACAGCTTTACCCCCCAGTGTCAGCGATTCGGCACCCCCTAGACCGAACTGGCCCCGGCACCCACCTTCTCGTCCCTGTTCTTCTGCACCGTGTCCTTGTGCCAGGACATGCTAATCTGACGAGCACAGAGGCTGCTAGGTGGCTAGGCGCCCCGCGTGCCTGTTTATGCCCGTTCCTTATTGCTAGGGGGCTAGGCGCCCCGCGTGCCTGTTTATGCCCGTTCCTTATTGCTAGGGGGCTAGGCGCCCCGCGTGCCTGTTTATGCCCGTTCCTTATCAGCTTAGTCCAACAGACCTTCAAGGTCAGACGGGACCCGGGAGCTCTCTCACTTTCATGTTAACTTGTTTCGACCAACTCTGGTAACCAGCCGATGCTAACCAAAACTAACAACGCTAACAGTAAAACAATGGGAAAAGACCAGCAAATGTTAACAACTGCATAATGTGTACCATATATTAGCTTGATCAGCTCAACACATCTGACCCTATACATATACAGAGCATGAAATACAGGAAAAACAAAAACATTTAAAGAAAAAAAAACTACATCTAGGCAACCATAAGGCAAGGAGGTCCTGGCTGTGGATGTGTGAGATTAAGTCTCTGCTGTCCAAAAAATAAAACTCATAAACCCCAGGATCTCTTCTGGGTGTGGCAGTACAACACCAGGTTTCGCAAGATTTACAAAAAGTCACTGTTAACTTGGGGAAGAACATCAATCCCACAGTCTGAAGACAGGGAAGCTGCCAATGGCTCCTCCAACCAACAGCACACGTTCGGGATTGGGTGGCGGGGGCGGGATTTAGTGTGCCAAGTTCCTGAGGGGCCAATCCACAGCCTAGGGCTCCCCGTGCAGCAGAACACAGGCCCAGCAGCAGGGATGGCCGATGGGTCGCTTAGAGCTACCGCCACCTGATTAGGTGATGCACACATGTGGTAGTTTCAGCCAATACCAGCAATAGATATATTTTTGCCTAGTATTACCGATCCTGATAATCTATACCGTTAACAGGCTGGAGCCGGTGATGTTACTTCATAAGATCACATGTGTTGGTGTGTAGCAGCTACATCATACATGGATTATTGACTAACATCAGCCAACATTGATATGTTACCTGACATACTGTGCACCTCTACAGGTACCATTTTCGGCCTAACCTGCAGCCTACACCAGCAGGATTCGGAGGCTGTGATAAGGATACTCACTTCAGCATCAGAAAGATGAAGAGATGAGATGAGCAAAAATACCAAACTGGAAAGGAGGGTTTTATCGCCATGGCGACATCTGGACCAACAAAGGCGGACTGAGGAGAAGTTGATGGTAAGTTTTGAATGAAGTGAGGGAGCTGGCACTAGGCAGTTCTGCCTTCCTGGGGAGAGTGTGCGTGCACAGGCTGCACGAGTCACGGTACAAGAAGCTAACAGCAGAGACGCCTTTTCCCAAAACACGACGCATGCTTATTCAGCCCAAAGCTGTCAAACTCTGATGTAAGACCCCGTGACAGTGACAACAGGGGCTAAGCCAGGGAGTGGCCCTCATTTCTCCTGCACCAATTAGCACCACTGAATGTGCACTACTGACTTAACTCTTCGCACCACATCCTGCCCCAAACAAGATAAGACTGAATATGGGGATATGAAAAATATATGTATATTAAAATTATTATATATAAAAATTGTTAATTTTTTAGTCTGAACTGTATTGCAGTTGCCTATAAATCCAACGGCACCCAGGTTGTCATGTAAAGTTCCTTTTACCCACTCGGTACATTGGAAAGAACAGAAGACTAGGAATGTACAGGTAACAATCTGCCGCTCTTCCTTATGGCCAAAACCCATATGAGTGCATTACACCTTACAGCAAATCCTTGCACCCTTAACAGCAAATGCCTCAACTTTCTGAAAGTTGCAGTTCTTGCACACAAAACTGTACATGATCATCAGCTGCGATGGGTCCATCAACCTCCATGGACCTGGAGAATCACCTGGTGCTGATCCATCACTATCTGAGGCAGAACAGTGCAGAACGTGGAATCAATCATCCATTTAGGCTTCAGAAACATCCCATCTTTTTGAGATCCAAAAGACCCAATGGACAGAATTAAACTTTGCGACTGCATGCTCCCGTTGCTTCGCAGGACATATTGTGTCATTAAACTGCCTGGCAAACAAAATCCATATGCGATCCCTACCAGTGAGGGATGCTGCGGGATTTAGGAGGATTAAACCCAACTGAGCTTCTTATATAATTAAACATGGAGCATCTCGCAGCGACTCAAATCAAAACTCAAATCAAAAATGTGGGGGGGAAAGAAAGTTAGTATGAAAAAAAATAATTTTCCACTCAATATGGAGGAGACTGACTGGATAATGATTCACCCATGACGACAGCACCGAGCACGATTCCTAGCTGCATTACGAAAAAGGGCAAATGAGAAATCCCTAAATTTAATCGCTTAAGAGTGCATCTAATTAAACAATGGAAATAAAATCTGTCCACAACCGTGCTACTTGCTTGTGTCACAACAGAGTGCTTCTAAAACACACTGCAGTCTTTGGATCTTCTTCAGGAAACCACGGGGAGCTAGAGTGCAGTGCAGGGGCTCGATGTGCATATCAGCGTAAGAGTTCAAGCCCAAGCCCCCACATACAAAGGCGAGGAGATAGACGACACAGAGGCTGACACTTCGGGGACACCCCATAGAGGAAGCGCTGTGTGGCCCAACACTGCTGCCACATCGCGATTCGGGCTCCGTTTCCTCAAACTGCAGGACTTCACTTGTGTGCCCCCCATCGGCATTCCCCATCGGGATGACGGCATCCTTGTAATAATACCCCACTGCCCCGATTCCTGGCCCCAATGCTTCCTTTTCCTGTAATGTCTCCATGGAGACCCCAGTGGTGCCATGGCACCCACGTTGCTTGGCAGCACTTGGCCCATCTCAGCCAAGAGCAAAGAAAGACTGTCAACGCGGAGCAAGGAAATACCCCCCTCCACATTTCAGATGAAGCAACTTTGGAAGATAAAATCTTCACCATAAGAAAGAAGTGTCACCAGACAGAAGTTACTTAAATATTTCCACATGTTCTTCCTCCCTCCAGAAGAAGTCTGTCCTCTGAAATCTCTTAATCTTAGCATGAAGCCTAAACACAAAGCTAATCACAAGCACTTCCTCAGTTCAAGCAGGCTCACCCGAGCACCTTATCTACTCCTGGACTGTGATACAAGCTACAGGACTGAAAGAACAGCCAGATAACAACGGTAATATCCTGTATAATTAACCTACATGAAATAAGGGAACTTTCCCTATTCAATGCTAAGGACACCAAGCAATGCTAAAGCACTACATTTTTGCCACCTGACATTTATCTGAGATATTTATCTATGTCCACAGCTGGGGAGGAACACAGCTTAATGACTCTCTTCCTCTGTAGTAGTGCTCACTGGGCTGTGAATGGCTCGGGACGTGCAAAGGCAGGGCAAACAAGGAGAGATCGTGCGAGTGCACACACAGCCAGGAGACTGGGAGACTACTTCCCGGTGTGACCTTGAAAGCAAAACCAAACAGAGTTAGAAGTTGAGATTATTGGGTACAAACAGTACAGGCAGCATTTATTCATTACATTATGTATTGCAAACCATCTTCCTGCTTAAAAGCAGAGGTCCCCACAATGGACGTTGACGCAAATTTACCTGTGTGCAATCCCATACCATTTAGCTCCAGAAAAATAAATAAATCACTAAGATTCGGATTCAAAGCATAGCCTCACGCATGTACAAGGAAAGGAACAAGAACCTGTCAGACTGGAAAAGCCATCTGCAGATGCACTCCGTCGCGCGACTCCGTTATGACACTGCTAGCAAACTGATCCCAGAACGTTTGAAGACACCCACAATTACAGCAAAAGGGGACCATTCCAACTTCTACACTGTTGAAGCTGCGTTTGCATATATATTGCTCAACAAGAGTGTTTAAAGGAGGAGGAGGTGATCCTGACAGAAAAATAATAGCTATGCTCATTTTCATTAGGGTTGAACCCGTCCACCCACCCCCCCATACCACAGCGGCGGGTTATAAATGGCACTGTCTGTAAACCACACTCCACCCCAAATTATGGGTAACCCCAGGGAACTGTGAATTCCCCCCCACACTATTTTGATTTTCAGACCTGATTAAGTCTCTATGACACTTTGAAGTCTTTCAGCAAACAAGCCACAAAGTCCTTATGGACAGAAACTTGATCAACATCAACTGCCTTATAATGATATCACTTAGCTGATGGTTTTACTCAAGCTGATATTTCACTGAAGCAACACGGATGAAAATCCTCACTCAGCAGTACAACAGCAGACCCCCAAACTGACAAAGCCGTCCAGTTGCACAACAGCGACAATAACAAGCATGCCACCTGATGACAAGATTTTCCCGTTTTCTTTCAGTATTCTTTCAGTTCGTCTTTATGGTTTTTACAAGGCCACCAAAACAAGACAAATTAGAAAGCAGCATTGAAGCAGGACAAAAACCAATATGTCAGGCAGAGAGAACAGAGAGAGTGCAAGAGATGGACAGTGGGGGAGGAGATTTAGCACAACCCCCCAGCCCCCCACCTGGACAAACAAGCTTATGCCCATATTTATGCAATACAATGCATGACACACAGAAAGCACACACATTTACATTGACAGGCTGCATTTGCTGACCAACCAAGTACACCCTCAAATGTATATTCAATATCGGCTTTGCTTGGTTCAAAATTTCAGATTAAGCGTTCATAAAAAGTCCTGGTTAAAATTTCCCCAAGTAGACACACTTTTGTGACTTGTAGAAAGAGAAAACTGTCAAACTTCTGAACAGAACCCGTGCTGCTGTCCAATACAATTAGCAGCATGACATTTCGAATTAATGTGCTTAATGTTCTTATCACAAAGGCACACACCTTACATAGCAAGGCAAAAGCATAAGCACCTCAAAAACCCATCCCACGTCACAGAAAACCCACATTATCCAATTCACAGCAATTCTAAAGTGGCAATATCTCATGAGCTGCTTGAAAAGCATAGATTACACTGCAAACATTTCTCCTGAAAATAAAACCTTTTTCATACTCTTGGACAGGTCATGTGATGCACCAGGTGAGGAATATGCCTTGAATGTGTCACCTTCGTTTTTCTAATCATTCTACAACCAGTTTGTATAAAATGTGTAATGATGGCTGCTTGCAGTAACCTGGGAATACCCTTTTGGGCAGGATATTGTACACGTCTTCTTCTTGTGCAAACACCGACAGAGTTACTTCTCAGGCTCTCATAGCCAGTATAATTATTAAGTGTTTAAAAAGACAAATGAAGGGGGTGCATTATTCGACAGGCCCGATTTACAGCTGACGAGATTTGCATCCCACCCATCCCTTTTCGGGAGATGCAGGCAGCTCTCAGCGGACATGCAAAACTCGGCATAGCACCGGCACGGTGGGTGCAGCACTCCGCCCGTCCAGATCCCCTTTGCGGGGTCACGGCGAAGCGCCGCGCTATTTAGCCTTTTCGAGCACGTCTGATCGCTCGTCCCTCGTCCCCTCGTCCCCTCGCCGACGTTATCTGCTGACCTCTAGGCTGGTTACGTGCACATAAAACGCTCATCTTGTAACAATAATCCTCCCGGATATCTCCATTTTAAACGCTGTCTATGCACAATTCGTCGGCGTGTGATACTTTATTTAATACCCCGTCGCTATGCCGTATACGGCCGCGTACCCGGCGCAGCCCGTCGCTTCGCCCCGGCACGCAGACGCGCACGGCTTCCCCGCCGGGATGCCTGCTTTGGGGGAGAATGCGCCCCAGTGCGGCCGCGGGACCTCCGTCTGTCCCGAAGATGACCCTGCGGACGCCGCAGTACGTTTCTCCCAAACTTAACGCGGCGCAGTTTCTCATCGGCCAGCGACGCGGCTCCTTACGACGAGAATCATTCATTAAAATGAGAAATAAAGACGCCATCGCCCGTGGACAAGGCGGCCAAGGTGCCGGGCTCCCTCCGCGTACCTGCTGCTTGTCGAAATGCTCCCTCTCCGCCCCCAGGCTGGTCTCGGTCCTCCGGCTCTTCACCCGGGTCGGCACCTGCCGTATAGAATTCATCCTCCGGCGTGGGAACAGAACGGACCGGAGCGGACGCGGGTTCCGTGCCCTGTGTGCGTGTCGCCCCCCCGGAGGAGGTGCGCGGAGCCGGAGCGGCCGAGGCTGGAGGACGCGGATCGGCTCCCGAGGCGATGCACGGGCTGCGCTACGCCGAGTGCGGCGGGGGCAGGAAGGCGGCCGCGCACGCCGAGCGCATTAGCCTCCTCCTTCGCCGGGCTATTCCGGGGAGAGTGGGGGAGGAATAAGGTGCTCCCCCCCCCTTCAAAACTCGGGTTCTTTCGGCTGCTGCTCGAGTCCCGATCGTACCGTCCCACGTGCGGACGCCGGGATCCGCAATTGCACGTGCACCAGCCCCAACTTAACCACGCGACGCATCGCCTTTCCACACAATAGGGGTTACGGATTAGCAGCTATGCGCCACAAGGCGATGGAATTCGCGTTAATGTTAAAAGACTCAAATACAACCACCTTTCACTCTTCATAAGTCAAGAAAACAACTCACCTTCATATTTTATTCGGAAAAAATACATACAGGCCTGTTGAAATACAAAAATAGGCCTAATAAACAGGCTTACAATATAAACATGCATTTCTCTTATGGTTAGAATTCTTCTTTTTTTATATAAATATCCAACGTCTATGTGAATATGGACTCCTGGAGGCATTACCACTCATCAACAACCCCCCCCGCCCCCCTCCGTGGCAATAATACCAAATCAGACAATTACCATATGCATGTACTATAAAATCATCCATTTTTGTAGCTATAAAATATTTAAAAAATTTAACCGGCTATACACGAAGACTAAGTACAGTGAAAAATGTTATATTACTGTATGACCTGACACCTTTATTTAAAAACTGATATAAAAATTTTATCAAAAGCCCGGGTTTACATACAGAGATAAGAAGGACACCCTTATCCCCAAAAAAAGAATCCATCTCGTTTTAGGATGTCAGTGTCCCAGCAGATTTGCGATCACGCTGAAATGAGGCCTAACTCAGCACAGCCCCCCCCCTTGCAGGAGCTGCTGCTGTCCCTGTGATGTAAGACAGGGCTGTACGCACAGCTGGTTCCTGCTCGGGGGAGGAATGTCAGCTGAATTTCTGCACACTTCTGATATCACATTTAAAATGTCCCGAACAATCAGGAGTTATTCATGTCAGCCATATAACATGTGTGCAGTGAAATGAACTGCCTATCCAGTGCATGATCACTGTGAGCTTGGAGCTTAACCCAGGGGACCAGGCAAGCCACCGGATCTCTAGTGCGAGGGAGGAAACTGAAATATCTGATGAAAATCTGTTTGCACGTGGGGTGATCATGCAAACTCCACACAAAGAGGCGGCGGGGGGGGGGTTCTGCCCCACATCCATTAAGGGTGGCTGATTAGGGTTAAATACACCACAAATATGTTATATTCAGAATATTTATATTGTTATTATACCAGCGATCAGGTATGATGATTGCTGCTTTGTGTTTGGGGGGGTCCAGATTTCATTCAGAGAGGCCGGCTGAAACGGCACTGCCAGCATACTTCCCAGGTGGGCTGGTGCTGACACCCCCCCCACAACCCTGCCAGTCACTTCCAGGAGACGGCCACCTGCCGGACGGGGGCGGCCCGGGACGGCTGCTCCTCGCCTGGGGGCTGCCATCCTGCAGCATTAAGTCACTCCGCTGTGAATGGGGGGGAGCACAGACATGAAATCTGCTGATATAACAACACATTCAAAAGTAAAAATGGCATTGAACTAATTCTTTCCCCATTTGCCTGCCTTATGCAAACTGATAAAGACCTAGAAAATGCTTTTATGAAAGTGACACTAATACTGGGTAAACACTTCACAATGGAGTCTGAGTACTGGGCATGGTGGGACATTTTTGGACTGACGTGAAAAAGTGTAACATTAAAATACTCATTTATACCTTTAAGAGAAATGAAAGTTGATATGACAATGCTCTGATCAAAGACGATTATAACGATAAGCCACGGTAAGCAGCTTACAAAGATGAAGATGCCTGTTTGATTGGGATACTGACAGGACAGCATAGTTCAGATATACAAAGCGAAGCAGGCAAAACGGAGAGGTAGATACTAATGAAATCTGTTAAGTACTGTATATGCTCCAATAAATTATTGTCTCTAATAAGCGCCGGGCTTCAGAGGGGACGCAGCCAAATAGTAGCCGGTCTCTAACAGTAGCCAGGTCTTTGATATTTGCCTACTAGCAAACACTGTAAGCGTCTGTATCTTTATAGACATGTGTAATACATGTGCATGTCAGCACACTGCATATATAAGAAATATGGATATGCCGGTTTCTAAAGCTGCTTCATTTTCGTGCCGGGTCGA
>JAODKN010000041.1:35118310-35129766 GCA_026774425.1 Petrocephalus zakoni | reverse complement strand
TACAGAAAGACATTGCCATTTATCCTTAACAGTCTTATGCAGCATGTGAAATTCAAATAAAGTAGCTGTTTGTAATAGTAGCCAATATTTTTGTGTACCTACCTGTACCGACACGCGCAAAAAATACTGCGTTCTGAAGGTTTTGGTTAATAATGGCCGGTCTCTAATAGCAGCTGGTCTCTATTAAGTGCCGGGAGCCTCTATTAGAGCATATACGGTATGGAACCTTCATATTCAATATCAAAATGAACGTGAAACATCTCACCACAAACAGTGTGATGATGTCAGAACAGAAGTACCTAAAACCCTGCTAATATTCATTTCATTTCAGCTTGGCCTTGAGAAACAGGATAAGAACTTAACTGTTTGGTGCAGTTAAGTGGATTTGGCCAGTGACTCTGTTCGTGTTTAATGGACTCCTGGCTAATCCCTCGTAATGCCTAATAGTGGAGCATAGAGACCCTGACTGTGGCTAAGCTGGCTGAGGGACGTACCTGCCTGCGGAGACCACTGCCGCTTTGACAGTGGCTATGGCAGTGGGCAGGGTCACAGGCAGGGCCTTCGCCCAGGCGGGCATGGGCCCACCTTTTGTGTTCCAGACTGGCCACCAGCACCTGTGATTCAGCCAGCAGGTGCTGAAGGCGGCTGGTGGGGGAACTGTGCCCTTCCTGCCAACAAGGTCAAAGGTCAGCAAACCTTAAAAGCCTCCTGACTCACCAAGTGTTTCCATCGAGCAGCATAAATGGATACAACTAAATGTGCTTTCAGGTAATAGCACTGGAACAGATCATCAAAATCAGCTAGATGTACCTACTGAGCTGGAGCACCCAGATAACAAATATGCACGTAATATTTTTATACAATACAATTAAACCACACCCTACGTTTCAAAAGAACATTGTTTACCATGTGGCTGCTATTAATCAATTGAAAGCTTAAGGTCATATTAACAATGAAAGCAGCAAGACAACTTTTTTTCTTGACATTTCAGACACTTGTAGACAATGGAAGTTGTAATTACGTGACAAGGCTTCCTTTCGTCGTCAGGGGGATTGGGTTGGGTTCTTTGGTGGGTGCCGGAGTCTGCCCTGGAGTCTCTCCCTGGCTGGGTGGAGCCATTTATGTCACAGAGACTTCCCATGGTGCCTTGCTCCTCTGTTCTCAGAGGCAGACTCTTGGACAGGTCCAAACAGTTCAGGTCCAGAAAGCTTAGGTCAGGCTGACTGGAATGACAGATTGCAAGTTCATAAATACAGACTATTTGGAGCCACCCAATCAGCAGGGCCATTCGAAAACATTACCACGTGCCAATATGTCAGATAGCTATGAGCTACACTAATGGAATGCAGTCAGCAAAGTTTTCAAAAGTAAACGCTCAGAGAAAACTCACTTTTTAGCCAGTATATTCTGTATAGGAATGCAGAAGGACTGCTGGCTGAGGGAAAACAGGATCATGACTGGCATATTGGATCCAGGGGGCCAGTGAACACTGGGCTGTGTCAGGAGGGAGAGTCAGGTGACTACGCTTATTTGTAGTGATTCATTGCAGGTGTTGCCCTTTCGTCAATGTTTGTGTATAAACATGGAGACATAAATACAAACATCTTTCACTGTCTGTAACACTACATTGGGTTTTTGCATACAGTACTGAGCAAAACTCGTAGACAGTCAAATAAAATGATCTTCCAGTTGGTGCAAAACTATGTCCATCAAAGTGCGTCAGCTTAGCCAATTCAGAACCTCTCCTAAAGTCCAATATTTTCAGCATCTGTCCAATACACCAATGCATTTTTTGACTAGATCACTACCCTCTGTTAGGCTAATTAAAACCTTATTTAGATAATTAACAAATTAAGTAAATTAATTGAGCTGGTAGTGAGCGGTATCCATCGTATTCTTGTTTATTTTTTATTCTGTTACTGTTAATTTGCACATGTTATAAAGATAAATTGTTTTTTGGACTGAAAGCCCAATTTACTAGCCAGATAAAGTCTTAAACATTTTCTTTGATTTTTGCACAGTACTGTACATTCCATATTAAAAACATAAATACAATTTTGTAATGTCTATTGATGTATTTTTAAAGCCCCAGAATTATCAGTTAATTCTATTATAGTTGCCATCTATCTCCATTAAGTCAGACTTCCCTGAGAGCATTTGTGGGCCAGGATCTGACCTGGTACCCTGGTACAGACAGCCAAGCACTCTGTCTTTTCTCCTGTCACCATTTGAGGAAGATGGGGGTCTACAGGTGAACTCGCTGTGGGGTTCAGAGTCTGTTTCTTCTTTCTGCTTTAGAGGCCTGTAATTGTCAGGCGGGGTTGCTGGGCTTCAGTCCTGCCTCCAAAACACTCACTCAACCCTAATGAACAGAGCCGAGGTCTGTTTTCCTGATCCTGAAAGCCGGCACTCCAGTGTGACCCAGTGTCACTGTGGGATGCCTCATCCATACCCACCTCGGGACATGACCTAGCTCTTCACGAGCACCACCTGACAGCTTTCTTAATTAGCACCAATTGGTGGGACGCCTCCTGCGGACGTTCAACGTCGAGTGAACAGCCAGCAGAAAAGGCCTGTCCTTCTGACCTTTCCGCTCCATAACAGAAACAGGTTTGGAAAAGTCTGTGCTCTGCAAGCCTACATGTGTTCTGCTTGTCCCTCGCTCTGTAGAAGGGTCTCTGTTTGCCAAACTGAGACACAGCTGGGGCGCTGAAAGTTACCTCTGCTACATGGCAGAACAAACATGTTCATTCACATTCCCAAATACTCTAAAACAAAGTAAAAAATCTGGCCATTACAGCAGTGTGATTTTTGCATGCTAACTTTTGAATTCATTAATATAAAGCTCCCCCTCTTGAAAGAATGTACATAACGTTTGGAATGTTTTTCCAGATTGTTAGACCTATAACTTAAAATGTCTAAGTTAATAAGGGTTTGTACTGGTCTCTGTATGGAAAATTTACTAGCTTTAATGTCGTATGATGTATACATCACTGTACTTGATAAGGCAATTTTCTAAAGAACAAAACACTTTTGTTCTTCAGCTATCTCTGCATGACAGTTGTGCTACAGTCACTGAGAAAACACAACACCTAGAGTACTAGGGTTTCTACATCAAAAAGAGGAATGAGCTCCAGGGTGCACATCTCAATCATTCCTGTGCTGGATGTCCAGGCAGAATGACATTTCTTTGAGAAATGGGAAATGTTTAGCCACACATACAGCCCCGGAAAAAATTACGAGAATACAGCACAATTTTTTGTTTCACTCATTTCTCAATTTATGGTTATGCATCTGTGTAAAATATAAATTTTTCTGCAAACTGCAGCCTGGTTCTTCCTTGTTTCTCTTTAATGAAGGGCTTCTTCCTTGCTTTATGGAACTTCAGTCCTGCTTCTAGGAGCCTGATACTAACTGTCCTAGCTGTGCATGTCACACCACTTAATGTTTCCCATTCCTTATGAAGGTCCCTTGATGTCATCCTCCGATTCATGAGGCACTGCTGGACAAGTTTACGGCCATCTCTGGCATTAGAAAGTCGCTTCCCCCCTGTACCTGACTGGTTTCTGGTCATTGCCAGTTTCACCTGCTTCACCTTGTTCTTGTGTACTGATCTCTTAGACATTTTGAGCCTGGAATCAGCCTGCCACGCAGTGTAGCCTTCTGCCAGCAGAATATAGAGTGGTCTAAATTTTTTCCAGAGCTGTATTGATACTTGCTTATGGGTTTACTAAGAAGTTGGCCTGCTTGTTAAGGCTACTCACACTAATAATGTCTGATCATCCTGTTGTATTAATTCTTGGCTTTAAAGCCCAGAATCTCTCAAGTGTTTGGGGGATTATTGGTACTCGGCCAGGGCATATAAGCTGGCATCTACTGAGCCCACCATATCAATTCCGTGTTTGTTACAGTGCAATCAGCTACTGGCAAGCTTGGAGTCAAGCATTTCGTAAGCCTAATCCCATCAGAGATGTCCATGGATGGCCTGCAAGATCAGGCTGTTTGCTCTGGCGGTGACGCATCCCAAAGGAGGGGCAATTTCTAAAGAGTCTCTTGTTATATATAGATGTGGAACCTGAGGTGTGACATTACTCTTCCAGCGGTCCGAGCGTGTGGCGTATATCACCTCTGCGGCAAGCCCATGTCCTCCTGGCATCTCAAAGCCTCCTGAGCAGAGTCCAGGTTCAGCTGAAGGAGCTGTAGGTCATTCTGTTGATTTTCACAAATCTACACACAGACAGACGGGCATGTCAGCTCCACCCAACATATTCATCATTTTCCCTCCAAGCTTTATGATGTCATCATAAACATGTTGTTTACATTCTAAATATCCAAATGTCCACAAGTCACTCTCTTCTTCAGTTTCCACTCTAAGCTAAATATTCACAGGATAACTTATTTCTGTTCTCTTAACGACTTTTCCATATGAGCTATTATTAAAAGCAGACAGTTCTTGACCTAAATATAGGCTTCTGAGAGAAGTGGAATGTCACCTCGTTAACAATTTAGCTGTTACCTTCATAAACCAAAAGGCAAAGCTTTCAGTCAGCAAGCAATCACCTGACTGGATTTATCCAATGCAATGGAGCCAGACATTAAAAATATGCTAGTGCTTAGGCATCCTGATGAACTGGATTGGCTGCCCCACAGGAATGGGCTCCACCCAAAGCCTAATTGAAGGCAATCTCAGCATACCATTAGAGAAAATGAAAACATACGAAGATCACAAAGCAGATCTGGTTCTAGGCAGTTTGGTTTGGGGTATGCAGTAGGGGCTAAAATTGTCCTGAGCTTGCATTACAAGTAGAACGTGCTTCATTATTCTGGAAGACCTAATTTATTGCAAATGCAAAGGACTAAAAAAACACAAAGCTCAGTTTCAGTTCATTGTCTCTTCATGCCTTCATTACAGCTAAACAGACTGGCTAAACAATAATGCAAACTGAGGGGAAGTGTCTTATTTTTTTTTTTAATTTGGATGTTTCCATTAGTATTTTCTATTTCTCATTAATATTTAGCTATTTTTCAGAAATACCCAGTATCCGTTCATTTCCTATACTGTTCATCCAATAAGCAAATATATAATACATACATTATCATTATTATTTTATACTGACCTTTCAGAATTGCTTACCCAGTATGTGGTTGCAGTAGACCATCAGAGAGTCTACACTAACCTACACTAACACAATTTAGACACACCGGTTCACTTAACTGCTTTTACATGGCAGAGTGACCCTACCACAGTGTGAGGAAGCTGAAGTAAACATTCAAACCTAGGGAGATGTGCAGACCCCTTACACAGAGCTAGAGGTAGGAGCTGAACCCACAACAGAAACACAGACTATTGAGAGTGTTCCAGTTCAGGTCAGTGTTCAGACAAAGGGAAGGGTGTGGCCGCACCTGTGTCCATAGAACGACAGAAGGCTTGTGTTTTTGCGTGGCGGGGGGGTAGGAGTGGGGAGTAAATGTCTAACATCAAAACAATTCAGTTGGTGTAAATTTACAATTAAAACATCAATAAAGTTAGTTTCTCGTAAATATCAAGAGGACATTTTGTATGTAGAATTTATATGGGTAATTTGGACCAAACTTAAACCAATCAACTGAGCCAGAGGAAGGTTGCTGGTTGCTGGTTCAAATCCCACCACTGGGTCCTTGAGCAAGGCCCTTAACCCCAACTACTCCATGGTCTGGCTGACCCTACTGTCTCCTCTATGCCAGTTTTATGAGGTGGTCTCCTGGGATGCTTTCCCAGCTGTCCTGAGGGAGGTCCAACATATATTCTGAATATTCATTGACTACTTTTCCTTCACTCACTGGTCAAACTTCTCCAAAGCCATCTGTCCTGGGTTGTGGTCAGATAGCCAGGTCATATGATGCAACACTCTACCCCTCTCCAAACTCCAAACTTTGGAGTTGTAGTGTGCGTGTTTATATATATACACACATATATATACATATATAATATATGTGTATGTGTACACAGGTGTATAAATGATAATTTTAACCTTCATACCACAAAGGAAGAAATTAGCCACATAAAGGTTCAAATGCACAGTAATTTCTTGTCGTAACAGCACAAAAGCACAAAAATACATTTGCATTTGTGCTGCTACGACAAGAAACTGGCACATGCCCTGCTTTATACGGCAAATGCGTACTTGTGCGCCAGTTATATGCACACGTTTGTGTGTGTGTGTGTGTGTATATTTATTATATATTCTCTCCCATCTCCCAACCCAGCCCAACAGGGCTGCTGTCATACCTCAGCAAAGTACCTCTGAACATCCAATGTGAATGTGTTTCGGTAAAAACATCCAAATGGAATAGGGCAGCGTTTTTCAGCCCAGTCCTCGGGGAACCCTAGACGGTCCACGTTTTTGCCCCCTCCCAGCTCCCAGGAAACTGGAAGAGACTAAAATCATGGACCATCCCCAAGGACTGGTTTGAGAAACACTGGAATAGGGCATAAGCACCCTTTGACCCTTTGGGTGAAAACTAGTTCTAAGTAACAATACTTATTCATTTATTTGATAAAAAATTCATTAATTCCGAGGCCCAGTTCTGCATAAGCGACTGGAAGACGGATGGATGTTTGATTCCTGAGCGATACACGTGGAGGCGGGGTTACCTGGCGTAGGCAGCGCAGCTGTGACTCTGTACGCTCCTCCTTAGACCTCACCAACTCCAGAAGCTCCTCCTTCCTGCGCTCCTCTTCCTCTGCATGGGGGGGGGGGGGGGGTGCAAAGGGCAGGTCGCCACAGTGTGGAGCTGGAGAACGTGGGTGCTGGGCTAATAAGCTAAGTACAGAAAATGAGTAAGTCAAGTACAGCGACATAAATCACCCAAAAAGAGTGCACTGAGAACCAAAGGAGGGCCGCAGCATCATTAGCAAGAGCTGTACCGGGAGCCATCAGGCCTTATTGCCTGGGGTAATGGCTCAGCTCCTGGCCAAAGCAGCCTGACATGTGCGTGAAGTGCAGCAGCTGAGCCTGGGTTCTCACACGGGTGAGTGTGCATAGAAGGTGTCACATTCTCCACTGAGGAATGCAGAGGCAGACAGGGTCCCGGGGGGGGGAGGTCTCCCCTTGCATTCCTGCCCCGTCATGTCCTTGCCCCGCCCTCGTCAACAATGGTGGCACAATTTCTAAGTGCACCCCCCAGGGATGAGAGGTGTGCAAACACACATTATATGTAAGTGATATCACTTACAAATGAATTCATTCTTTATGAAGAATCAGGCGTGTAATTGTATATGGCGCAAGGACTTTAGAAATCCATTAAAACACTTAATTTAATGAATTAACGAATTAATGATGGGAAAAAACTTAATTAGAGGGGAGACTTTACCAGACAAACTGTAGCATGCGAAGTTGAATGAAAACTAAATTTAACCGGGATGGGTAACTGACCAGTACATGTGTTTACTGCAAATAGTACCCATTTCAACAATGATGGCCTGTGCCAACCCCAAAGGCCCAGCTTTCCAATGGAGCACTGTCCTGGATCTTACTGAGGCTTCATTTGGGCCATAGAGACCTGCTGTCCCAGTGCAGTTTGAGATCAGAGCTGCTCCCCATCCATACTGAGAGGTCTGCTGACTAACTGCACTCTTCTTCACTATTTTGACAAGGTGAACAAATGCAAACGCTGCATTGCTACTTGTTTCCTTGCACTGGCTTCTCCAGGGTCCACCTGCTATCACTTGCCTCTGGTTTGGGTCCCGTGCAGCCAGCCATTACCTTTAATTTGCCTTTGGGTTACACAGCCTCAGGCTCTCATTTGCTTTCAGGGCTGAGCATTAGCTTATGTGCATTTAGGACATTCCCAAGGCTTAGAGTGCTTTGCCTGACTAGCATTAGCTTGTATGCATCCCCAAGGCCTAGAGTGCTTTGCCTGACTAGCATTAGCTTGTGTGCATTTAGGACATCCCCAAGGCCTAGAGTGCTTTGCCTGACTAGCATTAGCTTGTGTGCATCCCCAAGGCCTTGAGAGCTTTGCCTGACTAGCATTAGCTTGTGTGCATCCCCAAGGCCTTGAGTGCTTTGCCCGACTAGCATTAGCTTGTGTGCATCCCCAAGGCCTTGAGAGCTTTGCCTGACTAGCATTAGCTTGAGCTAGCTTCGGAGAGCTTGATTTTCTCGTAGCCGAGAAACTCAAGGGACAGCTCAAGGTCTGCATGTAGCATTAGCAGGAGCCATTGCATTATATTATTTATTTCTTTAGCAGAAGTGATGTATAAGTCACGGTGGACAGAAGTCAGCCAATCCCTTGAGCAATTGGGGGTTAAGGGCCTAATGGTGAAATCACTCTGCCAACCACAGGTTTTGAGCCTGCGCTCTTCCCATTACAGGCACAGTGTCCTAACACACTGAGCCACACAGCACAGGGTTTGGAGAGTCCTGAGTTACGTGCACCTTTTGGCAGGCCCACGTTTCATTGCTCAGGCTTCGTACCCAGCAGACACAGCTGGCTCCTCAGCGACTCGCTCTCCCGCCGGAGACGGGACAGCTCTTCTCGCTGCGCGTCTCCCTCCGCCATCTTCTCCCGCAGCTCTTCTGCAACACGGGACCCGATGTGAGCATGGCTGGTCTCTAAATGCAGCCCCCCCCCCAACCTACACAGAAGCAGCAGCAAACCACAAAGTTCAGGTCGAGTGTGTGTGTGTGTGGGGGGGGGGTCATTCACTGGTGTGTCAGTGCTTATTTCACAGTGACCAAGGCAGTCACTAGGTATAAGGGCAAAAAAATGTACAGACACACCAGAGAGTCTCACACAGACACAGGCAGAAAGTTCTTAAGGATATTAATTGTACATTTTTAACCCTCTTTCAGCCTAGAGGAAAAAAAGAGCAGTGGATCTTTTTTTAAATATTCGAGCCGTGTATATAGGTTACCAGCCCCAGAGATGACAAGGGCTTATTTTTAAAATTTCCTGGTCTGAACGACTGACTGATGTGCTCGTGCATGTGTCAGCACACAGAGCAGCTTCTGGGTTTAAGCTCTCGGGGCTGTTACAGAAGCATGACCTGTTTTGCAGAAATGGAGGGGGGGGTGCATTTCAATTATCCGCATGAGCAGGAGCAGTGGGGGCGGGAGGTTACAGGCCCTGAGAGTGCAGAGGGAAGGCCGGTGAATGACAGGGCTGTTTCCATGCGAACGCAGGCATGCGGGGGACCTGTATGTGAGCGTGCGACAGCCGCACGCCGCGCCGCGCAGCTCCCGGGAGCCTGGGCTTCAGCCTACCCCGCAGCAAGAGGCACTCGTTCTTGGCCTCCCTGTGCCCGCATCTCTGTTCCTCTGCCTCCCTCAGTGCCTTGGCCTCCCGCGAGCGGCACTCTTCCAGAGCGGCCTCCAGCTTGCGGCATCGGCCCGTCAGCTCCAGGATGCGGGTGGTCGCCCCCGCCATGTCCGTGTCCTGCTCAAGTATCGCATAAAAGTTAAAATCTCAGAAGAAATTCAGCTCTCATGCCAAATGACGCGAATGACAAGAACCCATCATAGAGCTAGTCTGAAGCGATGCCTGTGATCATTTGTAGATCTGTAAGCTGGTAATCTGAACAGATCAGTTCATGTGTTTGCTGCCTCAATGCTGTGGCCTTTCCTGCTGGGAAGAAGCCGTTTTCAATGTTCAAGTCCATGTTGAAAATCGCACCAATGAAGATCACATCATGGCGAAATGAGGTAGCCCCATACATATGTATCAGGGGTGTGATGTCATGGATCAGGTGACACTGACGAGGCTGTGACACCCAAGGAGCGATGATCCATCTTTCCTAAAGCTGCCACTGGCACAGCAATACTTGGAAAGCCACAGTCACCATCAAGTCCAAACAAGTGACGAAATTCATACAACTGCTTCTAGTCCTAACCAATTCTCCCAATATGGAGCAAAGCCTTAGATTCGCCCTCAACATCGATAAGGACCAAATCAGCCCAGAATTCCCCACCTGCCAAACACACACAGTACTCCCACAGTATTGGTGGGAATATGCCCATTCCTACCATCGAGGAAGGGCTAACACTTTTGACGTTGGCATTTTAAAAATCCTGACTATGACCCTACCTACTGTCCATACTCAAATCTCTACCTTTGATATGAAATATAATTTCCAGTAATTAGAACTTAAACCAAGGCAACAGGACAAATTAAGGCACCGAAGAGCTAATTACTGGCATCTTGTGGCCATTAGGGGGAAGTGCAGGAGAATGCAGTAAAAGCATTGCAGTATTGCATCCCACAGCATTGTGACTTTGGTGTTACAGCCCAAAGACAGGACAGAATACATTATGGGGCAGGTAACAAGCGAAAGTCTAATTAGGACCGTTAAAGACATGATCAAAGAGAGCTATGTAAGATAACTGCATGCTTTCATACATCATTCATAATAACTCATCCAGTGCAGGGTGACAGGAAGCCTTCAGAGCATGAGGCAGGTGAAGGAGGATGACGCTACAGGATTACGACACAGAAAGCAATGACAGCACCGGAGAGGCGTATGCCGCCTCCAGCCAGGCACGGCATGCCAGCTCACCTTCAGCTTCAGCACGGCCTTCAGCTCCTCATCTCGAGCTTGAAGCTGACCCACCTGGGAGGAGAGCTTGAGCACTGTGGAGTTCAGAGTCTGGTTCCTGTCCTGTCAGTCAGAGAGCAGCTAGTTACCCCTAACCCTACCTCTGTGCAGACGGGCAGCTAGGCGCCGCTAGACCGTACACATGAGCAGATGCACTCCAGCGCCACGTCGCCGTACCTGCAGCTCCTCATACTGGCTGGATAAGTGCTGCTGCTGCTGCCCAAGCTGGCAGAGCTCGTGTCGGCTGGTCTCCAGTGCCCGCTGGCCGTCCTGCTGCCGTGCCTGTGCAATGCGCGCCCGCTTGGTCAGCGCCTGGATGACCGCGTCGCATTTCCGCAGCTGGCCTGGGCCGTCGAGCAAGAACCAAGACGTCAAACACAATGAGAGCGCAGTACTTCCGGCATCAAAGTGCTTAAAGAACACTCCACCTCTGAGAATAAGGGCAAATATTAAGCATGACTTCTATTAAAAATGGGTTTATATTATTTCAGTATTGAATTGTAAAATGCTTTTTATATGTAGAATGAAATACACAATTACTAACTCTCATTGTCAGGTAGCAGCAAAATGAGCCTGGAGGCTGTCCCAGGACCAACAGGGCACAAGGCAGAGGACAGAGGACACTCCAGATGCCAGTCCGTCACAGGGCACGAAGGGAGAGGACACCAAGGATGCCAGTCCATCAGCCACGGTCACCCAAAGTAAATACATGGCTACCCATGGTGCCACCTCACATCAAATTAATGAAAACAAAAAATGCATTATTCTATTTCTATTAAGTGGAACCACAGAACAGACATGGTGTACAGTCCCTGACAAAAGTCTTGTCGCTTATCTATTTTGTAGAAAAACCTGCTATTAACCTGACTTTTAATTAATC
>JAODKN010000041.1:35079852-35090506 GCA_026774425.1 Petrocephalus zakoni | reverse complement strand
AACTCGATGCAAATGATTGGAGAGAGAGATTTATACAGATTCCCACCAAACACACAGCAGTTGCTAGATGTTGTGTTCACCATGCTTGATGGATGAAAATAATATTTTTTTTCCTTCAACCACAGCTACTTGCGACAGGAAATGAAGATGAGGAAGTTTACTTATGACGTAATATAGTCACTTAAAGACACCCTCAAATTAACACAATGAGAAATGGAGCAGATGAGGCCATTTGGCAACCAAGAGAAAATAGGATGTATGGAACCCTTCAATATGAAAGACCCTACAGGCTTGTCACCTGCTGTACAGTTTCTCTTTGACTCACAAAGTGTGACACTGAAGCATGTTGCTAATCGTGGTTCCATCTGGAGCCACACTTCCTCTAGCAAACAATCTGGATTAATTTGTAAAAACTCATTGCAGATGGGGAAAAAAGATCCACAGCACATGGAGACTGGATGGGACAGGTTGACGCAATATGAATCGTCTGCACTAGGGTTAAGGATTTCTAGATGTAATCTGCATAATTAAGCAGTGGGGGACAGGGGCAGAGCAAAGTTCTGACACCCAATTGCCCATTTCGCTGCTGGTCGCTCGTCTCCCAGGCTGTCAATCAAATACTTCTGGTTTCCAAAGTTACCTGTGACAGTCACGTGGATTTATGAATCTTCTGCCCAATGGATCTTGGGTTCTCAGTGTTTCTGTAGAGACACTCCTGCTCCAGCACATACAGTGATGTATAAGGAAGCAAATTAGGAGCAGGAGCTTATGGGACACAAGGTCCATTATTGCTAAACGTGATTAAAATAGAAAGAACGAAATGCAGAAAACCACCAGTCATCCAAGAGCTTAGAAGTTTATTTACAGCTTTGAACTTGGGTATAATGCAAAAGACAAGTAAAAAAAAAAGACGAAGCAAAAGAGCATGAGCAAAGTGGCGACGGCATTTCTGATCACTCATTTCCTTTGTCGAGAAACGCCTGCAAAGGATAGAAGAAAATAAGTTCTCATTTTCAAACTATTTTTAACAACGGTATCAGTGACACCTTCAGGGTAATCTTCACATTAAGTGTAACTAAGAGCACCAAACTATACTTAGACACATCAATGGCTTCCTTTTGGCCCTTGGATACACCACGCCACCCCTCCCCTTCATAGCAGGCATAGAGATACCTTTAGGACTTCCTGTGCAGCAGACTCAGATGCTAGGTGCTTGCTAGCCTCCTTCTCCTTGCACCTTAGGTATTCCTGGGCCAAACAGGTGGCATCCTCTTCACTGAGGGTAGAGAAATCACACCAGCAAGACAACTGATTACACCAACCTTTTCCTACTTTGTACATGATCTCACTGCTAATGATTTAATGAATTACTCACTATGGTCACTATGGCAAAGACAGAGACTCAGGAGGAGTTTCTATCCACAGGCCATACAACTCCTCAACCAGGATATGCCACTCTCCCGGTCATAGGACTGTCGGTCATCAATTCACCCACACATTGCACTTTAAACCGACTTAAGCATTTCTTGCACAGCATTTCATCCTGTAAATTGTAAATATATACTCTGGCAAATTCATAGTTTTTTTTTATCATTATTATTGTTCTTATTGTTGTGTTTTCTGTTTACATTTTCTACAACTGTGCACATTTAAATTTTTGTTCTGTCTTATATTTTGCACATTAAAAAAAATTTTTGTTCTCTTTAATTTAATTGAGAGACTTATTTGCACGAAGCACGAGCGGTACAGGATTCATTTTACTGCGTGTTGTACCTGTATAATGACGTATGTGACAAATAAAGAATCTTGAATCTTGAATTAATAGCTCTCACTTCTAATGTGAAAGGTACTGCTGTACCTTTGATTAATTTAAGTGGTAGGCCATGTAAAACCACAGAGTGGGGACAGTGCGCGCTGAGGCGCAGTGTGCAGAAGTCGCCAACTTTCTGCAGAGCCAATAGCTACAGACCGCCAAACTTGTGACCTAGGGCTGGGAAGTAATACCTCAAATCAATATCACGATTAAGTGAACATTTTACCTCGATTACGTTTAAAGAACGATTTTCTTTTTTTTTGCCCTCATAGTTCACTGACAAGGTTTGTACGGTTAATATGCTCAACTATTAAAGCTGGGATATTTTTTGCACATTTTCATCTTTGTTATTTTTAAATAACAGAAGGAATATTTTGAATATTGAATATTTTGAACAACAAGTCAAAAGCATACAAAAAGAAAAGATCTTATGAAAAAGGTCACATTTTAGTAAGAAAAAAATTCCCTATAAAAAGGAGAAAAATAGCTGGCATTTCTCGCAAAAAAATAAATTTAAGGCCTGTGTGCCAGGCTGTCAGTGCCTGACCTGCCAAATGCTCTCCCAGAAGAATGGTCAAAAACTCCCATAAACACCTTCCTACACCTTGTGGCAAGCCTTCTTAGTAGAGTTGAAGCTGTAATAGCTGCAAAGGGTGGGCCAACTCCATATTAAAGCCTATGTATTAAGAATGGGATGCCATTGAAGTTCATGTGTGTATACAGTAAAAGCAGGCATCCCAGTTCTTTTGGCAATATAGTGTACAAGTGAGGGTCAGACATTATCTAACCCTAACCCTGTAGCAGTTTGGTCAAGGGCCTTGCTCAAGGTTCTAACACCGACATCACTGCCAGCCACAGGCAGAGAGCCTGGACCTGCAGAGATGCAGAAACCGTAGAAACACAATACACAAGAAACACAAGATGACTCACCACTTCCTGCTGATGAGGCACTCCACCAGATCCCGCACTTGGCTGTAATGCCCAAATGAGACTACATGCTCCCTGAGAATAGGGAACAGCTTGGTGCCCACCAACTTCTCGTGAAGTCCATTCTGGTAAACAAATCTCAGCACAGTCTCTTTGATCTGGGGGGAGGGCAGAGGTAGCGGATGGCCGACAAAGAATCCAAGAAGAAGTGTTACACCAGAGAGAAGAGGCAGTGTGTGGCTTAACCAAAACAACAAACAAACAAGAAAACAAAACAAGCCAAACCTTTAAGGGGATTCCTGCCAACTCTCCTGTACTCATGTGCTCCTCCACCTGCTCCAGGATGGTGACCAGGTTACAGGAGGAGAGGAAACACTGCATGAAAGAGGCGAGACAACATACAGTGAACTCCAGTTGGCAGTGGTAAAAATTGACCTACTGTGACATCAGGTCTCAAATTGAGAAACTCAGTATCACCCCCCCCCCCCCGAATTTTAGCTTGGTCCCTTTTGATATATCAGATAATATGCCTGTGCAATATGACAATATAATTGGTAATTGATAGGGGTGTAAGAAAAAGGAGGAAAAAAAAAAAATCAATAAACTCTAGTATCACGATATTTCATTTTGCAATACTGTATCAAATTCTCAAAAACGCAACATCGATTTAAAAAAAAAAAAAGTTTACATGTATTCCCAGTTGACAGTGGATCACTGTTGTGTTTAACCTCCAGGCCACTAGATGGCTGTGCCCAGTACGACGCACCAATTGCACCCCACTTCTAAGTCTGGTCACTAGCAACATTTGCAGAAATGGCTGAATCTGAGTGTGTCAGATAGGCTCCTGTTGCATACCGAGCTGAAGTTTGAAATCATTTTGGCTTTCACGGTATTGCGGTAAAAAAAAAAAAAAAAAAATTACAAGTTACAGTGACTATTTTCTTTAATTCTTTAAAGTAAAAAGTGACAATTTAACCCTCTGCAGTCAGCGGTCCCTATTGCGGGACCAAGCAAGCAGAAATCTTGCCAGTTTAAAAAAAAAAAAAAAAAAAAAACTGAGTTTTTGTCATAAAAACACCCCCAGAAACCTTGAATGGTCTACTTTTCAAATATATATATATACAGGAAGAAAAGAAATATACTTTTAGAGTCTTATACTTTTAAAAGTTACTTTTGCTTTGATAATTATTACACTTCAGTCAGCTCCCCACAGGCACAGCATAGTATCGCTTTCTGTAGCGAAAACTTGCCATAAAAAGTCATAAAGATGCATAATATTGCGTGCCATGCAAAATTTGATTGTAATGATCATTAGGTAAGACTCATGGATGCCATTATTTTGGTAATTAGTCTCATTATTGCAGGGTACTTTGTAATATTCAATTTACTTTTATGTATTTAATTTGCCGTTTAAAAATTGTATGCACTGAGCTTGTTTGCCTGAAGTTAACATTTTTTGCTTAAATCTGTATGCACACGACCACATGATATACCACTATAGCTTTTCTACAGTCAGACAATAAATAAATAAATAAATAAATAAATAAATAAATAAATAAATAAATAAATAAAGATTTGTGATCGGCTTTCAGTTCAGGTAAAAAAAGAAAAAAAAAACACACTGGCACCATTTTTACTGGCTGTATGGTACACGAAGATATCAGCAAATGTAAACATCTGCTATAATAGTGGTACATGGCAAAGGTAGGAATGGGTGCTGTTAAGATTTTAATGGTACTACTACTCTCTCCGGTGCTGCTTATCGGTCCGGCACTTTAACGGTATTATCGGTACGTTTCGAAGAATGAATCAAATTAACAACATAATTAACAGATTTAACAA
Source organism: Petrocephalus zakoni (assembly GCA_026774425.1). Lineage (NCBI taxonomy): Eukaryota > Metazoa > Chordata > Actinopteri > Osteoglossiformes > Mormyridae > Petrocephalus > Petrocephalus zakoni. The sequence continues at coordinate 35,085,924 of JAODKN010000041.1, read as the reverse complement.
ATCACTTATTATTCAACAAGTTTGCATTATTAAACAAAATTTACATTAAAATGTGAAATGCAAGATAAAATAAAAAAAAAATACAGTAACGTTTTAAACATTTCCGATAATGGAAATGTTAAACAAATGATTTTAATGCAAAGCCTTTAATGCCTTTACGCGCAAAACACCGGTTGCACTTTTGGCAACAAGCACTGTCCACATCGATTCTAGTGAAGCGCAACCACACCTTTGATCTGACCTCTCCTGCCATCATCACTAGTCCCTGCCCAATCTGCCTGCGCATGTGCATGTTTTACGGTACCACAGATCTGTGCAGCAATGCGTTAAGATCTTGGTCAAATTTGTGAACACAGGAACAAACTTTTCAGGCAATACCGTCGACACAGGAAGCTGACATACTCCTCTCGCATGGGAGTTATAATACTGCTAAAATCATTATAGTAAAATAAAAATATACACAATCGTTTTTATTAGTTTTCATTCTTTCTAATGTCTTTTCAGTCCACAATGAGTTTGTGTGCATTTATTTAAGTGTTTTACAATACCAAATAAAAGCTGTGTATATGCCTGGCAGGCAGACTGTACTTCTCATATATTTCAGTGTCTGCTAATGGATATTAAGTATCATGAGATTGTGTACGTCTGCTTTTATGTCTTACAATGTATTAAATTTTTAATTTGTGCGCATACTCTCGCCGATCGGGCAGGGTCCAGCGGATGTTACACAGCCACACGCAGAACAGAGCCTTGCGCATGCGCACGCAGATCAGGCAGCGACGCCAGCGTCTGTGTGCGCTTGAGTGTTTCCCTGTGCATCGCACACACGAGAGAGCGCTCTAGATTAACGTTTTAATCAACAACACAGCTGGTCAGATAAACAGAGAGATTATGTTTATATACAAACAAAAAAATCGGATTTATTAATCTCTCCACTACCGAAAGCAATACCGTTACCGTCAGAGCTTATCGATACTCCGGATTTTGCCCCGGGGCCCGTTTAGTACCGGGTTTCGGTACCCATCCCTAGGCAAGGCCTGAAGATTGCGAACCATAGTTCCAAAGAAACTAAAAAACAATGATCAGCCCCCCCAGGAGAGTTTTAATGCCGGCTGTTTAGTGGATTATCCATATCATTCTTTCCTGCATTCACATGTTTTTCTTTCAGCTAAAGCGGTCACGTGTGTGTGAGATAGTGTGCGTTTCTGTGTGGGACTTGATATAAAAATGGTTTACCCCAATATTTTTAAATAAATACTGCATTTTTAGATTTTACAATTCTTATATATTGTCAGACCCTAGAGGACATTTTAATTTGGTCTAGACACAACTATCTACCAAATATAGCTAGACAAAAAATAAAACTTCTCAAACAGCAAAACCCGCGCCACATTTGGACAACATGAGGAAGGTGCACCTGAATCTGTTGCTCTCTCTTGGCAGCACAGGGGATCAGCAACAGGGAACCCAGGGAGAAGGCGGGCAGGTTGACCTGGGCAAAGCGCTTGGCAATGCCAATCAGGTCCATGTTCAACTGGAATGGGCACCTGGGGACACAGGCGAGGGCAACCTTTACAGTCTAGGCAACAGCCAAGCCTTGCTAAACTAAAGAGTTTAAACAGGTTAGCCTTCAAGTCCTGCCTCATAACCAAAACCAAAGTGCTCAGTGTATTGTAATCAACAAAATGCAGCCACCACCATTGTGTAGCAATCTTTAAGGTAATCTCCGAGGTGCACAGCAGATCTTTTGCCAATTTTGGGTTCTTTAAGCATATAACCAAACACACTGATGGTACTCACTTCAGAAGGAGAACAAACGTCTTGTAGAGGGTTGTAACCTTCTGAGGACTAAGAGGCAGGGAAGCTGAAATACAGGAGTGGAGGATTAATGAGCAGCTATATCACCAGAGAGATACCACACAACGAAAGGTTTCTCTTAACCTGTCATAAACGGAGACAAAATAACACTCCTCCACGTTCTTGAGAAGTTTGACACCTAAAAAGAAATAACAATTATACTCTGCAATGTACAAACATGCAAGCTTAAGTGGAGTTGGAATAGGGCAGGAGGCTGCTGGGATTTTACCTCTAAGAGCGAGGGCACAGCTCCTAAGGCCTCCAAAACATTTTGCAAGTAGCTAATCTGAAAGGGGGTAATTACACTGTGAGTTTGCATTCTTCACGGTAAAACTGCATGCAGTTTGTCAGAGAACCTCTGACCTAGAGGAAAACAAGACTTACAGTGTTGAAGCTGAGCAGTTTCTGCAGCACCCCATTCCAGAGCTGGGGGTCAAACACCTGGTACTCCAAGCAAAGGTTGGCCACCAGTTGCACTGCCTGCAGTGGGAGAGCCAGTGCATTGTGGGTACTATAATCCTCCACAGTGAGTGTTTTCCAGTGTAAATTTGGCCATATGAAGTGAAGTGAAAGGTAATTGTCATTGTTGACACACCACATCACACAGTGCACAATAAGTGTCCTCTGCATGTAACCCATGTGACCTTGTGTCACAGCAGTGGCCAGCTACTTGAGCACCCGGGGAGCAGTGCTCGGGGGTGCTACCTTCCATACCCTCCATACCTGGGGCTCGTGACTGTGGTTCTTCCACAGGCCCTTGATCATCCCCTCCTTGGGACTGCTGAGGAATGACTCCACAGTGTACGGGATGTTCAGCGCCTCCAGCTGTGACAGGTAGATGTAGCACTTCAGGTGGTACCTGCAGGGGAGGTGGTGATGGCTTAGACATCTCTAACTTGCCCATGAGGAAGTTAGAGAGCTCATAGTGAGCAGCCCTAAACCGAGGTCCTCAGTCACCAAAGGCTAATGTACAAGCAGGCATTTATCCTGAACATCTTGCTCTGTGCATACATCTTGTGGCCCTTTCTGGATCACAACGGACCTGCACAAGGCACAACGCAGGGGACACCCTGGATGGGACGGCAGCCCATTATAGGACGTATGCCCACACAGACCATAGCCAGTCAGAACCTGGGAAGCTCCATCCCGCCAATAACTTAAAGCCATGTGCCCTTACTAGAAAGAGGAGTGAATGAAATGGTAGAGTCAGGTGAAGGGAGCTCTTACTGGACTTTGTTCCTGGGGATGTGGAGGAGAGCCTCCAACATGGAGGGATCTGCAACATGGATGAGGCACAGCAGAGCTCGGGCCCGGTGGCAGAAATTCAGGCGGCGACCAGATTTGCTCAAGGGCTAGAGAAACCCAGCAAGAATTGAAGTGGCATTAAAAAATGAAGGCAAAAAGCCTAAAAATAAATATGCAAAAGGAAGAAAAAAAAAAAGCCCCCAGAATGGTGGGGGCCAAAGACATGATGGCAGTGAACCTTGCAGGGGGACTTACCCAGGTCTCTGCACTGAGAATACTGCTCAACAAACGAGCGCTGAAGTCGACAGGGTACATTTGCAATAGGTACACCACCCTGGCGGGAGGAGGGGGTGAGCAAACATGGAGGAAGAAGCAATGGGGTACAGTGTGAGTGAATGACATCCATAAAATCACATATATCCTACATACTCAAAAACACTGGAATGTATGACTGTTTAATATCCAACAAAATGCACCTAGCAAGAGGATGCTTAACAAACCTCATGAGATCTGGGTCTTCTTTGATATTGGTCACAGAGTCCTGGGAGCTTACTTCCTATAAGATAAGCGACGAGATTGGAATCCAGTAAAACAAGGTGAATTATGAATAGTGTTCCTCATCTAGCCAATCAGGAAGAAGGAATATTGTGCATATGGCTATAGGCAGACAGGCAGTTCTTGTTGTAAAAATAATTACAGGCAACAAGCTAATCTGAATCTTTTTCGAACTGACAAGCATAAGTCCTCTACCTTCTTAACCATCAAACCATAAAACTACTGTAGTCTTTCTGTTATGGACCATGCTATCTGGTACAAGTATTCTCATCCCTGACTTGGGGTAGGTGGCAGGGTGGGGGGGTGGGGGGTGGCACTCACTTCGATGAACGGCCCCGTCTTGCACAGCCACTTCTCCAGCAGCATGTCTCGGACCTTTGATAAGTCCACGTTGTTAATTTCGGCAATCTCCTTCGCAACTCCATGGAGATCTGTAAATTTACGGCAAATCTAAAAATAGTACAGCATGTAGGCGTGTAAAACATTGGCTAACTAGTGGTGCATTGGAAATTTTGACTGATACCAATAACTGCTGTGCTTGCCATGTGGGTTGGATGCTTTCAGTGAAGCACAGATTAGCTGAATGACATTACATCCTTTTTAATTCTTTCAAAAATGGAAAGAAATTTGCAGGCCAAACTTAATATTATAATATTAATACTATATAATATTAATTCTATATGAATACTAACGTCACAAGCCAGTACTTCGACACTTTATAAGCTGTGATAGATAGTAATCTGTAAGGCTATTTTTTTACTTTGCTAGCTACTTCAGAACTGTCATGTTTCCCAAAAGCATTGTAGCACATCACCATGAGAGAGCATTCTGCCCTACAAAACAGTGTCCTGTTGCCCAAAAGAGTTGTAGTGCAAAAACCATCAAGAAGCACTTCCTTTATGAGTATTAAAGTACCCTACCCTGCCATCCCACGGTTTGCAGATGTGTGTGCTGCCATTCCTACTTTGTGCATCTGCCCTCAGCATGTGAGTACAAGACTGGAAGTAGGAGTATCTTTAAAGATTATGCCTTCAAAACTGATAATTGAGTCTGACAAAAAGACCAAACCAAAAAGACCAAAAAGAGCACCAAACTTGCTAAGCAGTAATCTACCTCATCCCCAGTGATTACAGCCAGCTTTTCCCAGCAGTAATGTGGACACACCAGCTGAATAATGATTCGGCAGGAAGACTGGGTCATCATAAGGCCCTATCCCACTGCAGGAATTTTTCTTTTAGTCCCTGCTCTGAGACTTTCTATATGACCAGGAGCTATTGAATGGGGCTTATAGCGATAAACCTGCTGACTGGTTGACCACAAGCACTGCTCCAGTTTGGAAGTTACTTTGGGAAGAGACAGAAGTAGTGGCTTCTCGATATTTTTGCCTCAGAAAATTCCATCTCTGCCCTTCAACATCAGTTTTTATAGTGGAGCACAGATATAGAAATTTTGACCAATACCAATATATTTTTATCTAAACAGGTGGGGTGCCGGCAGGGAAACTTGGTAGCACAGATTAGCAGAATAATGCCTTTTTCCTGTGGAAAACTAAAGACCTGTCTGAATTATAAATATATTGCAGGATTTTTAGAGCTGTGGCGGACTGGTACTTTGACACCTTTAATCAGGGTTGCCACCTGTGCCGTATGTCACACTATCGTCCCATATTGTACAATAAAACAGTCCCAACAAGCAACTAACAAAACAACCTGTAAATCCACCATTGTTTTTGGGGTGACGGTGTAGTTTCTTCACTTATGAAATTACGTGTTAAGTTTAACCTACAAACTATTTGCGTCTCCTGTCCTTATTTAGCATAAAAGTTCCTGTTTTGTGGTGGAAAAGCAACAAACAAATGTCACCGGGAACTAGAGAAGTTCCCGTTCAAGACAGCCCAGGAACATGGAATCAGATTCCTAAACTTCGATAGGAAAGCACCTATAGGACCAGACTGTTCCGAAATTTCAAATGGATAGGACAAACTACAGGCTCAGGCAGAGCCTAGGGCAGGACAGGTCTTCCAAGGTGCCCTCTTGCTGCTTCCAGCACTGAAGGCAAACCATGGTGTCTATATTCTCTCCCTATGTATCATGTATCGCTAACTCACAGTATATTGACTGACCAGACTCCATTATATTAGGCTAATACCGAGAGCTGGAGATTAGCTGGTGATTACAGGCTCACAGCCTCACCGGGGCAGGCCTCGATGGTTGGGTTCTGCATGCGTTGCTCCACGCTGGCGTGTTCCCACAGTGCCACCAGGAGGCGCACTGGCATGCCCGTCAGCTTCAGGAGCTCGGGGGAGTGCAGCTCGCCGGACATTAGTACTGCCTCCGTGGCCGAGCGCTGGTACTGCAGCTTCAGCTTCTCCATGAAGGTCTCCCCCCTGACCCTAGTATCCTCCTAATCCATGAG
>JAODKN010000041.1:35034149-35046722 GCA_026774425.1 Petrocephalus zakoni | reverse complement strand
ATTGCGTTAAAAGTTTTAATCAGATTAATCATGATGATGGATTAATCCACGTTAACGCGTTAATTTTGACAGCCCTAGTTATAAGTTCTCCCCAAGTGAGCTTGATGGGCCGAATGGCCTCCTCTCATTTGTATAGTTCTTATCAAATGTGAAATGCAAAATAAAATTTCACAAAAAATACAATGTTGTTTTAAACATTTCCGATAATAGAATGTAAAACAAACATAAATGATTTTAATGCAAAGCCTTTAATGCCTTTACACACAAAACACCTGTTGCACTTTTGGCAATGAGCACTGTACGCATCGATTCTAGTGAAAAATTCTTTTATCTGTATAAGCTTACACGTCTAAACTTAATTCTTACTCTAGTTAGAATGATAAGTTTTATTAATAAGAATTGTATTTTTACTAGAAAGAATTCATATTACAGAGCTCTACAATTCAGTTTGTACTAGTTATATATTTGACTTCCATTATATTTTCACCTCACATATCCTAAATTCAAATTTCACTAGTAAAAAGTCATATTGTAGGGCTCTGTAATTCAATTCTTACTCCTATTGTAGATATCTGTAAATACATTTTGACTAGTAAGAATTCCAGGCCCACATATCCATAATTGAGTAGCTACTAATAAAAATTTCATTGCAGATCTCTACAATTACATTTTAGAGATCTGAAAGTTACATATCCAAAATGTAGAGTTCAGTAATGAAATTTTTACTAGTAACAACTCAATTATGGATATGTGGGCCTAGAATCCTAATACATAAATAAGATTTTTCCAGAACTGAAAGCAATACCATTAACGTCAGAGCTTATCAATACCCCGGTCTTTAAAAATTTAGCCCCGGGGCCCATTTAGTGCCGGGTTTCGGTACCCATCCCAACACAAGAGCGTACAAATCACATGCTCACAGTCCTGAGGGCTGCAGTCGGCTCCCCGTAGTTGCTTACCTGTTTTCAGGCAAGGCCTCTGTGAAGCACCGGACCACAATCGTCGACACGGTATCCTCAGAACTGAGGGAAAAAACCACACACAGCATCCAGTCTGTCTGTCTTTCAGGCTCCACCACACAGTTTTTTCATCATATTTAAATATAACTCGACGCTTGTACACATAGCTATCATATACAAACTCATACCTTTTTAAGTTTTCAGAAATTCCTTCCAGCAAATAAATTGTGTCCTGAAACAATTTAGGTGACAGAGTTACTTCATCTGGTGTGGGGAAAACAGTGGAAAATCTCCGCACCTGTATCAGGATTGGTACACTGAAGGTGAGCACGGTGAGTCAGTGGATATCACTTTTGCCTCAAAGCTCGGGGTTGTGGGTTCCTTATGCTGTCAGACACCAAAACATTTCTTCTCCATATGTGGGATGTAGCACACTATGACCCACAGTACACTAGGAGGGGCACTACATAATGTAATATTAAATTAAAGCTTAGGAATCAGGTGTGCTGAACCACGGACGATCACATGGTACTGTCTGTGCTCCGAGTGATGAGTTTGAGATAGACTTACCATGCTGATACCCATTTGGACTAGGGCTGAAGTCCCAGAGACCTCCAGGGAATACAAGACCACCATTGATGGCAGAGAGTACACCAACAGGCTCCTCATCTAAATCAATCAGCATGCCAGGGTTAACAAAATCTTCATTGTCTGCCCTGGCCATTTATAAAATTTGGCCAGTATGTGTGTGGACATTTTTTAATGCTTTGAAAGAACCAGAACTTACCAAATTACTGTGGTGCATGGTCAAAGCGATAAGTTTCATATTGGTGCCATCTTGCCTAATAATGGAGGGAAAGCACGTTATAAGTATTTCAACATGACCCGAGAAAAACAAAACTGGACATTAAAAACGGCTGACCAGGTTCATACATAGACGACGATGCTGCTGACGATTCTGCCTCAGCTGTGACCAAGAAGTCAAGGAAGGGCTGCTCTGGCCAGCACCACACCATCACAAGGAAATTCACATCCCAGGTGCTCAGAATGTTCTAAATGAAGTATCCATGGAAACAGACAGATGCATCTTTACAGCAGCACATCTGAGCATGCCTCTGCACGTGTCACCGTATGTGACGACACTTTTATATATATATATATATATATACACACACACACACACACACACATATAAATCCAGCCTATTCGCCTCCCTGTAATGTATGGGAAAAACCTGACTATCATGCCGGCACCTTTGCACAGTAATTTCAAAAACAAAAAAAACAACAACCAAAGCAGCCAGTGCGCGTGTCCTTTAGGTCAGGGATGGGCGACATGGCAACACGTGGGCTGCACCCGACCCCCTCCACTGTGCACAAATATTAAAGGGATGTTTTACAAATGCACAAATGAATAAAACACTTTGAAGTAGAAAATACTAGCACATAACTAGCCTAACCACTAGGGGGAGCTGGAAACAGTTAGCAGGAGAAATGTTAGCACCCCAGCGCTGAGCCGAATGTCCAGTTGAAACATTCATGATGAATTCTTGTTATTTTTTAAGCTGACTGCAATCCAATAATTACTGTCAAATGTCCATGTCCGTTTACATCGCTTCTCTCCATTTTCCATTGTGCATTGTATTATTCGCGTTTGTAAATCTCTTGGTTAGATGTAATCTTAAGCGGCACTATGGTAGCAAAATTAGCTATTGTCAAAGCCAACTTAGACATCTTGTGTACTTTTGCATAGATCATGTGCGCTTATTCTCTCACGTGCATTTTACATTATACCGCAATATACAGTCCTTTGGTAGTATTTAAAAAAAACCATGTTGATTTCTTCTTAATGTACGGGCCTATGGGTGTCTATGTAACAGTTATTTTTTTGGCCCAAATGAATACTAAAGTTGCCCATCCCTGCTATAAGTGGATTTGTTCATTGTTCAGTATAATTCTTAAAAATCGTTAGCTGGAAATGACCATCATAACCAATTCTGCAGGGGTGGGTGGGATGAAGCTCACCTCCTCATCGAGAACATACATCAGATTGTCCAGGACCTGAATCTTCCTCACTCCTGCCACACAAACAAGAGGGGTTTCAAGCATGTCAAACTAGCCTGAAACATGACCAATGACAATGACCTGCATTTTCCTTAAAATCTTAACATACCTGCTTAGCCTCTCAGCATTGTTGCTTTTTTAAATGATTTTTATTATTAAATAAAAAGACAGAAAATCACAATTTTACAACATTACAATTTCCCATAGAATGGCCATCAGGGCTACCTGGAACTAAACTGGAGTCCATGACATGGCAGACAGACATTGTGCACTGAGCAGAACCCATCTTCCACTGGGACAGCACCTTTTCCCCAGCACCCTGGGTTTACACAACATAAAAATTGTCCTTTAGTTATCTTTTTAACCATATAATGAACAAACGACATTCTGTCAAAAGCATACATCCATGACCCTGTGTGACAAATCAATTTCCTTGGGTAAATAAGACAATTCTAAGACACTGAAAAAAGCGCAGATAGAGTCCGAAATGTACAAGTCCACAGACCATTTATCTGAATATGGGGTAAACACTGCTGTCCAATAATGAGTTTTAAGGTCAGAATAATTATCAATCATTATGAGTAAAAACAGCCATCATTACATTTTCAGTTCTGATCATACCCCAAAAATGATTTGGTTGGCATCAGAGGTCACAGCCACAAAGCAGCCTCTGCTGTGGATCTCCTTTGTGCTGAAGAACTCCGTCTTTATAAGTGACTGCAGCTGGCAGAAGTGAGAAATGAAATGTCAGAACACCACCGTATTATAATCCTTATAATCTCAAGTCGACTTCAGAAACCAGGAAAGCGGAGATACCTTTTTTAATGCCCCAATGTCCATTTCGTCAATCGCTGGAATTAAACAGAATTGTTTATCTGAACACAAAATGTTTCTTTATGCACCGGGATCATTTAACAAAAAAGAGACATGCATACATCTACACACAGACAGACAGACACACATACATCTACACACACATACATGCATGCATACATCTACACACACACACACACACACACATACATCTACACACACACACACACATACATGCATGCATACATCTACACACACACAGAGACATGCATACCTTTTTCGATGTTTTCCAGCTCAAGCTTGGAGACATAAAAGAATCCATCCGACAAAATGAGGAACAGGTGGTACGACCCTACACAGTGGAAGAAGCAAGGAGCAGCATCCAGTGTGACTTACTGCAGTTATACTGGGGTGTGTTTCCCAAAAGCTTCTTAACACTAAGTGCTTTCTCTCGTACTTAGGATCATTTGCTAAGTAGTGAGTGTTTCTGCAAACCCTTTGCACAAGTACCTCATAATCCTGTTTGTAAGTTAACAAGCAATCCAACCCAGTCATTTTTCCCCACAACATTTCTTATTTGATCTTCTGCCTGCTATTCTGCCACAGACACAGAGGTCGCCGGAAATCACTCAGGAAACACACGGACTCTCTAGGGGCAACGTGCAAACAGCACTGATGATGGTGATATTACATATGAATATAAGTTTATAATGTAGGCACAAATAGGGCTAGATTATAAATGAATAAAGTATATGTAATAACTACTGCACATTTTACATATGATGGTATGAAATTTTTTATAAAATTCTACAGAATGCAAATGTCATTTCCTAAATAACTCAAATTACACATTTCACAATAAAGTAAAACTTTTCACATGGATGCATTTCCAAGTTACAGTTTTCACTGGTGGGAAGGTTTTGCAGGTGGACAAACTGCTTGGACCCACCATGGGCGGTGCCCCACAGTAAAATTTACCCCCCTCCCCAGCCAATTTTACCAAATGCCCCCTTTGATAACAGATGATCATGCAAAATTTGCATCCATTTGCAGAAAACCCACTCTCCTCAGGTTGGCAAACTTTTACGCGGAGGACCTCCATGGCTGCGAGACCCCCCCCGCTCCCCGCCTCAGGCAGACAGTAATGTCAAGCAAGAAATTTACACAGACATTGTGGCAAACTGGCCCGGGACACGATGCTTATATCTAGCCCAGCTGTGGAGTGTCAGATAGCGAAGCAGGGTGCTAGTGGCTAGTTACGGGGCGACAGCAGTCATCTTCTATGCAAATGTCTCCCGACTCCAGTGTTGAATCCCTAAACTACGGCTGAGAGGTATAAGACCACACACACCAGTGTAGAGCATGCACGGGGATGTGGAAGAGGAGATCCCGGGGCCTGCACAAGTCCTCGGGAGGTGTAAGATTTTACCGTGAATGACGCTGGGCTGGTATTGGGAGTGCTATGCTATGTTTTAACACTTTAAAAGGTTTTTGGTTGCAATTGTGTGTGCTTTGGAGTGTTTCGGTTGATTTATTTCAATTAATCTTTATATATTACCTTTCACAACAGAGCTGAACCCAAGGTGCTTTACAGAGAAGTGATGTGATACGTTCCTGTATTACTTACACAAAATTCACTTTTCATTAATGTTATTTTTTTGCACATACGTCATATTAAATCTGACATATTTCATCACTATACGTGGGATCTATGTTGCTGTTGTCCACAGTCCGCTTTTCTCACGTGGAAGCTGGAGAGGTGCCAACAAAGACCTTAAAGGCGGGTTAAACCTGAGAATAATGAATGGGCTTGCGAAGCACCGGCAAGTCTCACTCGTTCTCTGCCGGCGTCGTTCGGTACTCGCCAAGCCCGATGGCCATCGGGACAGGCACCCCAATGACAACGAGGACATCTCACCTGAAGTAACGGCATCTTCCTTCAAGATAAGGTTTCTGAACGTCCTTTCTTCTGAGGGTCCTTTCTGGAGCACAGCCTTCCAGAAACGAGCAATCGTAAGCCCACGACATGGAAACCACCGCACGGTATGAAGGACAGCACTGTACACTAAACAAAAACATGCATTTCTAATGTGACCGTGCGACGAATACGCAGCACATCCTGCTCACTTTGGTAAACACGGTCCTCTTCTGGGGTACATATATCAGATGGAGTTTTCCACTCCTCTCCCCGACGAGCAAGAACTGGGCCGCCTGGCAAACGCCCACCACATCCACGTCGGTGGCTGAAATAACGTGACAGTCAGCTGGGGGGGCAGACAGCGGGGATGCTACCGGAACCACGGGAGCCGAAGGACGTACCGAAGCTGAGGTGCAGCAGGACGGACTGAAAGCCCTGCTGGAAGAGGAGCACGGTGGCATCGGCCGCCAGCACGGTGCAGCTCGGGCTGGTGCAGGCGTACAGCGCCGGCCGCCGCGGGCTCTGGCGGCGGAGACTCCGCGTTAGGTGCCAGCCTCATTGCCGATACAACCATTTACAGAAAAGGGGCAAAGAAAACTGCAAACAGCTTAATGGCGAGCAGGGACGCCTGTAAACGGGCTGACGGGGACGGACCGCAATGCCCGAGGGGAGCCCGGCGCACTCACCCTTTCGGCGCGGGAAAGCTTGGCCAGAGTGTCCACTTGGTACAGGGCGCTGCCGCATTCCCGGCTCGGGTCGACGGCCAGGCGCACCGTGCCGGTGTCGTCGCTGGTCAGCAGCTCCACGTCGTTCCACATCGCGACCGCGGGCTCTCAGAAGACGGGCATCGGCGCTGCGCTACTCAAAATTTGGCGCCAGGACGCGGGGATAGTGCTTCCGGGTGTGGCCGCGAATCGCCGGGTTCCGTGTGGGCGGGGCGAGAGCATGGACACGCCCCCTGTGGAAGCTGATTGGTTTATTGTCAGACGATTACGGAAGTAAGAGAAACTACGGAAGACGAAGAAATCTGGAGTTCTTTTTGCTTTCTTGAACCCTGGAATTTAGGACATGGAGATGTGCTGGGGTACTGGACTCAGATTTCAGATCGTGATGGGCTTAGGTTTCCTGTAAATGTGTCTTGCTCCATTTCAGTGACAGAGGGTCCAAAGGCAATGCACTCCCAACTCCGAGTCCGGGCCTGGTGCCATGGGGAGACAGCTGGGGAAGCGGTCCTAGGACAAGGGACCCAGGAAAGGGCCCAGGTGGGAGGGTTTCCTCCTTATGGGGGCTTGGCTGAAGTGATATTGTCCCGGGCCCGAGAATTCTACGAGGTGTGCTGCCCAGTGTCACTATTTCACTGAAACACTGGGTCTGAGACTTTGATAACATGATGTACAGTCATCACCTAACACAGAGAAAGCAATGTTGACCAGCAATACTAGGGTTAGTCTGGCTCAACTTAACAAATATTTGGTACCGCCCACACTCAGCCATCTCAGAATTGCACCATGTTGTGGCTTTTTGTTTGCAACTGGGCCAATATGAGAAATCCAAGATTTGTCTGGCGTAGCTAGTGTAATTTAGGAGTTACACTGGCTTGAACCTCAATGAGATTTTCCCTTCGTAAGCAATAATGCCTGGTCAGTCTTTTTCCAATTGCCTGTATCTGTACAATGGTAACAAAAAATGTGGATATACCAGTATCCAACACACTTAAATCAGAAAACACCATTCTGTTTTTTAATATGTTGTAAAGGGAAGCTTTGTTTTTCAAAATGTCTTTATTATAAACCGCACAGCATGTGCTGCAGCGGTCATCCCCCATAGGGAAACTGCCAGTTAGAAACCTTTAACCTGGGTAGATAATGCATTGTTTGACAGTGGATCTTAATGAAAGAGTGCCAGATGCAGAGTTCATTAAATTGAAAAAAATGTAGGGAAATATCTTCAAATAATAGCAATAATAGTGAGAAATCAAAAAGCAGCATACAACTCAGATTCAGAAATTTTATTTAAAAGAACAGTTTAATTTCAGAACCAATGGCCATGTGACCAAAACAATTAGAATTATTACCATTTTCTTAGTAAACTGAAATGCTGAAAACACTATTGGAACATTCGACTTCGCATGCACGGTGCCCTCTGCAGGATGCTGTCGAAACAGCATCCCACATTTAAGGTGGCCCGGATTCTGCGAATGAGAAGCCAACTTCAGCCGAGTTACAAACCGCTAGCTCAAGAGAGTGACTGTGTGCCCATACGTTACACAGACGGCAGTTTTTGGTGCAGTTCGGATCTTACCACATCACTTGCCACGTTGGAATCCGTCTCTCTATGTTTGGCAAAACCCGAAAGCCAGCTTAGCGTGATTAGGACGCGTGGGTTTTGTGTGTTGCCACCCGTCTCAACCTTCTTCGGTTTTACTCTCACATACCCGTCTCAGATATTTCCATCGATGTCTGCAGAAACTCTCATCTTTGCCCAGTTTTTCGGCGATTTTCTTCTGTGAATTCATACACCGGAATGCGTCTCTATACTCATTCAGTGACGAGTTATATATGTATGGGTACCTCCGCACCTCCTCGCTTAGCGGCTCATCTAAGGCCCCCATAACATCTCCTCTTCGCCTCTTCCTTCGCTTACCTCTGCTCTGCGCTTCCACCTACCAGAAGCACCGCAAAACCACGGCGCTGCGCGAATCCCGGGATTCCGCCGCGCGCGCCGCGTCCGCGCGTACGCCCCCGATGACGTCACGCGTCACGTGCGCCGCGCGCCCAGGATGCTCCGCGAGCCCCTCCGCGGTCACTGCGGAGAGTAGGGGAGGTTCCGGCGACTCAGCGGCGGGACGTAGTCTTAAATCAAGCAGCTTACTGTAATATAATAGTTATAACATGGCGGTAAGTGGCTACGGAGCGCCCGAACAAGGAAAAGGGGGATTAATATGGGCGTAAAGACGTGGCGAAAATTGCTATGGATAAACACATCGTGACAAGATGGCGTCTCGGCAGCCATGTCGAGACCTCGCTGTTGAGATGTTACGAATTTAATCACAAATTCGCCTTCAGTGTTGAGGATGATTTTTAGGCACAGGCTTCAGTTACGGCAGGTCCATACTTCCTACTCATTGTAGAGTTAGGTTATGATATTACTTCCAATGCAGCCGGTGTCGGATTTTTTAGTATTCGTCTATCAATAGTGTATAGCTGCTCGATTAAGCAGCTCGTTTGAGATGTTTGCGGTCTTGGTAGTTAGGTTATCGATACTAGGATCACGATTAGTTTATGCGTCGCATTTTTTTCTGTGGTATTCATATATCTATAAAAATAACCTATTATGCAGTCATCAATGTTTACATTGATCTAGTCGGAATTATCACGTTGTCCTGCGAGGTCAATTGTTAGAAGAATAGAAAAATAATACGAATATAATTTCCAGTAGGATAGGTTAATATCATGTATTAATTTTAAAGTATGGAGTAATATAATGGTTGAAAGCTGTAGTTATTGACGAAATCATTGCTATAACGAGTAGGAAATCGTACGATCAGTGCTTTTAAAACTCCATGCCAGCACACTAGGTTTAAATGGCACAGTTAAATTTATGTATAATTTATAGAGCGATGGGAACGGGTAACTCCTTGGCCAGTCCGAGTCTCGAGTTAAAACATTTCAAGTCTGAGTAAACTGTCACGTCATGTGCCCTCAAGTCCAAGTCTTTCCGTCATTTTTGATGTTGAATCAAGTCATCAAATTTGTGACTCAAGTCGAGTTGTGAGTCATGTAACCTGAGTCCCTTCCTGTGTCAGTTTTTTTTACCTTTAGTGATTAAGACTTGTTGCAGAAAAACCTGCTACCCTACGTTGTAGGATGAGGTCTTGGGGATTCCTGAGAGAGGTTGGAAAGAGTCTCCACTCTGGCACAGTTGTCCTCACATTGTTTTTACGCATGTGTATAAGCAGGAAGTGATCCATCTTTCCAACGAACGGTCTCAGGAGACCTTGTATTTAGCCAAGTGAAAATTAAATTTTTTGATGGCACCTTTCACAACAGTTGCCCCAAGGCACTTTACATCGGTGTTTGTATAATACAATGTCATTAAGTTAAGACTGAATAATACAAGGGAAAGGGGAAATGAGGACAGCAGAGAATTAATATATGCTGAAATTGTAAAATTTATCTTGATGGTATCCATAGGGGGGAACTATAACCTCAAGTCTTTTCTAGTTATAGGGGCTAAGTCAGGTCCAAGTCTTATCATCATCCCTTAAGTCCAAGTCGAGTCTTTCCATCAGTTTTGCTAAGTTGAGTCACAAATCATTAAAATTTGTGGCTTTATTCAGAGTTGAGTTTGTTTTGGCTGATGGTCTGTGATTGTGTGTATGTGTGTCCAGGCCAGCGACGTCAATGTAGACGCGCTGCTGCCGAAGAGGTCACCGCCGGAGCATGACCGGAGGAAGCAGAGCATGGATTCTTCTAAATCACCCCGAAGCGCCAAGCAGCATCGTTCCAGGTCAAGATCACATTCAAGAGACCGAAAACGAAAATCGAGTAAGTTGCACTGAAGTTAAATCAGGCCGCGTAAAGCTTTATGCTTTGGGATTGTGCACTTTGAAGTTCATGTCCCAAGAAAAAGCTGTTTGTAATTTATTTGGAAAAGGTTACTTTGATAACTGAAACTTTTTGCCTTGGGGCCTTGTATCTGTAAACTGGAAGAGCTCAGCATGACATCAGTAAAAGTTATTTGTAGCAAAAGTTTTCCTTATTGGTCCTGCTAGTTGAGTACAACTGTAAACTTATTTGTCATTTGAAATGTATGGAATGAACTGCTACTGTTTCAAGTCCATCTGTTTCTCTGTCTCTAGCTGACAAGAGGCACAAGCAGAGCCGCAGCCGGAGCAAAGAGGTAACTAGTCTTAGACAATCGCTCTCGGTTAGGGCTAAGCTCTGTGAACATAGCTATTTGCCCTTTATGTATTTGTAGTTGATGGTAAGTACGGAAACATAAAAAATTGCAATTGCATACTGGGTTATAAAAAGAAGCATGGTTGTCAATAAATGACATGAAAAGGGTAAATGTTTACCCCCCTCCCCCACTAAGAAGTGTCATTTTTGAAATACCTATTTCAAGTAGCGTTAAATCGGTATTAGAATAAATATGCTTGTCTAGGAGCGTTTTCCTTTTTTTGTTAACTCCTTTGTGTAGATCACATGATAACATTTCTATAATAAATCATACTCAGCGTGCTAATGCACGAAGAGACACTCTGAACTGAAGACCCTGCTGACAGATAGCAAAATTATATGCCTACTTCCTGGAAAGGTAACTATCATATTTCCCTTGTTAGAAAACAGATTTTTTTTTTTGCATTTCGGTTAAGCAGCTTTCCTGATTATTTCACTTTTATTTGAATCCCAACCCAAGAGCTGCTGGGTTTCTCTGAATGGTGCCCCAGTCCAGTACAGCATTCTGCAAGATGCAGTGACACCTCTGTACGTGTTGCACAAAACCTTGGTGAAAGGAGTATTAACTGATCTGTGCTGTCGCTTGAAAAGGAGCAAAATGCATTAATATAAGCACGGGAGTACTCCAGAAACACATGGAAAGATAGGGGAAAGGGAGTAGCATTCATACGCAAGATTTATTAGCGTCTAACAGGGGCCAACAGTTTTCCCACACTGAATCTTACATGGAGTCTTAGGAGAAGCTGACAGGGGTGTGGTTTTGTTTCAAGCATTTTGTCATTCAAACTTGACTGTACACTCTTGGTATGGGGTGAGGTGAAAACTATTTTGTTTATTTCAACATAGAGTGAAGCAGTGACCACCTGATTACAGACACAGAGGCCTAGCCTGCTGAGCCACACGCAACCCCCCAAATAGTATAAAAAATGATCTTTATAATTTGAGCCCAGTTGTGTTGTTTGAAAATAGTCATATGACAGGTTTGCCTTTTTGACTTCTGCAAGGAACTCCAAACAAAACTTGTCGCAAGGACTGTGTGTTGCACGTCAGTCATGATTTCATGAGTTATGGGGTTTGGGGTTTGTGATTTTTGAACAATGACCTTCTCTACATGTCTTGGCAGGCATTTTAGAACTCATACTAACTCTCTTTGTTGCACTATTTTCCTGAAAGAACCACCTTCTTCTTAAAACAGGCTCGAAGGCGGGAGGGTGACAGAACCTCAAAATCGCACAAGTCTGAGGAGCCACATGAGCGTGAGCAGTCCGAGAAAGGCCGGGAGAGGCTGGTGGCTGAGAACGGAGAAGATCGGCACAGGCGGAAGGATGGCAAGACATCGCGGGCTAGGAGTCACTCCAGATCACGCTCACGTGACAGGTAAGCTCAGCTTTTGGGGTTATCGAGCACAGATGTCTATGTGTAAGGCCATGCTCAGGTGTAGCTGCTTATTCCGCATGCAGCGTCGCTGACTCTGCCGGCCTCTGGCGATTTATAGGCGGCATCGCAGCAGGAGTCGAGACAAGCGGAGGTCAAACTCCCGGAGCAGGGACAGGCGCTCAAGGAGCCGGGACAGGAAGCGGCGTGCCAGGTCTCGCTCGAGGTCGAGGAGCAAACACCGGCACCGGAGCAGGAGTCGCAGCAAGAGCAGGTAGCCTGTCAGCGGCTATGGGTGTCCGCCCCACCGTGTGTGTCCCGTGAAAATGGCTGATATGGGCGCTCTCTTCAAGAGAAAGGAAGAAAAGGACCGAGAAACAGCGCAGGAAGACACGCAGCAGGTCACTAAGTCCTCTGGCATTCCGGGGTAGGAACACTGCCATGGACGCACAGGAAGCCTTGGCCAGAAGGTACTGCTGCTCTTC
>JAODKN010000041.1:35008840-35034049 GCA_026774425.1 Petrocephalus zakoni | reverse complement strand
AGTCCTCTGGCATTCCGGGGTAGGAACACTGCCATGGACGCACAGGAAGCCTTGGCCAGAAGGTACTGCTGCTCTTCTGCTGTCATAATGGCAATACGATTCCTCTTGGGTGGTAACAGCAACGCATCTCCTTTGTTTCCCTTAGATTGGAAAGAGCAAAGAAGCTTCAAGAACAGAAAGAGAAGGAAATGCTGGAGAAACAGCAGCAGCAGCAGCAGGAAATGGTTGCAGGTTAGGACCCTTTCCATCAGTGAGCTCTACAGGGCATGGTCAAATTCCCTTTAAGCTCGTTGAACGCGTGCAACAAGTTGTTCCCTCTCATTTCCTTTGGTCCAGTAGCTACCGCCCCCCTATTGTGCGATCCGGTTGCTGCAGCTACCAGCAGCTCAGTCCTGAATGTGGCGGCACTTCTGGCTTCGGGGACACAGGTCACACCTCAGATTGCCATGGCGGCGCAGATGGCGGCCTTGCAGGCCAAGACCTTGGCGGAGACGGGCATCGCTGTCCCCAGTTATTACAACCCATCCGCTGTTAACCCTGTGAAGTTCGCAGAGCAGGAAAAGAAGAGGAAGATGCTTTGGCAGGGCAAGAAGGAAGGGGTAAGGACATCCTACCCTCTCTAAAGGGAGTTCCCAAATATCACTCCTCCGGATTTGCAAACTTTATATTTGAGGTTTTGATTGGTTGGCGATGAATAGTTAAACAGGAATGTTTTTTGGGGCTTGCTGAAAGATCAGACACCCGCAAATGATGCATAACGCCTTGTTCACACCAGACGACTTGTAAAGTCATTAGATTGCAGTACTGTTCACATGACACAACTTGTTTTGTAATCAAGAGTCTTGAAGTTGTTGTGGCTAAGACTACATGACTGATCAGCGACAGGGAGTGACACTACAGTAATATTTCTTTAGAAATTTGTAATAATTGTATTAATTCAGGCTAGCAGAGTGTTATGGGGTGAGTTTAGAGCCACTTAGTATTTGCATATTTTCACTTCCGTGAAGGGGTTACTGTATGTTTTTAAGCTGAATATTGTGGAGTGTTTCACATAGATGAAACATGCTAACTTAGATAGTGTGAATGGGCTCGGCCTGAAGACTAACAGACTTGCTATACGTTCTTTAAGGACAAGTCCCAGACTGCTGAGCTGTGGGAGAAGCTGAACTTCGGAAACAAGGACCAAAATGTCAAATTCCGCAAGCTGATGGGCATTAAGGTAAGTTACCGGGTCACACACTGCCTGTGGTGGAGGCATTTCTTCTGTCTAGTGTGAATAGTAACCTACTGGAAGCCACCCTCCTGTAATACCTTATTAATGTTATCATTTTTATTGTTACCTGTTACTAATATACAAAATATTACGAGAAATCCATAATAGAGTAAGTTAGGCTACAGTAAGGACAGGAGTAAAGACCCATCACAAGGCCGCTGCCTTGCATGTTTTATGGATGCCTGGTTTGCGTCCGATCATCAGTGTTCAATATCTTTTTCCCAGGGCGAGGAGGAAGGCGGTGACCCTGGCCTGCTCAATGACGAAGGCTTGAAGACTCTCCAGCAGCAGGAGGAGATGTTCCGAAACCTGGACGTTCAGTATGAAATGGCCAGGTCACAAACCCACACGCAGAGAGGAATGGGCCTTGGCTTCTCTTCCTCCTTTTCATCAAGGGGGATGGACACCCTGTGATACTCTCCTCCCTGACCTGTACTTAGTTCCTTGGTATTGCTGGGAATTGTCAACGCGTCGTTGTGGGTAAAGTTATCATTTATTTTGGGGTGGAAAGCTAGTGCACTAGCTTGCATGGATGTTGTATTTGACCATAATTCAAGGGAGGGGGGAAAAAAAGTCACCCGAACATTCATATGTAAATAATAAAATGCTGATTTAGTTCAGCAGTTGAAATCTTTTTAAAAAATATGCAATGGTTTAATGTGACAATATGACAGCCTGGAGTGCAGAAGTAAGATACTGCTTTTTTGTACTAAAATTGTATATATATTTTCATTTGAAACATGTAGATGTCAAAGATCAGTACCATTTCATATGGGGAAGGAGGTATGTTTGAGGTACGTAGCGTTTGATCAGAAAGCCTTTACTAGTTTTATTGTTCAATTTCCTTGTAAACCATAGAGGGAGTAGTATCCCTGGTGTTGGTTCAGTATGTCAGTGCAGACATCAGCAATCCTTCATATAAAAATTGTCCCCTCAATAAAAAAAAAAATTGAAACTTGTTCTGCTGTTTAATGTGCAAAACCCTTTTGAGAGATTTATAATACCTCAACAGTTGCAGCAGCATGAATTGCTTAATACAATCCAACTCAATGCAAGTAAAAGCACGAAATTAAGTTTATGGTATGCAGACCTAAATTAATAATGGTCTGTGCATTGTGAGCCTCTGTACCAGTAGGGCCAGTCGTGGTATTTTCTCTGACACAAAATAAAAAGCAGCTTAAAACAAACATCTTTTTGGGTATTTTGCACAGAAGCACTCAAATGCCTACTGCTAACATTCCCTTATAAACTAACAAAACCTTCACTCTGTCCATACCCAAAAACAAAACTGCAAATCTTCAGTAAAGATGGAAATTTTCATCCCCAGGCTGTTGATAATTGTGCTTTAATTGGTTTGGCAACAATTGTGCTTAAGTCTGTACCGATAACTTATCAAAATTGTCCATCACACCTTAAATGTTGTACATTAGTCTATTTGCATATCAAACTAGAGTAGAGGACATGGGCCACGCCGGTGATAAGATTGTGGTTTGCAAACTCCAGGATTAGGAGCAGAATGGGGTACTCGCTTTGCCGCTTCCAGACGGCAGAGGTCTCACTCAGACCCATCCAGTTCAAAAGCAGCACGCGCATGGCCTCGGGAAACAACTCTGCCACCAGCTCCTCAGCGGCTGGCAGATCCGTGATGTGGTCGATGTGCAGCATCTTAAATCTCTCCACTTGCTGGCTGATGCAACCATTTGCGGCATGGAAACGGTGGCCCAGCCAGCCGGCAATGGTGTAGAGTAGAGGGCTGCAGTATACAGAGTCTGGGTCTGTAGCTCCCTGTCCCTGCAACTCTAGGAGCCCCAGTACAAGGTCTGACAGTCCCCTCTCATCTAACCCATTCCTCATACACTGCTCCATGTGCTCCAATAAGAGTGAGATGGTCTCTTGTTTCTCCCTCTCTACCTCCCCCATCAAGCCCTCCATGATAACCAATAAGCTTTGGATTTTCTGGTAAATGCTGTTATGCCAGCCGGGGGAGGTCACGTGTGCAGGACGGCAGTAGTCATGGTCGGGTGCTGAGGTCCCTCTTAGAGGACTCTCTTCCTCCTGGTGGGCTGTGCTGCCACCTTCCAGTAACTGAGGGGAATGTACCTCTACTTCTGAGGCATTTGAGCAGCTCAACTTTAGCTGCAGCTCTCTGTCATGGATCTTAACAACAACTTCTGGACTTGGAGGATCCAGCTGCACGCTCAGATCATAGTACATGTTCAGCGGACCATCATTCATTCGTGACTTCCACAGCTCCTGCAAAACAGACATCATATAACTTTCTTCATGATCAGTTACACTTGCAAAGCAATTAGAAACTAGTAATGAAACAAAATTTGTGAAATAATGTGCTCAACGTTTTCATGTTTGACACTAACAGTTAAAACTATACTGTATACTATATACTTTGGTATAATCCCAACTCAGGAATTAATACTTTGTTCACAAGATTTACATAAATTAGTAAAGTCAGCTGGGGACAGTGATCATCTCTACAGAATCTACAAAACTTTATTTCCAGTACTTCCATATCCACTGTTCCATCTAGTTTGCCCCTATAACTTGTCAAAACTACTTCAAACTGTTGGCATTCATGCCCAATACACAAAACATCCTGTCAAACCCCAAAACATGAAGTCACTGCTGATCTACGTCTGGTAATAACCCCATTTACTGAAAGGTGGTTGAGAAATAGTGCTCTCTCCTTGCCATAAATTTCCAGAGCTTAGTTTTTTAAAGACAGTTTCAACTAGATTCTGCATTTAACCAAATACTGGTTAACCAATTACTCCAGAATTGAACTGGTATTTCTTAATAGCCTGAATTTATCAACTATCCAATATCAGACTTTCATTAGTCTATAGCCACACTACCCTAAAATATCAGTACTGGCCCTTGAAAATCCCTATCAGTTGACCACTAGTGTAAGCATGGAATATGTACCTGAAATGTCTCCAAGACTGTCAGCTGCTCATGCTGGCTGTAGAGCTCAAATGCCACACGCAAAACGCCCTGGATGCTGTAAAACCAAAGACTGTTGTTTCCAGTGGGCAGTCTCAAGCCATGTAATCGGAACCCTGCAAAAGACAAGGATTTTGGTTACAGCTACTGTCAGATGGTAGTTTCTTCTGTTTTTTTTTTAATCTTTTGAAATTTATTTTGACCAAAACCTTGTGTTTTTACCGGAAGAAAATACAAGTTTGGTTGCCAGCCCTTTCTTAGCAAACTTTGCATGGTATCTAGGATGATTCTCAGTTCGGATATTAGTTTTTGTGAACAAGTCTGCACCAAGAAACAGGGGAAGCATCGGTTCCTGCAAGAAACAAAGACAAATGTTTTTGTTCATTACAACAGATTGTTCATTTAGCCGTGTAGTATAACAAATGTTCTAATATCGGTAATTTCAAGTCAGAGAAAACTACAACCGCAGCACTACGAAATCCAACCTGGTCAGAGCAGGCATCAAGCATTAATTTTCCATTTCTACACAATTCAACTAAAGTACTGCATACAACAATCAGCCTCAAACGTAAATACTATACTACCATGCTCCAACTGACACCCGTCAATAAATTAACTGAAATACATCAAACGCATCAAAATGTAATGTCACCAAGAGCTGCTGGTTTTAAGTAATTCGGCTTGACTGAAGCCTACAGCGGCAGGTATGCCAGGCGTACAGGCTGGCGATAATTGTGGGGCACTGTCAGAACCTGCTCGGCAGGGCACCTGCAAAGCTGGAATATCAATGACCTAGGTATGATTCGCCAGCACACTACACGGGCTGGTCAAAGACGCGCAGCAGACCACCCTAACCTCGGCGTCGCAGCTCTGGCTGATCCTAAAGGAGCGACAGTCTGCGAGGTATAAGAAGCGGATCCCGCGGCCGCCGCCGCGCCAGCGGGGCAGCAGCACGGAGGAGATGCGCTCGGGCTCTGCCATCGTCTCAGGGGAGAAGCTCCGTACCCGGAGCGCTGCCAAGGAGCCATGTTTTATCGCCCGTGTTTGGTGGCAATACCCCCTCAGAGCAATTAATCTTCATACCTGGAGAAAAGAGGAAAGGGGATATTACGCTACAGAAATAACATACGCCAGCGTCTCCCAGTCATTAACCAACCCGGGTACCAAACACCCGTTTCTAAGGACTTTTAAAATTCATTATAAAGTTCCTGTGTACGCGCCGCTCCGGTGTGCTTCTCTTTGTCTTAGAGGCAGTCCCGCGTTCCGTACCGGAAACCCTTATGCTGACTTTGGATGTGTTTCTGTTTTGTTCATAAAGCAGAAAACCGGGCCCGGCCCGCGATGAGGTCCCGTGACTAAATTAAACTAAGTAAACAAGAGAGGAAGCGGCGGCGAGCGGAGCTGGGCGGGGGCGCTCCCAAGGGGCGCAGCGCGGCCAGGCCCAGCCCCCGCGGGCCCAGGAGGCGGGGATCCGGTCGCGCCAGTCAGCGATCGCGGCTCTTCTACCTCTGACCCCCGAACTCCGAACCGCGCACAGCCGAACATGGCGGAGCTGGATTTCGGTGACGGCGAGCTGTTCGAGCAGCTGGAGGAGGGCCCCCCGCCGCAGCCCCGAGCCTGCCCGGCGGACGAGGGCCAGGGCCCGCAGGAGCTCCGGCAGCTGCGGGAGAGGCTGGGGGAGTGTCGGGAGACCATCGACGACCTCATAGCCGAGAATATCCTTGCGTGCTGCGGAGGAGGCAGCCCCGCTGGTGGCCGTGGCCTCCGTCGCGGGATGGGGAGCCAGACCTGGCTGCCGGGGTGCGGAGCGGAGCTCTCCGCTCACCCTAACCTGCGCTCGGGGTCCGCGGGCATCCGCCAGGCGGCCCATCGGCCCCCGTTTCTATTGTCTTATGCGGGACTCGGGCTGCTGGTTTATCTGGGTAGGATGCAGGCTGCCGGGGTCGCACCGGCGCCCGAGTTCCCCTCCGTCCGCTTACGGGCGCAGTGTTTCACTTTCGTTTTCCTGCTCGGATGCCCTCGGCAGTCCTGCTCGGCGGCGCTCCGGCCGCCGCATTGTCGTCTCTTATTCGGATTTTGCAGTCGATGCCCCCCTCCCTGCATGGTGCTGGGCACGGAGACCTCCTAGATTTGCGCCGTTCTTGCATTTGAGTGGATTGCCTGACCGTTTCACTGGTATTCCTTAACACTGTATTCACATCAGGAGCTGAAGAGAAAGCTAAACGTCCTAACAAGACCAAGGTAAACAGATCTATGATGCACTTTATTAAGTAATGGAGGTTTTCTGAATCAAGGCGTTTATTGCGCTGAAGTTATGGTTTCCGCCCATTTAAAAAGAATTGGTTTCTTTTTCAGCGGGATAAATGTCGAGAATTGCAGATTAGACGGACCACTTCTCCAGATACTATTTGCAAACAATGACCTCGCAAAGTAAGTTTCTGTTTGGTAATTTCTTTTCATTTTCTTTTAATGAAAGGGGTATTAGAATTAATGTGTGTGTGTGTGTGTGTGTGTGTGTGTTTCCCCCTCAGACAATGTCGTCAGGAGATTGAAGATTACATTTTTGGTTTGATTAAGAAGCATGAGTCTCAAGGGAAAGAGGAAAAGGAGAAGGCGTCTTTTCATGTCAAACCACAGGCATGTCTTATCACTGTATTTTGATTAAGGCTTGTAGAAAAGGAGTCTTCGTTATTTCAACTTTCAGCTCTATTTTAATGCAGACATCAAGTTTTGTTCTGGAAGAAAAGGACAAAATGACCTTGGGTATCAGGAAGATCAAGGATGCTTTCACTGTGAGTTTGCAGAGTCGACCAGCTGGTTTATAGGCACAATGTAGTACTGAAACTCTTGCGGTAGTTTTGGTGCCTCTCTCACTGCATCTTAGAGATGTATTTGGTGTTTTTTTTTTTTTAGGTGGTGGGAAGTGTGCTGTACTTCACCAGCTTCTGTTTGGACAAATTGGGACAGCCGCTTCTAAATGAGAACCCTCAACTGACAGAGGGATGGGAGATTCCCAAGTATCCTCACACCTGAGGTCACTATTGGGATGGGAGGGGCACTATTTGCCTTTAGCTTTCCCTTTTAAGGGTGCTTAGCATCCCAAAGTCAGACACTTAATATTTGACGTTATCAAGCATGGGGTATGATAGCACTTACTGTAATGGCCTGATTTACCCATGGTCTTTGCGTCTGATGTAGCCTATATCATGAAGTGACCCATAAAGCATTACCCATGAACTTCCTGAATCAGCGTTGCAAAGATACCAACAGGTCTTTGGCCAGGTGATATCCTTAGATGGACAGGAGATGCAGATCAAGGAGAAAAGGTACTTCCCCTTCAACTCACCATATATTTTTATTGAATACAGTGGAGGCATCTGGAATCTAAGTTTGGCCTTTCCTTATAGACCAAAGTCATGCTGCTTCAATTGTGGTTCAGAGGACCATCAACTGAAAGACTGTACCCAGGCAAGACAGTTTTATAATTTTATGTAGTTTATTTTTTATGGCATGCTAGTAGATGCTCCATTCAGGTATTGGCTGCTTAGAGCTGGTCATCTTAGTGATTGATAGATTAGAATGATGAATGTTTGTTTTTCCCCTCCCAAAGCCAAGGGACATGAACCGCATCAATGAGAAACGGAAGGAGTTTTCACAAGGCAACAATCAGAGCAACCAGAGGTACCACGCGGAAGAGGTGGAGGAGCGTTTTGGGAAATACAAACCTGGAATTGTGAGGTCAGAACCTGGAATTTTGCCCTGTAACGCAAGCTGCACTATCTACAAATGAACATTACATATTTTACCTTTGATTATACACCAGTGAGCCAAAATATTATGACCACCCATGCGAATTAATAATGTTGACTATCTTGTAGTAAAAAGGTGCGTTGATCCCCATTTCACATAGGGTTACATAGTCTTTCGATGGTGGACAGGAGTACGAATGGGCACTTTGACTGGCCTTTGGCTGCATACACCCATATGCAACAGGGCTCAGGGCCCTTTGTTTCGTGATGCATTACTACTGTGATCATCTAAATGATCTGCCATTTGTGCCACAGTAGCCCTTCTGCTGGTTTGTGGCAGACGTGATGGCCTTCTTTCACGTCTGACATTTGAGTCCTAGCCACCCTACACCCACCTGGTAGTCTGTGGTTCTTCCCTCCTTGGACCACTCTAGGTAGGCACTGGCCATGGTTGGCTATGAGACCCGCTTGTCTGGCCATGATTAGGCCTTTTTAGAGTCGCTCGGATCTTTATCCCTGCCTGTTTCTTCGCCATTCAATATGCCAACTATGTATATCAAATGTTAGTTTATGTATAATATTTTCCACACATTGACAGGCACTGTTTTCACTAGGTAGTCAACATTATTCGCTTCACATGGGAGTGGTCGTAATGTTTTGGGTCATCAGTTTATATTTGGGTGTTGGGTCATATGAAGATTCCCAGTATATATTATAACACTGGTCAACAACTTTTTACAGTATTGTTTGCACCCAAGGATTTTGAGTGACACCATTAAACCTTGTGCTATAGCTATTTTTACAGTATATGTGCATTGTGGAAGTGACTCGTCTTAAAGGTAGAAGTGTGATTTATTATATATTTTTTCCTGCTGTACTTGGCCTCGGGAACATTCCACATAAGGGTCCAGCAGAAGTCAGTGAGCATACTAGGACCATATCTGAGAGGGAGAGAGAGCAGGATCCTGTCTCGACATGTCTGAACATGTTACAGCATGTAAACTGGCAAAACAGACTTACAGTACTTTGCACCCTTCTGTAAAGTTCTAAAAATGCTCACAGGAGGAAATATTCTACTTGAATTATACACTGTATATAATGATATATAATATAGCCTAAAAATGACGTCTCTGACAAACTATGGGTGAGAGCAAAATTCTGAGTGGAATTCTTAAATCAACCCTAAAGTATATGACACCCCTTAGTTGTTTTGTGGAAAGAAATCTTTAATCAGTGTTATGCAAAATATCTGTGTTTTAATCGTATTACAATAATTATAACAAAATTTGGCCATTTCTCAAAAAGTTTTCTGTGATCTATGATGCACTTTATTAAAATTATAAAGGAAACCAAAAACTTTTTAAACCAGTGTAATTATCAGTAATTGTATGGGTGACCTCCATGCTGATGATTTGTGGTTCCTATAAGCAGCGACACTTTGGATCCCTGTAATGTGAGGCATGGAAAGGCTTATAGGAACCTTACTGAGCTGCTGTGCTATGTGCTTGCTGGCCAGTGTGGAGCTGCTGGATGCTTTGGGTGTGGCACAGAACTGCCTGCCTCCATTTATCTACCGCATGAGGCAGCTGGGCTATCCTCCCGGGTGGCTGAAGGAAGCTGAGACGGAGAACTCTGGGCTGGCGCTTTACGACGGCAAGGGTAAGGCCTGCATTCAGGGATCGTCCGTGCCCTGCTCCCAGGGTATGTGTCATTTGTTCATGAGAGGGATTTTTTTTCTTTGACGTTTCCAGTTGCTGAATAGCATTAAGTATCCATGTTGAATGCAGCTAAGCAAGGGAAAACACTGTCATTTTCCCCCCTCATTGTGGTTTAAAAAGAAAGGGAGGTGGTTCACAAAGCTCTTCATGTGCGTTTTGCATTGGATTGGCTGAGGGAGTGTCCCTGAAGATATTTGTTATAACTGAGAGATGTGTGGTGTATTAACTTGGACCCCTCCCTGCCTTGGTGACGCTTCAGGTGATGGAGAATTAGCTGAAGATGAACATTATCAAAAGCATAAAATCTCCTATGATGTCTCCAAGCTGATTGATTTCCCCGGCTTCAACGTTTCTCTACCAGCCAATACAATTGATGTACGTATCATTGTCTCTTATGCCAATGCTGGTGACATGAATGAACCTTCTCAAGGTCTTAAATGTCTTGTACAAATACTGTAGTTTGCTGTTTCCTTAATGTTTTCAGGAATGGCGGTTCTATGGATCTATCCCAATGCAGCCAGTCCAGTTGAAACACAATTTTGCTGCGCATCTATCCAAAAGTTTTCCAGAGGTAAGGAATAAAACAAATTACCCATAAAATGCAGTGTTTTTTTGGGGTTTTTATTTTCAGTTTAATGTTCACATTATAAGTGAGATGCATTTGTTTTTTAATGCTTTGTTCAAAGCCTGGATCCAACTGCAACAAGAGATCTCACGAGACTGATTCAACCCCTCGACGTTCGAAGAAGAGACGGTCAGATGTTGACAGAGCTTCGGATATGGATGTTGACTCAGGTCAGTCTGAAGGAAGAACATCCTTCTTGTAGAAGAAACTAGGGCTGCATGATATTGGAGAATTGAAATATGACGTGAATCTTTTTGCAATATTTCTAAAGTAAATAACCATTTGTCTGCCAATAGTGAGAGGTTGGTGGTGTTGCTATGAGTTGTGCTGAGTCACTTTCTTTTGGTCAGTATAGTCTCTGTGGAATCCAAAATATGCCCATATAGCGGAAGGCTAATGTCTTTTAGCGACCTTTTTAACGCTGCGTCGTCTGTAAGTTCTAGCATAAGTTGTGTCTTAACACCAAGATGTTTCCCGAAATGTTCTTAGTTAAGTATCTTTCGTAAGACATTCTTTCGTAAGGTTGGTCTGAGCTGCTCCTAGCTGTCTCTTATCGCTGTTGCCGGCTCATACCGCTAGTGACTAACATCGGTACAGCTTCACAAGTAAACGTCACTTAACTAAAAAAAACTGATCCATATGATAAAACTATGACTTTGTGTGGTGCATAACCTCCATTAATCTGCGTTAGGTTTCATCCTTGCGCTCTGAATGCGCAGCATACTGGCCTCAGTAACGCACGGGTTCCTAATGAATGATAAGGAACCTGCCGTTGATTATGTACATTTATCTTAGAGGTTGACCGATATATCGGCCCGATTATTTGACATTGTTTAATGTATCGGCATCGGCTGATATCCGAGTGTAGTACGCCGATTTACAGACAGGCACGTCTGCGGGCAGCCCAGTTGCTGTTGAACACGTGACCCATGCTGCCGCCTATGCAGGACCCCAGCCAGAACTTTCATAAGAGTCCTGTGAGAGAATGGAACGGCTTAAATTTTGTGCACCCGGACCCAGAACACCTTAAATTTAGATTTCCTTAAAATCAAGTCGGTTGCTTAAAACCCCCTTACACGTACGTATTTGTTTTTCTCCATATCTTGGTCTTTTACATAAGCAATCCCTTAAAGTTCTCTTGGCGGTTGCACAAAAGACTAAAGTGAGGTGAATAACTTAAGGTATCTCTGACTGTACCTTAAACGCAACACGCCGTTTATGGCTGTAAATGAAGAAAATTATCATTATCTATTGATCTAGCATTATAGATTTGACTGACGGTAGATTTATAATTGCATTTATATGGCCTGCGACATGTTTATAATTCATTTTTTAATCTGGCTAACACTGGTAGGTTTCACCACCAGCAAAAAGACAGAAATATATTGGTTATTCAGTTGAATTTTCGATGCCGAAATATGTAGACTGCTTCTCTCTTTTCCCGCAGTTTTGTGTAACTTCCAAGTTGCCACTGGTGGAAATCCAGCTTTTGTTTTTATTTTATTTAGATTCGTCAGACACAAAATGTCTGTCATTGGCAGCATCATACTTAAGGTGTTTTGTGCAACCTGCCCCTGATCTTTCAAAGACCTCTATATTTACCTGGTTTGCTATGAAGTGTTGCTTTGAAAGAACGCCTGTGAAAATGTATACGGAAAAGTCCTTCATATTAACACGGCACATTGAACTCTATTTTTATGGACTTTTCTTACAGTGTAGCTTACAGGTAACGTTAAGGATGGGCATTAAAGCCATCATTGACAGAGAAGTTTTGTGCGTTTATTTAAGTGTATATAGTTTGTTTATATGTAGAGTGACCAGATATATATTATAATTCATGTCATCCCGGAAACTTTGAGCTAGGACAGGATTTGTAAACTTCCATTTCAATTAAAAGGACCTGGATTTTACTTAAGCGCTGCATTCTTGCTGTGTGCTGATTGGTCAGCCTCCTATAATCATCCGCTATTTCACATTAACATTAGTCTTTTAATCAACTGAAAACAAACCAGTCAAAGCACAAGAAGAAATTAACTATTACCCAAGCAAAGGAGTCTTTCAGGTTTAAGGTAGTTTTGTAATACCTGAAGTAGCTCAGTGTCCGGGATGACATGGATTATCTGGTCACCCTATTTATATTTAAGTTTACACTTATGTTCTAAGTCAGTGTCCAATAAATGTTAAGTTGAGAAATGTTGTGTATCCTATATTATTAGTGTGATATTTTACCATGCATATAGGGGGGAAAAGGTCCAATTATCAGCCAAAAAAAAAATCTTCTGCGTATATCGGGCTTTGGCTGACCCAGAAATATCGGCATTGACTATAGAAAAACCCATATTGGTCGACCTCTAATTTACATACAAGTCTAAAATATTATCCCCAAAAAAGTGCCCTGGAATAGTCCTTAGTAGTTAGTACTGAAGCACATAGGACATTTTCTTATGTCAGTCTTTTGGCTATTGCGCCATTGCTCGTCCCAGTATCAGTGAGACACGTGGATATTGGTGTGCGCAGGTGTTACACAACAAATAAGATGGTGTGATGCAGCAATCTGGGAAGGCAAGTTTGTGCACCAATCGGCAAAAATCATTTAAAATTTGATTAATCAGTTAATTTTGTAGTTATTTTTTTTTGGCTTCTCCCCAGTTCTGGTCAGTATAATATTTTGAGGCATTTCTGTAGTGTTATAATTATAAAAACCACATTCTGTCATCCCGCCATCAAGCAGTTGCTGTATGGTGAGAATAATCGATTTCTTGAGCCATCTCTGTCAACCAATCAGGTGTTCCGGCGCCGTGTGTGGTTGCTCATAAGTAGCTCTCCCTTAAGCAGTCACTTAAGAGATTGTTCGAGGAACATACGTAGGAAAAGAAATACTTTTCGTAAGGTATACCTTTAATCTTCGTAAGACGCTAAAAGAGTACATGCATAGCTCATGCAAAGACGGAAAAAAATGCTTTGACTGAAACCCGCCATTCAGCAAGTCTTATGAAGGACCCCTGTGTGTGTGTGTGTGTGTAATTTTGGCCATTTTGAAAGTCGCTTACCTGGTAATTGTGGGGACTTTCCGTTTTGCTACCTGTTCATATCCACCTTTAGGTTCGGAAACCCGAAGTTCCAGAAGTTCCGACAACTTCCAGTTCCAGCCACCTCTGCCTCCTGGATCACCAGGGCTGGACACCCCACCTCCCCTGCCCCGGGGTACGCCACCTGCCACGCCCACCCCACCTCCCCTGCCCCGGGGTACGCCACCTGCCACGCCCAGCAGCAGCAGCGGCTCGCCTGCCTTGCGAGGGCAGGCTGGGAGCGGCATGGAGGACCTGGCCGGGGAGGAGGATGGGCTGACGTTGGAGGAGCTGGAGGAGCAGCAGCGGCTCATCTGGGCAGCCCTGGCGAGTGCGGAATCTGCCACAAACAGTGACTCTGAGACGGCCAACGTGGAGACGCCGCTGATCAGTTCCTCCAGTGCCTCCACCCCTGCACAGATCGACCCGGAGATGGAGGAGCCAGTGGAGACAGAGAAACAGTTGACTGCTAGTGAGGGCAAAGACCCTTCCAGTCCAGCACCATCCGACGAAGTCCTTGTTTGTAACGATAAGGTAGATGAGGAAGACTGTGGTATGGAAGTGGGAAAGCCTGAGGGCCTCCCAGGAGACATTGAGATGGACCCCCCACAGCAAATGGAACCAGTCACTCCAAGAGTCGGGGAGCAGTCTGAATCGCCGGGGAAGGTGACCTCTGTCCCCCACCGGAGCAAGTTTGCGGAAGGTATCATCCCATTTGAAGACACACCGGAATATCGAGATGTCGCTGAGGCAACAGGAGTCTACCTCAGGATACGAGACTTGCTGAAGAGCTCACCTCGCAATCAAACCAGAAACAAGAAGTGAACATCCCTCCGTGGGATTTCATTGCAGAATTATATTTTTTAACTAGGCAGTTCTAAACACTTCTGCATATCCCCAGGTTGACGAGTAAAAACAGAAGTCCTATTATTTTACCGTTTTAATACTTGTTTTTCCTCTTTTCTTTAGAAATTGGAGTCTTTTGTGATGGTGTATAAAACGAGATTTTATGATACCTTTCTTCCAGAAATTGACAGGTTAATTGTTGGTGTGGTTTTGTCTTTATTATAAGAATTTACACGCAATTTTCTAGGTATTATTTAATACACATTTTAGGTGTTTACATTTTATAAAATTTGATTTCCTTGTCGCTGTTAAGTCAAAATTTTTGAGATCCTTGCAGTCCCCCCGGATGTGTGCGAATGAAACCGCTTAACTCACTATGGGAGAAAAATGCATTTCAGGTGTGTACTTTTTTTTTTCCCTTTTATGATTTGTGTTTCGTAAATTTTTAACTGGTCTCTGTATATCTTTGAGAGGCATTGCTTTTTGCCCAAGGTCTGGGACGTTGCATACGTGTTTCTTTTTTCAGTAAACTACGGGTTTTTGCAGCCTGACGACACAGCCAGCATTTATATTTATGTGTAATTTGTCCTGGTCTAGAAAAATGGGTCCCATTTAAGCTGTAATTACCTCATGCTGACACTAGGCGGTGCAGAACATTAAGAAAAATACATGAATGCATAGTGTTGTTTTTTTTTTTAATACAGAAGTTTTCGTTTTAGTGCCTTGGTCTATCGTTTTATTCCTACATGGTGTAAAAAGGGTCTCGCAACATTGTTTTTAGGTAACGTAAATGTTTGCCTTTTGGGGTTTGTAATTATCAATTAAAATTGGGAAGGGAGGGACCTGGTAACTTTTAAGCATTTACACCCCAACAACATGTTTGTTTCCATTAAAATTTTAGTGCAATATGCTGTATGATGCTATATGATCCACACCTATTTCGAGATGATGCCGTTTGTGGTGGTGCGGTTCCATATATGCTCCACCAAATCAAATGGTTTTGGTCACTAAAAATGCTGACATTAAAGGTGTCGTTTACTGGAAAGTGATATTGCCATGTTGACGGGGCACTACAGCTAGACTGCTGAAAACTCTGGAATTTCACCAGCGAGAGAAATTCAACACTTGGGAAACACATTGGCTGTTTGTCAACGGAAAGTATTAGATTGTCGGAGGGAAAGGCATGAAGGTGCCCTCAGGCAAGGTAAAACTATCTATCAATACATAACAAATCTGTTTTCTGCTAGTATTTAAAGGGTTCGGTTTTGTGAAGGCATTTTATTATAATAAAAAAACAAACACTTAAGCTGGAGGGATTTTACCCTCAAATTACACTGGGCTGGGTGTTGAGTTAGAAAATTACCTGAGTAAGGGAAGGCATGGCACATAATTTTAAAGACTGCTGCCCAGTTAAGCAGTTGTTCTCTGAGTAAGTAGCATAAAATGGAATTTTGCATTTTAGTGGTATGACTGCTTCAGAGTTGAATTCTGAAATATGAATATTAGGACTGGAGGATTAACAAAGTGTTAGTATCTCAGTCACTAAAATGTGCAGCATTGGTATATATTGTGTGACAGTATCTATATATGGATTGCTTTCCTCGCTTGTCTGCCTTGTGTTGCAAGCTCACACTGCTGGCTTGCCCGTTTCATCGAGTGTCTGGAGACAGGTATCCATGGAAACCACACGGGAACCATTTTATAATGTTGGCAGAATGCTACTTATCTATATGTTTACATGTCTAAACAAAATATTTAGATTACATTAATGTAATCTCTGTGGAATAAAT
Organism: Petrocephalus zakoni; assembly: GCA_026774425.1. Lineage (NCBI taxonomy): Eukaryota > Metazoa > Chordata > Actinopteri > Osteoglossiformes > Mormyridae > Petrocephalus > Petrocephalus zakoni. The sequence continues at coordinate 35,018,022 of JAODKN010000041.1, read as the reverse complement.
GTGCCCTTTATTTCGACATTTATGCTAAATTACAAAGGTAACCCCCTAATTAGTCAAATAATTGAGTCCGTCCTTGTGTTTTACAGTGGACATCATTTGTCCGATTGATTATATTTATATTTCAGGGTGTTTATCATTAATTGTTAAACCAAAATATTTATTGGCAGTAATTACTGTTTAATAACACCAAATTGGCCTCACTTTTAATTAAACTCTTGACCCCCGAACCAACTTTAGGAATGTCCAGCATATTCCCAGTTGAGTGTTTGGGGTACTTTGCACTGAATTTAAGTAATCGTGTATAGTCCCCACCAGACACAAAGTCGCTGTATTTCCAAGTACGTTAAGGATGGGATGCGATGTACATCAAAATAAACGACAGTCGTTTACTGAACCTCTGTCACAAACGGAACCGGTTTCCCATAACAGTGTAATGTGAATTGCTTGGGGAGCCACACAAAGAAGGATCTTTAAAAATGTATAAGCGGGAAGGGGAGAACTCGCAGGGGCCGGAGAAGGCGCGCGGCACCGGAGGTGGCACGTGACGTCAGCGCGCCGCCCGTCGGCCGCAGCCGCGAACGTGCAGACGCCGTGCGCGAGCTCAACCTGCGGCAGGAAGAGGGGCGCTGGGCTCCGCGCGCGGCGGCATTTAGCGCGCGGCGGGATTTAGCGGGCTGCCCCGACCTGAGGCGGCCGCCGTGAATGACCGCGGAACGCGCACGTCACCCCGGGTAAGCGCTCCGAGGATTTCCGGCCAAGCGGCTCTGCCTCGCCCGTACGGAGCGTCTCCTTTTCTGAGTGGGAACGGTCTCCTGGCGGCGAGGTGGGGGCTGGGAAGGGAGTCGCTGGGAACGCGGGCTAACCGGGCAACTAGACGGAGCGCCTCCTGTGAGCGGGCCTCCCTGTCACGCCGAGCGGCCGGACGACGAGCCGCCGCTGCGAGGGCTGCTTTCTGACGGACGCGTTCCCTCTCGGCGGTGGCCAGCGGAGTGCGAGCCTTTCCCGGTGGTAACTGGGTGTGTTACCTTAAATGTGTTACATCTAAAGTTTCTAACTAGGGCTGGTCGCTGTGTGGCTGTGTAAGCAGCCAGCTTCAGCGCCGGTGGGCTTTGCTGTGTCTGACCCGAGACAATTTCCGTTTGCTGCGTGTTTAATACGCAGATGCCGAAAGGTCCTTTTTTGGTCGGTGGAGTATGAGTTAACCCTAACGTCGCGATCCGAATCAGATTTAATCTGGCTCCTTGTGGTGGGCATTGAGCTAGCTAACTTCCCTCCCTTCAGCTCGCTGTTATGGTGTCAGCAGTTACCAGCTGACTCCGTGCTCCACCTTTGCCGGTTACGATGTCTTTGTGCCTTTATTGGTTTTCCTTTCGCACCGTGATCTTGGCAGTTGGCTGAGTTTGAGTCTGCTGTCGCTTTAATGAAACGCTGACCATGAGGCAGAAGAAGGTGAAGATGATAATATCCAGATGTGCCACCTCATCGCCGTGTCTCAGGAAAATTCGGCCGTGCATATCTGCCCAGCCTGTCACCGCTGACACGTGTTGATAAACTTGCATGACGGCTCAGCATTCTTCCTAGTGAATGTTAACGAGTCACGATTTTGATTTTCTTTCTTAATATAGTTTATTTCTCTTTAATGCTTACATGTAGGTATTGCGATGCAAGATTTTGGTGCTTCACGAAGATTCTTTTAAATCTGGAAGTATACTGATTTATACTGTGTGATGATTGCATCGTCATGCGGGGTATGGGGATTTCTGGTCAAGGCTAGCTCGTTAATAGTTAACCGAACAGCCCCCTTCAGCTAAATTAAGTAAAGTTTGATTTAACATTGGTTGTATAAAGTGCGTCATGTATCCCTTTGTCATAGAAATAAAGCAGACAGCATACAGACACAAAGAAAACCCCTTGTTTTTGGATTTTTTGTGTTCTTTTCAAGTATTGAGATTAGATCAAATGTGAGAGGAGCATAATCTTATGGTAAAATACACAGTACTTCTGAGTGAGGAGTAGTAATAGTTCTCTGCAGTCTCTCGTCTGCCTTGTCAGCCTTTGTACATCACAGCTTACTGCCTGTAAAAGGGTCATTATTGGGTTTATATAGCCTCCAGTGTGGGCAATGAGAAAATAGAGTAAGGGAAGGTTTTGAAAGAAATTACTATAGTAGGGTCAGGTTGAGGAAATTGCTACTGAATTATTAACTTCCAGTCACTGTTGATCAATACATTTTTAATATCTTGTCATGTCTTTTAAAGAACCATTTAAGGCTAAGTATTGTACCTTATCTGCTGAGCAATGGGAACTATTCTTATTGGTTTTGAGACCAGATTAGATGATCACATTTAATTAGCATTACAAATTGTTACAGAAAATTGTTAGGGTTGTATCTTTATTGCATGTTTTTTTTATTTGTGGAAAACTATATATCAATGAATAGATAATACAAAATCCAAGCCTTGGAAAAGGCTGCTTGACATTGTTGTAAGTGGCTGGTTGAAGTGATTTTAACAGAATTAAGCTGCACCAAAAGCATGCATTTTATGTGTTGAGGAAGAAAACAAACCTGATGTGGCATTCTTACTATGTGGAATTATTTTTATTTGTAACATTTGTTTGCAGTTCTGTGTGGCTGCAATTTGATTCCACACATTTAACTATTGAACAACCCAGTTGTTTAATACTTGAAATGCAATTTTTTCACATTTCAGACACTCATATTTAGTAAATTTGTTTTTCTTGAAACAGTTTAGCAGAGCAAAACAGCACTAAAATGTATATGATTATAATGAATCTCAAGGCTGCCCAACCCTGTTCCTGGAGCTCTGCCACCCTGCAGAGCTTAGGTGCAGTGGTAATTTAACACACCTGATACAGATAATCAGTAGCATCTTAGTATTAGAGCCAGCTATGTTGAATCTTGCTCTATGGGCTTGTCCACATGTTTTCAAAACATAGCTTTTTGTATGCATTTTGGTCTTTTAGCTACACGCAAATGGTGTTTTAGGTCACTAAAAACTGAGCTTTAGTAAAACCATCCAGGGTGAAGATTTTCAGAAACTCGGGGAAGACAAGGAAAATTAACGTCATAGTGTGCGCCATTTGCTCTTTATTTTAGCTGTTTTTAGCCAAGCAGATTTGAAATCAGGCTTCTGATTGGCTAACATAGCTTTACAGTTAGAGTTAATATTTAAAAATACTCGTACTATATACTAGTGCACAAGGCCTCAAACTGAGACGCTTCTGAAGAGCCTGACTATCTGTATCAGGTGTGTTAAATTACGGCTGCGCCTGAGCTCTGCAGGGTGGCAAGTCTCCAGGAGCAGGGCTGGGCAACCCTGATGATCTTATAATGTCTTATTTTGAATATAAGCATTTAACTGAACAATCTAATTGTTAAGCACATTAAATACTAATTTACATTTCAGGAACTTGGTTTAGTCAATTTGTATTTTTTTCTAAGTTTTAAATTTTTTTCTTTTTTAATGTTTAACAGAGGTGCACTTTATAACATTGATTTGAATAAATAAACTGTAATTCATACTGACTTTCTGTCATTTAAAAAAGTAACATTAAAATGATTTCATTAAAAAATGTAATATCGATATATTGATTATCGATACTGTGACTTAAAACATCAAGATATTGTTTTACAGCCGTATTGCCCAGCCCCACATCAGATTGCAAAAAATGCTGCACTTGTCTCGCATGGTAAACAGCACATAGTCCATAGACTGGTTGGCTGTCCTGTCGAATTTAGTATGCAGCATGACTTATGAGGGATAATTGGTTCCAAAAAACCTTGATTGTGTGGAAATAGTTTAAATTTGCGAAATCCAACATCTACCGTAAAGATACTATTCGTAGAAAAGGTAGCAACACAATCAAATTTTTGTATTTTGTTATATACTGAGTTCAGAAATGCCCAGTTATTGATTAAACTAATTAATGTACATCTGTATTTAAAACTTTTCAAACTTAAATATTAAAAACTTTAAAAGCACTTTTGCTATGAGTCTTTATTTTATGTACAGTGTTTATGTATACAGTTAACTATTATAAACATTGTGTCTTGTAAGGATATAATTGCTGGTTAATTTAGGTTGTTTGTAAAAAAAAAAAAAGACATTTTGGCCAAATTGCCCACCGCTGATTATTTTCTCCAGCTCCTTCCTTCCTGACTTTCGTGCTTCTTTTTGTCTGTTTTCATGATGGCTGGCAGAATGCAAAATCCTGCAGCCTCAGATGGCATTTTGTGTGCAATAAGTTGTTTTTTAGTGCATTTGGTGATCACCTGAGGACTTACTGTTATCTTCATTATTAGTTTGCTGATCCTTAGACATGTGTAAAGTCATACAATGGGCTGCAGGATGGCTGGGTGCTGCTCTTCTTCTCTAGGTACTTTTCTCAGGGTCTTATATTGGCATTGCCTTTAATCTCACAGTTGTCTAGATATTTAGCATGATGGCACTTTGATGGCTGATACTGGTGATCAATTGGAAAATTGGTTAACTGTGGGATGTCTGCCACAAGGCAGTACAGGGCTACTGAGTATGTTAAAATTCCAGTTTTTAAATAAAAGGTCAGACGCTAGAGATACCTGCACTCCCCCTCAACTTTGCAATGCAATGTTTGCCCATGCCTGTGGTGGAACTTGGAGGGTCATGTAATGGAGTCAGAAAGGAAGTGTAATTACTTCTTTGTAGGGCCTTCTGCAATTTTTTTTCCCATGCCTTAACTGCAGATGGGAATGTCTGTCATAGCTCTCACGCCCCATGCCACACCCTCTGTATTGGGTATGCAGTCAAGGACAGCCTTTCCCATTGTACTGGTCCTCCCTGTTAGGTAATGCCCTAAAGAACCACTAAACATTCCAGTCATGAGTCACCTCTTTTTGGGAAATTTTAGAACATGGGTGTGTGTCTGTGAAGAGAGAGAATTTGGCATGAGTACATCTGACGAATGGCAGGCAGGTGTCATGTACATTACTCAGGTTTGACCCTCGAGTGGTGATGAGGAGGGACTGGTGCTGGTGTTTGGATACTAGCCTAGCAGTGGATTACAAGACTAGAAAGCCAGAACAGGAGCAGTGGTTTCTTATTGCTGCTGTTAGAAAAAAATGTAGTGAGACGGCAAGCATGTGGTACTGTGGGTCATGAGGCTGGTGAGAAAGGCACATATAGAAAAAAACACAGAGGCAGCTTGGTGCAGTGAACATCAGTTTTAGCTACTAGTTAACTAGTATTAGTATTTAACTGGTGGAAGAGAAGAGAGGAAGCAGTTGGATCTGTCAGCGTGTTGCATAGTACCATTAAAAGCAGAGGACTTCTAGTGCAACCTTGAGAAGATAGCCACTGTTGTGAAAATGGTGACGCATGCCTAGGTTAATGTAAGCTGCTTAGCTGCATAAAATAATTTCTTGTCATTCAGTTTCATTTTATCATGATCAATAATTATTTTTTGATATGGTGGATATCAGACACCAATGTTTCCTTTTCAGTCCTTTCCCAAGGTCAGATTCTGGAGTGCATTCTGAATGCAGTGGCTCTTCTGATCATGTAATTCGATCCCCAGGTCCACCCGTTTCCTGTTCTTTACGGGTGGCCTTTCAGCCCAAACTGTAAAGTCGCCAGCTGGTCCCTGTTCTGCCGACCCATTTCTACCTCACCCATGCAGTGCAAAGCTGCATTGATGTAAATGGCAGTTCTTTCCTTATGTAAGAGCAGGGAAACAGTTTTGAGAGGTAAGTACTCAGGCTCACGATCCCTTTGGAAGCCATGGATTTCAGGGTGAAAGCATAATGTGCAATGCTTGACTAGTCAGTGCATGGATCTGCACCATGGACTTGTATAAGTGTTTTTTCTGTGAAACTGCACTTGTATTTAAATGTAGTTTGCATTTAAAATACAAGCAATTGATTTGTAGTAACTAATTTTAGAGCAGCGAGTTAGCTGTGCAGTGTTTAATAAGAGTAGAAATGGTTCCAGGTAGGAAGGGTAGTTCACATACAAAGGAAAAAGTTTACAAAACTTTAGTTCAGCTACCGAGCAGGTAGTCTTCCAAGTGAAAAGTACAAATTGTATTTTCCCCTAGATAGCATTGTGTCTATGACTTTGCTGCCTCATGCTACGTCCACACTGCGAACGGCAAGAGCATCAAAGTGACCGGAAGTCATTCATTCTCTATGGGAGGGAGCGTCGGCAGGCGGCAAGGAGCGGCGCGGCGTGATCTGGGCGGCGAGAGCGTTGAGAGACTTGCATTTTTATGTTAAAAAGGTATATTATTTAAATTATTTAAATTGTTTTTGACATGTCGCTGTTTGCTGAAGGGACATAAATTAAAATGAGGCATGGACAAAAATTTGTTTTAGTGAAAGGAAAGCAAATCGCATACTAATTATGGCGCTATAACATTTAAAACAGTGCGACTCATTGGTAACTTTAACATTATTTATAACAGTAATGTTTGTCTTAACGTAATTTCATATGCTTTGACAAATATTCCATCGGCAGTCGGCACAAAGATATAAGCTACACACTTGTTTGCTTTGTCGATGATTTAAAAGTTCTCAGTGGTCTTGTCCCCGCCCACTCCAAGATGTCAGAGAGCGTCTCTGGCGTTGGCTAGCATTGCGTGCAGGGCAGCAAGAGCGAACGCTGGCGTCTTCCCCGCTCACAGTGTGAACGTAGCGTTAGTCTGGCCTGAGATAATAAAGATGCTTTATCACCAATTATAGGGAGGTACTCTAAATTAAGGCTGGGTGCTTGGTTCCAGGATGGAGCCTCGATGGGGTTTTTGGCAGTATGAAAGCAAGGCAAGCAAAGCTGGGTGGCTTCATTAGACCCCAGCTGTGGCAATGTCATGTGGCGATGCTGTTTGTTGCCCACACAGTGCTGACACCACGGCAGCCATGCTGTCACATTTAGTCACATTTGGTGAACAACAAAGGTGTGGTGCTCCTGGTGCAGGCTCTCAGGCACTTTTTGCTTGGATATAGCCCTTCCCTATTGTTGATGTGTTAATTATTTTTCTGTTTATCTGAAGGCAAATTTAAGCACAGCTGTGGATGCGGTACATTGATGTTCCCAACCAACAAGTAAAATTCACATGCATTCAAAAGAGGCACTCTATCATGAAGCGTACCAATGATAGATGCTTTTAACATCTACCCTGTGATGGGCTTTGAAATTTCCAGCTTTTAGTAGGTTCCTGGAGATCCAAACAAGGACCTGAGCTTGGCATGCTACCATCCACTGAATTTTCATAATACTTCTATGAAATTTTAAAAATGTTATGTTTATTTTTATTTAGCGGGAAACAGTGGCTGGCTCATAAGCTTTTCAGTAGCTTTTCTAGTTTGTGTCCTTAAGAAAATACATGTACCAGTTTGACGCAAAAGCATTGAAACTATTAGCAGGAATCATTTACAAAAAATGGCATTGTCAACTACGTAATGAGGTTTCTGTTGAGGTGATGATGCCAGGTGAATGATATTGTGTGGACACTGAAGGTGATGAGGCAACTTTTTGAGCAATGCTGCCAGGAAGCCACCAGCCAGATGAGGCTAAGGGCAGTTCATCTGCATCTGGATGATCACAAGACCTTGCCCGCTGTCAATCAGAGATTTTGAAATAGAAATTTGTTGCCCAATATCAGTGGGAAAGCTCCTAAGCAACACTGGTCAGAAACATTGTCAGGCAACATCACTGAAAAAGTTGCCCTGTGTATTGTCACCCTGAGAGTCTTCTGGTGCTGTCTAGGCTCTTATGTTACCCTTTGGAAAGCAAACCCTATGTTTCGTGGCATTATTGGAATGACTTTGTCAGGCGTCTACCATAGACTCATCATAATGCTGTTATGAAAAATTTGTTCATCTTTTGACTTCAAATGAACTATGTTTGACAATTAGAATACATATCACAAACAATTTTAAATTAATTATCTTAAGACAAATAAGTTAGTCAGAGTGGGCTGTAGTTATAATATGAAGAGCAGAGCAGTAACATGATTTCAGGCCCTGAGCAGTTTGCCAGGCTGGAGGTTAGTGCAGCCGTAGTGTGCCTGTGAATCAGACCTGCAGCTTTCTGTAAGGCAGAAATGTGTTGCTGCTGTTTTTCAGGAACTGCAGCGTTTCCTCTTGGTGATTGTAACAAATGGTTAGCGTCGCACTCTGATGTTTTGGGAGGGGCTTCTTTTTAACTGAAAGTAATCGAGACAAGTAATTGTAGCTCTTCTGGAGTGGGGCCTTTGTTTTTCGGAGCAATGGTTTCCAGTTCTGTTGTAATGGTATAGTATACCCTAGACTACAATTATGATTATTATATCTCCACATGGAAAAAATTAGTTTAATCACTTTTCCTTGTATGATTTGGTTTGTGTACCTGTCACTGGTGGAATAACCTGCCCTTCACACTCAGAGTAGCTGGCTCCCTCATCAGTGGCATTGACTGAGAATCTCTGAGGATTTCATCCCATAATTATATGTTTAGCTAGTTGTCATTAACTGCCAGTGTTATCATCTTTTTATTTGTTTAAATGTTGTAAGGTGTATTCCTGTTGTATCCTACATATCCGTCTGAGGTACTGTCCCCAAATTATGACTATAGATGTTGGTTAACTTCTCAAACTGAACAACACCAGTAAGATTCTCTCATACTGTGGTTGCACTATGTCAGTAGAACAGGAGCTAGGACCACATACGGATATAATGGAAGTTTAAATCCATGCAAAGCAGGTGGCCTGTTTGTCTTAACTGCAGTATGCCTGAGAAGGCTAAGTGTCCACTGATGTTGATTATAGTTTAGTGGAGGAGCAAGGCAGCAGCAGCTTTTCACTCCATATTTTTAGAGAGTTTAGTCAGTCTGCCCGGACATTCTGGGATCTGTGTTTACAGTAGCTAGTTGTCTTTAAATAGCGACTGTATATGGATTGCCTTGGAGTGTTGGCATGTACCTCATCAAACTGAAACGCTGTCAGGGGTACAGTGACATCCCCTGATACTGACACAGCGATGAGCAGGTATTGTGTGCAGTTAGGGCTTGGTATTCGCACAGATGCCCCAATTTGATTCGATTGAGATTCCATATCAATTTGATCAAAATGAGATATATATATGCTATATAGGGATCTTGCGGCTAAGAACATTTTCACTAAGAACATTTTTGAGACAAAAGTTACTGTTA